>JAJPUD010003306.1:0-136734 GCA_023553655.1 Myrmecobius fasciatus | reverse complement strand
CCCCCCACCCCTAGATGACAGGTAATCTAATACATGCTAGATAGGATAAATTATATGACAAATACAATACATGTATACATATCTATACAGTTATCTTACTGCACAAGAAACATCAGATCTAGAAAGAGAAGAAGAAAAAAAAAACAACCTAAGAAGGAAAACAGAATGCATGGAAATATTCACAGAAAGCGTTAAAATGCTGTGTTGTGGTTCACTCTCAGTTCCCACAGGCCTCTCTCTGGATGTATATGACTATCTTCATCGCAGCACAACTGGTTTGAATCACATCATTGTTGAAGAGAACCATGTCCATCAAAATTGATCATCGTATAGTCTTGTTGCTGTGTATAATGTTCTCCTGATTCTGCTGATTTCACTCAGCATCAGTTCATGCAAGTCTCTCCAATCCTCTCTGAAATCCTCCTGTTGGTCATTTCTTACAGAACAATAATATTCCATAACATTCATATACCATAATTTATTCAGCCATTCTCCAATTGATGGGCATCTTTTCAATTTCCAGTTTCTTGCCACTACAAAAAGGGCTGCCACAAACATTTTTGCACATGTGGGTCGCTTTCCCTCCTTAAAAATCTCTTTGGGATATAGGCCCAGTAGAAACACTGCTGGGTCAAAGGGTATGCACTGTTTGATAACTCTTTGAGCATAGCTCCAAATTGCTCTCCAGAATTGTTGGATCCGTTCACAGTTCCACCAACAATGATAAGTGTCCCAGTTTTCCCACATCCCCTCCAACAGCTATCATTATCATTTCCTGTCATTTTAGCCAATCTGACAGGTGTGTAGTGGTATCTCAGAGTTGTCTTAATTTGCATTTCTCTGATCAATAGTGACTTGGAGCACCTTTTCATGTGACCGGAAATAGTTTCAATTTCTTCGTCTGAAAATTGTCTGTTCATATCTTTTGACCATTTGTCAATTGGAGAATGGCTTGAATTCTTAGATATTTGAGTCAATTCTCTATATATTTTAGAAATGAGGCCTTTATCAGAACCTTTAGATGTAAAAATATTTTCCCAGTTTACTGCTACCCTTCTAATCTTGTCTGCATTCATTTTTTTTGTACAAAAACTTTTCAACTTGATATAGTCAAACTTATCTATTTTATGATTAATGATGACCTCTAGTTCTTCTTTGGTCACAAATTCCTTCCCCCTCCACAGGTCTGAGAGGTAAAGCATCCTACATTGTTCTAATTTGTTTATAATATCATTCTTTATGCCTAGATCATGAATCCATTTTGACCTTATCTTGGTATATGGTGTTAGGTGTGGGTCAATGCCTAATTTCTTCCAGACTAGTTTCCAATTATCCCAGCAGTTTTTGTCAAATAGTGAGTTTTTATCCCAAAAACTGGGCTCTTTGGGTTTATCGAACACTAGATTATAATTGTCATTGAGTATTTTGTTCTGTTGAACCTAACCTATTCCACTGATCCACTACTCTATTTCTTATCCAGTACCAAATGGTTTTGGTGACCACTGCTTTATAATATAGTTTTAGATCTGGTGCAGCTAGCCCACGCTCATTTGCATTTTTTTTTCATTAATTCCCTTGAAATTCTTGACCTTTTGTTTTTCCAGATGAATTTTGTTGTTATTTTTTTCTAGTTCAGTTAAATAATCTCTTGGGAGTTTGATTGGTATAGCACTAAATAGATAGATTAGTTTAGGTAGTATTGCCATCTTTATTATATTCGCTCGACCTATCCAAGAGCACTTGATGTTTTTCCAATTGTTTAGATCTGACTTTATTTGTGTGGAGAGTGTTTTGTAGTTTTGCTCATATAGATCCTGACTTTCCCTTGGCAGATATATTCCCAAATATTTTATACTATTGATAGTTATTTTGAATGGAATTTCTCTTTGTATCTCTTGCTGCTGCATTTTGTTGGTGATGTATAAAAATGCTGATGATTTATGTGGATTTATTTTGTATCCTGCAACTTTGCTAAAGTTGTGGATTAATTGTAATAGTTTTTTAGTTGATTCTCTAGAGTTCTCTAAGTAGACCATCATATCATCTGCAAAGAGTGATAATTTGGTTTCCTCATGACCTACTCTAATTCCTTTAATCTCTTTTTCTTGTCTTATTGCCAAGGCTAGCATTTCTAATACAATATTGAACAGTAATGGTGATAGTGGACAACCTTGTTTCACCCCTGATCTTATTGGGAATGGTTCCAGTTTATCACCATTACATATGATGCGAGCTGATGGTTTTAAATAGATGCTACCGACTATTTTAAGGAAAAGTCCATTAATTCCTATACTCTCTAATGATTTTAATAGGAATGGATGTTGGATTTTATCAAATGCTTTTTCTGCATCTATTGAGATTATCATATGGTTTTTGTTAGTTTGGTTATTAATATAGTCAATTATGTTAATAGTTTTCCTAATATTGAACCATCCCTGCATTCCTGGTATAAATACTACTTGGTCATGGTGTATTATTCTAGGAATGATTTTCTGTAATCTCTTTGCTAATATTTTATTTAAGATTTTTGCATCAATATTCATTAAGGAGATTGGTCTATAATTTTCTTTCTCTGTTTTTGTTTTACCTGGTTTAGGTATCAGTACCATGTCTGTATCATAAAAAGAGTTTGGTAGGAGTCCTTCATTCCCTATTTTTTTCGAATAGTTTATATAATATTGGTGTTAACTGTTCTTTAAATGTTTGGTAGAATTCACATGTAAATCCATCTGGTCCTGGGGATTTTTTTCTTAGGGAGTTGATTAATGACTTGTTCTATTTCTTTTTCTGAAATGGGACTATTTAAGTAATTTATTTCCTCTTCTGTTAATCTGGGCAATCTGTATTTTTGTAGATATTCCTCCATTTCACTTAGGTTATCAAATTTATTGGCATACAGTTGGGCAAAGTAACTCCTGATTATTGCTCTAATTTCCTCTTCATTGGTGGAAAGTTCTCCCTTTTCATTTTTGAGACTAACAATTTGATTTTCCTCTTTCCTTTTTCTAATTAAATTAACTAGAGGTTTATCTATTTTCTTGGTTTTTTCATAAAACCAACTTTTAGTTTTATTTATTAATTCAATAGTTTTTTTTTACTTTCAGTTTTACTAATCTCTCCTTTTATTTTTAGGATTTCAAGTTTGGTATTTGATTGGGGGTTTTTAATTTGTTCTTTCTCTAGCTTTTTTAGTTGCAAGCCCAATTCATTGATTTTCTCTTTTTCTATTTTATGCAAATAAGCATCTAGAGATATAAAATTTCCCCTTATTACCGCTTTGGCTGTATCCCACAAATTTTGGTATGTGGTCTCATTATTGTCATTATCTTGAATGAAATTAGTAATTGTGTCTGTAATTTGCTGTTTCACCCATTCATTCTTTAGGATAAAATTATTTAGTTTCCAATTGGTTTTTGGTCTATTTTCTCCTGGCCTTATATTGCATGTGATTTTTATTCCGTCATGATCTGAAAAAAATGCATTTATTATTTCTGCCTTCCTGCATTTGATTTTGAGGTTTTTGTGTCCTAGCACATGGTCAATTTTTGTATAAGTTCCATGGACTGCTGAGAAAAAAGTAAACTCCTTTCTGTCTCCATTTAATTTCCTCCAAAGATCTATCATACCTAACTTTTCTAACATTTTGTTTACCTCCTTAACTTCTTTCTTATTTATTTTGTGGTTTGATTTATCAAGTTCTGAGAGAGGGAGGTTGAGATCCCCCACTATTATAGTTTTGCTGTCTATTTCTTCTTGCATCTCTCTGAACCTTTCCTCTAGGAATTTCCATGCTATACCACTTGGTGCATATATGTTTAGTATTGATATTGCTTCATCATCTATGGTACCCTTTAGGAAGATATAATTTCCTTCTTTGTCTCTTTTAATTAAGTCTATCTTTGCTTTTACTTGATCTGAGATCAGGATTGCTACCCCTGATTTTTTTTGTTCACCTGAAGCATAATAGATTCTGCTCCAGCCTTTTACCTTCACCCTGTATGTATCTCTATGTTTTAGATGTGTTTCTTGTATACAACATATTGTTGGATTCTGGTTTTTAATCCACTCTGCTATCTGCTTCTGCTTTAAGGGAGAGTTCATTCCATTCACATTCACAGTTAAAATAACTAATTCTGTATTTCCTGTCATCTTATTTACCCTAGCTTATGCTTTTCTCTTTCTTATCCCCTTTCCCTCCTCCCTACTATTTTGCTTTTGAAAACCACTTCCCTCAAACAATCCTTCCCCTTTAGAGCCCCACCCACCCCCCCCTTTTCCCCCCTTTCCGTCCAGTTTCCTTATAAGAACGTCTATTATTCCCTCCGAGCCAAATCTGATGAGATGGAGATTAACCCAATTCTCATTCCCCTCCCTTTTCTCCCCTCAATCATTATAGGTTTTCTTTGCCTCTACATGTGATGTAATTTCCCTTATTTTACCTCCTTTTCCTCTTCTTCCAGTGTTATCCCTTTTCTACCTCTAATTTCTTTTTCAGTTTATCATATCATAAGATTCATAAAATCACAATAAACATATAATAATAATCATAAAATCACAGTAATCATATGATAATAATCATAAAATCACAGTAATCATATCATAATCATAATGTAATAATCGATTCATAAAATCAACCCTCATTCTATAAGTATCTATAACATAAATATAGTTCTCAAGAGTTATTTTTTCTTGTTACCTTTTTATGTTTCTCTTGTGTTCTGTGTTTGTAGATCAAATTTTTTGTTCAGTTCTGGTCTTTTCAGTAGAAATAGGTGAAATTCTCCTATATCATTGAAAGACCATCTTCTTCCCTGGAAGATAATGCTCATTCTAGCTGGGTAACTTATTCTTGGCTGTAATCCAAGTTCCTTTGCCCTTCGGAATATCTGATTCCAGGCCCTTCGATCCTTCAAAGTAGAAGCTGCTAGGTCCTGTGTGATCCTAATTGTAGTTCCCCGATATTTAAATTGTTTCTTTCTGGCTTCTTGTAATATCTTTTCCTTGGTATGATAGTTCTGGAATTTAGCCACGATATTTCTGGGGGACTTAATTTTTGGGTTTCTTTCAGGAGGTGATCGGTGGATTGTTTCAAGGAGTATTTTGCCTTCTGGGTGTAAAATATCAGGGCAGTTTTCTTTTATGATTTCCTGGAATATAGTGTCCAGGTTCTTTTTTTCATCATGGCTTTCAGGAAGCCCTATAATCCTTAGATTGTCTCTCCTAGATCTATTTTCCAGGTCAGTTGTTTTTCCTAGGAGATATTTCATGTTTTTCTCTATCTTTTCATTTTTTTGTTTTTGTTCAACTGATTCTTGAAGTCTTGATGAGTCATTCATTTCCAATTGTTCATTCTAATTTTTAATGTCTTATTTTCTTCAGTTACTGTTTTTAGTTCCTTTTGCAATTGACCAATTACATTTTTTTGTTCGTTGCATTCTTTTTCCATTTTTTCTATTTTATTTTGCAGTGATCTCATTTCGTTTCCCCATGTTTCTTCTACCTCTCTTTTAAGATTTTTTATGCAATCTTCAAAGAAAGCCTTGTGACATGGAGACCAATTTATGTCTCTCTTTGGGGCTTTTTCTGGAGTTGCTTTACCTTTAAAGGCCTCAGGATTTGAGGTCTGTTCTTCCCTCTCTCCATAAAAGTTGTCTATGGTGAGAGCTCTTTTTGGTTTTTTTATTCATTTTTTTAAAGGTGTGAGGTCTGTTTAGGGCAAAGGTGGGACAGCTGCTTTAATTTGCCCTGGGGCAGTTCTGCTGATTGAGTTATTTCAGGAACTGGGCAGTTCTGCTGATTGAATTATGTCAGGGGCTGGGCAGCTCCGCTGATTGAATTATTTCTGGTGCTTATCAGACCTGTTGTTTGATTGCTTTAAGGTGCTGTGTAATGGCAGCTAGTTACGATGCTCATCAGGGGTTCAGTGGTTCACAATCTATCCCCCTCAAAAGGCAGACCCTCCAAACCACCTGCCCACAATCAGGACAAATTGTTCCAAGAGGCTCGCAGAAGACTCCCAGGTGTGTGAAAAGCACAACGCTCCCACTCCTGTTCTGACTCCTGTTCCAGCTCCCTGCTCCAGCTTCCTGCCCCGGTCTCCCTGTGCTGCAGTCTGGGTTCAGTAGGCCACCCCCTGCCCCATTAAAACAGACCTGTTTTGAGGTTCTTCCAGAGTATCTTCTTCTAGAATCGTGTTGTTCTCCGGATATTGTGGATTTTTTTTGCTTCAGAATCAGTCTAGAGGCTTCATATTTTGTTGGTTTGAGGGGAGGTTAGAGGAGGTTACAGAGAATCCTGTCTGATCTCCGCCACCATGGCTCCACCCCCGGGAGGAAGTATCCCTTCATTTTCAACTCACATCTGTGCCCTTTGTCTATATATACTCCTTTTAACTTCCATAATAATGAAAAAGTTTTGTTACTAGTATCATCCTCCCAATGTAAACAGATAAACCTTAAGTTCCTTATGATATCACTTTCCTGATTATTTCCTTATGCTCCTCCAGAGTCCTATATTTGTAAATCAAATTTTCCATTCAGTTCTGGTCTTTTCATCATAAATGCTTGGAAATCCTCTATTTCATTGAATGAGTACCTTTTCCTCTGAAGGATTATACTGAGTTTTTCTGGGTAGGTGATTCTTGGTTGCAATCCTAGCACCACTGCTTTCTGAAATATCATATTCCAAACCCTCCGGACCTTTAATATGAAAGCTGTTAAATCTTGTGTTATCTTGAGTGTGGCTCCACTATAATTCAATTGTTTCTTTCTGGGTGCTTACGATATTTTCTCCTTGACCTGGGAGTTCTAGAATTGGATAAAATATTCCTGGGAGTTCTTATTTTGGGATCTCTTTCAGGAGGTGATTGTATTTTCTCAATTTCTATTTTGCCCTCTAGTTCTAGAATATCAGGACAATTTTCTTGATAATGTCTTGAAAGATGATGTCCAAGCTCTTTTATTTGATCATGACTTTCAGGCAGACCAATAATTTTTTAAAATTATCTCTCCTGAATTTATTTTCTAGGTCAGTTGTTTTTCCCAATGAGATATTTCACATTTTTTCTATATTTTTTTCCATTTTTTTCTTTATTGTATCTTGATTTCTCATAAAATCATTAGCTTCCATTTGCTCAATTCTATTTTTAAGAAATTATTTTCCTCAGTGTGCTTTTGGCCAATTGACCAATTTTGCTTTTTAAGGTATCTTTTCCTCATTAGCTTTTTTATATTTCCTTTCACACCTCTCTCAATTTTTTCCTTAATGTTTCCTCTATCTCTTACTTGATTTTCAGAGTGCCTTTTGAGCCCTTCCATGACTTAAGCTCGATTCTTATTTTTCCTGGAGGCTTTGGATGTAGGAGCTTTGACTTTGTTATCTTCTGGGCATGTGTTTTGATTCTCCTTGTCCCCATAATAACTTTCAGTGGTCAGAAACTTGTTTCGTTTTTTGCTCATTTTCCTAGCCTATTCCTTGGCTTTTAATTTTTTGTTAAAGTAGAATTCTGTTTCCAGGGTGGAGGGTGGATTGTCCCAAGCAAAATCCCAAGGTTTTGTGCAACTATTTTCAGAAATTCTTCTAGGAATCTGTCCACAAGCACTCTGTTCTGCCCTGGAGCAGTTAGGTGTGTTCCTGCCCCATTGGAGCTATAAGATCCAATGTGCTGGAGCTGGGGCTCTGCTGACTGATGGCCAGGGTTGCACACCAGACTCCCTCTCCACTGACATGTATATTGTCTTTTGAGAGCAGGAACTGTTTTTTTGACCATGCCTTGTATTTTCAGGTTACATTCCCTGTAACATAGAAATACTTAATAAATGCCACTTGACTGACCAACTGTCTCAAAACTTCACTAGGAGAATATTGGCAATACAAAGATAAGTCAATCAACTTTCTTATACAACATAGAAATTATTTAATTGGGTTTTCTGTTGTCTCACAATTGAAGATGGGACATATGCTCTAAATATCCACAAAGGTCTGCTGCCTCATTTTAGACACAGGTGTTGGAAAGCCATGGACTCCTGCCTTGGAATAATCATATTTTCATTTTTTTCCATCTTCAATTGGCCATATAAATGGATACTCTGACACTGAAAAATGAAGCTTTCATCAAAAACTGTTAAATTTCATAAGTTTCAGTCACAAGTGATCTCCAAAGCCAGTAATATGTTGTATCAGGTGGGATGCAGATTTGGCTAAGGCTGCATGGGCAAAAAGGTACAAGTTTGAATATAATTTCAATCTAGATAATCTCAAACTTGCACCCTACCTTTTCTTCACTGAGAGGGAATCCCTGAGTTGACCCAGTTGCAACATTTTTTGAAAACTTTGTCATCAATATGTGGAATAAAGAGATTAAAAAACAATAACTTCCAAACTCTGAACTATACTAATATATGTGGTCATTGTACTCAGATTGTTTGGGCAAATACTTAAAATGTTGCTTGTGCAGTTCAATTCTGCCCCAAAGTTAGAAGATGTCATTATCAATGGAGCATTTTTTGTATGCAACTCTGGACCATCAGGAAATCATGGAAATCATCATTTTTGTGACTCTCAGAAGGGAGAGCCCTGTAGTGCCTGCAAAGATGTGTGTGGATGAGCTGTGTACAAATCCAAAAGTGGGATGGAGTTGCAGATCAGCCTGTTTTCTTTCTTTCTTTCTTTTAATTTTTTTTTTGTTGAGGCAATTGGGGTTAAATTACTTGCCTAAGGTCACACAGCTAGGAAGTGTTAAGTTTTGGGGGCCAAATTTGAACTTGGAGCCTCCTGACTTCAGGGCTGGTGCTCTATCCACTGTGCCACATAGCTGCCCCAGATCAGCCTGTTTTCAAAACACAGATGCTGAGCAGTCATACACAACAAAAGTTTCTCTTGTCATCTTGGTACCAATTTTTATCATACTATTTATCATACTTGCCATTGCGATAAAGCATTATCATACAAGGTAAATCACTTCTGAATAACTTTAATCAAAAGATTATGAGATCTATCATCCTTAAAAATATCTAAACAGAGGATTTATAATTCAGAAAGGGAAATCCACTCATCACCTAAGTTGACAAAAAAGAAAAATGACAACTGTTGTAAAGACCTCTGGAAAACAAGCAGATTTGGTGAAGTGTTGATGGTACAGTGACTTGGTTCCAACATCTGAAAAACAATTTGGAGGCAAGCCCAGCTAGTGAACAAATTGAACAAACCCTTTGACCTAGATAAGTCATTGGTAGACCTATACCCATGAGATCAATGAAAAAAGAAAAGTCCCCCTTTCTATAAAAATATTTATAGCCATTTTTTTTGTAGTGGCAAAGATCTAAAAATGTAGGAGGTATCTACCAGTGAGGGAATGGTGGAACAAATTATGATGTGTAATTGGGTATATGCTGCTAAATGTTTTGCAATTGCATCTTTAGGAAAAAAGGGGGGGCTGCACATAGCATACTTCTAAGTTTAGTCTATATTAACATTTTCTCTGTAACTTTTAGATAATTAACAA
The DNA here is from genome assembly GCA_023553655.1 of Myrmecobius fasciatus. Lineage (NCBI taxonomy): Eukaryota > Metazoa > Chordata > Mammalia > Dasyuromorphia > Myrmecobiidae > Myrmecobius > Myrmecobius fasciatus. The sequence continues at coordinate 127,232 of JAJPUD010003306.1, read as the reverse complement.
AACAAGGCCCTGATTTAAAAAAAAAATACAAAAATGAGTCTTCATTCCTTCAAATACATATGTTTGGCAACAATGGTTTAAGTATATTTCAATTTTAAGCATGACAACATCTTTTATCTTACGGTGTTCAGAAATTTTTTAATGTATGAAACATGAAACTTGTTATGTATATGCAAGCTGAGTAAGCAACAAATACATATTTTGCTTGACTTTATTATTAATAAAATCCCTCCAGTGGATTTACATGTATCCATGTAACTGTATCAGCTATTCAATAAACAATCCACAGGATAGAGGAAAGATGAAATTAATTAAACAAATGTTAATCTGATAAGAATGAATTTCTGATGGTGGTAAATGTAAATTATAGAATGTCCCCTGATTCTCTATTGTCATCTGGCCACATAATAAAGAGCCAGCATCTCTCTCCAGAGATACAGGAGAATGAATTCCCCCTGGATTGAGCTCAGGCCCCTTGGTGGCAATCTCGGCTGCTTAATGCAGCCATCATTTAAGGCAGGATGGTATTCCCTATGGCTTTAAAGTGCCTGCTCATTCAAAAAGCTTGTCTTTACTAAAAGCTGGTAGTTAAGGACACCTGCGAAATTAACGAAACCAATTACACAGCCCCCACATTTATTTGATGGAGATCAATTGCTTTCCTTCCCCCACCCCACCAAGGAAATCTAAAGAAATTGCTGCCACAGAGGGAAACAGTCAGTTGCCTATAAAAAGGGGCAAACTGTTCCTGATGGATTGTCCAGATGTTTGCAACTCATCACACCTTCAGAAGTGATGTGTGCTGCCTATAAATATCACTCCACTTCTCTGGGATGAAAGACAGTACTTAATGCCAATTATGGACCCTTGCTTAATAGATTTCTCATATTGAAAATGTAGTTTATATCAAAACCCAAATGCTTCCACCAAGATCAATTCTCAAGGAAATGCATAATGTAGAAATTAAATCACCTTCTGCTTTTATCCTGTTCCTTGGCCTCCTGATTTATGAGGAAGGTTTTTGTAGGGCTGATGGCGAATGCCCGACTTGCAATTTCAAAATTGATGTTACTTACAATCATTAATAAGGGGGAGGGGCAGCAGAGAAATAGGTGAGCCTAGAGCCACACTCACTACTAGAAATGATAAACACACCCTAGTACTCTAGGGGTGTTTTTTCCCACCTAAAAGGGGCCATTTATATCTAGAGTTTTCATCTTGATAAATATATTTATAGTGTCTATATTTAGGAACAGAAGAATGAGATGTGGAAACAGTAATGAACTTGTAGGCTTTTTTGTCGATCTTAAAACATTATAGGCATGCAAGTCATCACTAATATTTTGAGGGGAAAGTCCCTTCACTGGATCTTAGTTTCCTCTTCACAAAACAAGGTAGGGAAGTGTTACATAATAATTATTATAATAAAATAATAATAAGGGAAAATGAATGTGCCATAAGAAATGATGAATATAATGAATTCTGAAAAGCAGCAGAAGATTTATATGAATGGATGCAAAGTGAAACAAAGAACCAGGAAAAAAAATCACAATGAATCACAAAGTTGAAAAGGACCTCAATGGCCATTTAGTCAAACATAGACATAATAGGAATACCTAATATAACATATTCAAAAGACGGTAATTCAGTTTCTGCTTGAATACTTCCAAGGATGGAGACCCCATTATCTTTCAAGTAAGTCCATTTCCAATTTTTAGAAAGTTTCCCCCCAAAATCACCCTATTTTACTTCTTTGCAATGTTTCCCCATTTCTTCTAGGGCTGCCCTCAGGGACCAAAGAGAAAAATTTTAATCCCTCCTCTGTGCCAGCCCTTTTAATATTTAAAGACATTTATTGTGTTTCCCCTATCTTACCTCTCCAGATTAAAGATAAACATCTTCAACTTATTGTCATATGAAGATAAAACATATAAAAAATATTTTAAATGGAAATGAATAAACAAGTTGTAGTATATGACTAATGAAATATACTTATCTGAGATTTTAGAAATACATGGAAAAATTTACATGAAATAAGAGTGAAATAAAACAGAACTAAGAGAACACCGTACACAGTAACAGAAATATTATTCTAAGAACAACTTTGAAAAACTGAGTTTTATATATATACATATCCATACATACACATTTGTATCTAATGGTAGTCTTTCCTAAGGTGGAGTATAAGAAAGGAAGAAAAAGGACAGAGCAGAGAACAAAAGAAAACTTAGAAGCATAACAAAGCAGGGTAGCTTTGAAAATGATGTATTTATTGCATAAGTTTTTTTTTCATAAGCAGTATGAAATGGGAATTTATGGCTTTATATTTATATCTTTTTATGTTGTGATGTGTACATGGAAATATTCTTTTTTTTGTCTTTTTGTATCTGAGTTCAAAAATTTTTTTAATTTAAACTAAGCATTGTGTATTATACTAACCAAGCTTGGCCATCCAGAAAAATTGAAAAATATATACTTCTGTTTTCAGAGCTAAGGTAGGATGTAGGTTGGGATAAGAGAATGATAAGTATGGAATATTTCATACATTGTCATATATGACTGTATGTGAATTGCGTTTTAATCTTTATCACAAGAAGTTACCTCAAGGGTAAGAAAAGGTAAATGCATATATTGGGAAATGAAGGTCATAATAACAATATATTGATATAAACAAGATTGTAAAGTCTTTAAAGTTCTAGGGAAAGAATCAAGGGCCTAAATTTGAACCCTACTTCTGCTAGTTATTTGTAATATCTTTAGAGCTGGGACAGAAATGCTCATGCTATAGATTTTGAATAGAATTAATGTAAGGCGGGAGAATGGATAAGCCTTAAAGAATTGTAAACAAATGAGAGCTATGATGTTGAGGAGGATGTTAAGGAGGATTTCCTATGGTCCTTTGATTTGAATAAATCTCTACACTCATTATTTTATTCTCTGTATTTCACATCATTAACTTCACCATCCCATGAAGTAAGGCTCGGATCACATCAGTAGACCCTGACACTTCTAGCATGATGCAGAGCTACTTTCTGGAGATTCTGGAAAACTCTGGTAATCCTAAACCTTGTCACTGAGTAGCTTTCACCAATTCCTGGGGGAGTAAGAGTCCTTCATTTAGAGACTGTTGACTGCATGTGTTAAGTATCCAATAAATATTGGATTTGTATCCAATTTGTATCCAAGTATCCAATAAAAATTGAATTAATAGTAGGATCAACAAAGTATAACTTTTTTTCAATGTGTCATCTGTTCAAATCCTGCTATGGGGTAAAAAATAAAGATGAAAAGAGTATAGAAAAGAGTGTATTTGATCTCATTGAGTTCTACAAATCTGTCCAATGGCTGCCAATCCTGTGACACTTTTTCATGCATTCCCAAAAATTCATCACAGGATGTCTACCCAACTGTGCCAATGATACTATTGCATCCAAAAAAATGATGAATATTAGAATTTAGGGAAAAAATATTAAGTTGAATAAACTAATGTGGAACAAAATGAACAAAACCATGGGAACAATTTGCATGTATCCATGATAATATAAAGGACACAAAATGCTAAGACGCTGATTTTCACATCAATGCAATGACCAATCTGAAATCCCAGAAGAATAGGGAACAAGCCAATTTTTTTTTTCTCCAGGTCAGGAGTTCTTAGTCTTTCTTATTTCATGGTCTCCTTTGGCAGTCTGGTAAAAACCTATGAACCCCTTAACAGAATGTGTTTTTAAAAGTGTGGAAGAAAATTAAATATTTAAGGATTATCAAGGAGAACAATTATATATAAATATGGCTATCAAATTTTTTTATGTTCAGACTGCAGGATAAGAATCAATACCTGCCCAAGAGAGAAATAATAGACCACATCTGTACCACATAGGTGGAAGAAGATAGAATCAATGTGTCTCTTTGGTTTCCTTAACTGACTTTAGTTGTTATGAAAATAAGGAAGGATTCATTTTCAGGGATAAGAAGAAATGCTATTGAAAAATATTATTTTTAAAGCATCATGAAAATATAGTTGTTAATGAGAAATCTTCAAGCTTGATATGTTGGTTATGGGTGATAGAACCTTAGAATTCCACCAGTTGTTATTTTAGGATCAAATGTTAAAACCAACAGCTGCATTTAGAATTATTTTAGACTGGTCATTTTATCACCTCCTTTCAGAATGTTCTCACAACAGGACAATAGCCCAGTGTATGTGAAATCTTTATTACCTTTATCACATTTCCGGCCTTTGTTATTCTAGTGCACACTTTCCCCAAACCCAGTTTTGGAACTACAGGAGCAATAGCAGGAAATCCTATCCAAAGAAACAACAGGCAAAAGTCCCAGATTGTGTTGGGATGTTAAGACTTTAACATTGTAGCCTGTGATAATCACTGAACTTTCACTTAATTTATTGTAGCACAAGGCAATTGTAACTAAAAGGTAACCGAACCAATTTAGAAGGGAAACAAAGATTAAGTGGGACCAAAGACTTCTCCCTAAGTGAAACATTTCAGAAAGTAAAAGGGCTCTGACTTTCCAAGTTTCCTTGAAATTGGCCCTATATGGAATGCTTCACTTGTCCAATAAAAGTTCAAATGAATTTACAACTGAACTAAGATGATTTAACCAATAGCCAAGGCCTTCTGACTTTAGCACTTGTATGCAACTCTTCAGTAACTGGTTCTCAGTGAAAAAGAGTCTAAATTACTGAAGACTTCATTTGTCCATTTAATACCTACCTCTGTCAGTCAGGTGACACTACCAATTTTATTGACCTTGAGATCAGAATATAAAAATAAGAAAAATTATGAGTATGGTATTTCTCTAGCCTGCCAAGAAAATTGGAACTTCCATCTTTCTTTATGACAACAGACAGATGAAACCCATTCTTTCTTCATTTTTATGAACTGCTCTAAGACAGCTTTAAAATTCCCCTACCTGTTTAGATTATTTTATTTTACAATTAGATCTTTAAGAGATGAGTAAGATTGAAAGTAAAAAAAAAATGCACTAAATTCTAGCCTTTGCTTGGATTGTAGCTCAAAATGTTGTATAAAAGGGTAGGTCAAAATAACAGATGGTATTTGGGTGTAACTTAATATGATCAACATGAACCCTAGGCCAACTAGGGCCAGTATTGTACCTGAAGCCTTCCAAGGTACTTCTCAGTCAATGTCAAGCACCCAAACCCTTCCTCCCAAGGTTGTTACAAGGCTCAAAAAAGATAATATACCAAAACATTCTGCAAATCTAAAATGTCATATAAATGTTAGCTCCTATTATTAAACAGCAATATGCAGAAAGCTAGTTATATAATATACAAAAGTTAATTAAAATCAGTTAAAGTGAATCATTTTTGCAAATATGGCAGCTTTCAGAGTACCTAAATATGTTTATTAATGCCACTATTCCAAACAAGACTTCTTTCCTTTCCTTTCCCCCTTTCTCCTCTCTCCTTCCCTCCCTTTTTCTCTTTTCTCCTATTCTTTTCTCTTCTCTTTTCTGAGACCATATCTCCCTGTCTTTCTCAGGCTGAGAATGCAAGGACCACTCTGCCTAGCCTGACCCTGATGATCCCTTGGGCTTTGACATGCTTTGTTATGTAAACTTTGGGCAAACTGGTGCCCAAGTGGGTGGTGTTTACCTTTGGGGTAAACTGTACAGAGAGCTCAACCTATTAATACTGAGTCTAATTTTTACATCTCCTTTGCTTAACTGCTGTTGAGACTTGTGAGCTTTAGTGATCTGTGAGCTTCAGCCTCCCTGCTAGCTAGGATTATGGATGTATTAGATTTCCTTAAAACTAAATTTTCATTTAAATCATGAATGAGGATGTCATGTGATCTTCAGCCCATAGACACCTCCCCCCAATTAAATACTAACCAAATGGTTACTTTGCTGGCCTTTGGAGGACAGACAAATCCACAATTGTCACCATCTAATCTAGAGTGAGGATTACAGTGGGTGAGATGGGTCACTGGAGACTATGTAAGCCACTGACTATTCTGTAAGCAAACCTGATGGTTAACAGAGGGGAACAGACACTGTATATTGAGCAATGAATGAAATATTTCCAAAATGATTGCAATCCCCTTATCAGCTATGCTCAAGTTATGTTGAAGACTCATTATAGTAAAATGCACAGGGATGGGGCGGGGGGGGGGGGAGAGACAGAGACAGAAACAGACAAAGAGACAGAGACAGAAACAGAGACACACACAAAGAGACAAAGAGAGAGAGAATACTTGAGACAGATTTCTATCTAGCATTTTTAGGCCTTCCTGGGCAAATAATTGGAGGCACTGTTAAGGTACAGATGAAGCAAGAAATGATGCTGTAAGTCATCTAGTCTACTAGAGGAAACTAAGGTATGGAGAAGTTAAGTGATCTGTCCAATATTAAGTAATAAATAGCTAAGGCAGGACTTGAACTCTGCTCTTTTGACTCTATAGTCTGCATTTTCTGCCCTGACAATCAAAATAGAGAAGGAAATGGCTACTGTTAGACCCAATGGGCAAGAAAAGAAAGAATAGGCAAGATGGCACATTCCCTCAGAAAGTAGACTCAAGCTTGAAGAACTGTCTTTTTCATGTGGTTGAGCTCAGAATTACATGGGGATTTGTAATAACTTTGATGCTGCTTCTATATCAAGAAGACTTTGCAATTAGACTTGGAGCCTGAGGAGCAAAAGAAATAACCCCATTGGATATCTGTGTGTTTATGAGAGAAGCAGATTATTTTATTTCAGTATATAAATGAACTAGGCTGGAGAATACTTAGTAGATAAAATGCTTCTTGCTAAATTCAAAGGTTTGAAAAGTCATTCTCAGTCACCAGGCTCTATAGAAAAGCAAACACTTCTCTCTAAATCATTGAAGAAGCAAACCGACAATCCTCTACCCACTGTCAAATAACCTCTCCAGGAAGACAGTGCCTTACAAGGAGGTAATTTCCTTAAATGCACAGCATTAATTCCAAGCTGTATATCATAAACCTACTCCCAACTTTTATGAAATATTGAATTTTTTTCAAATCAAAGGCATAAAAAATAACTATTTACATTAAGTATCAAAAAGTCACTATTACAGGTCACTAAGATTTCCAGAGGAAACTTGAAGATTATCAAGATGCTATCAAACTGAGCAATGCACTGAATTTTGTTCAATTCAAGTAATATTTATTAAGTACTTAATAATATGAAGTTAGAGATTATGTTGAAGGTCATTTGGTCCAGAGGAAACTAAGGTCTGGAGAAGTTAAGTGATCTATCCAGTATCACAAGTAATAAATAGCTAAGGTACATGTACAAGGTATGAATTAAACATGGGAAATATAAAAAATAAACAAAATGAAAAGCAATCTCTGGCATCAAAGAATTTCTATTTTGCTGGGGAATGTGACATATCTAAGCAAAATATAGTCTGTGTCCCAGAGCTCCCAAATTTCTATTGTTACATGGATCTGATCCAATCTAGAGGGCTATACTACATCCTTTTTAATGTGGAAGGCAGCATTGCCAAGTCCCCTAAAAGTATGAGTACGTTCCTTAGAAGAAAACTAAAGAAATTTGTCAGGGCAACACTTGAAAACTCCAGTGTGATCCTCTTTTTCTCAGAGAGTCCTGCCCAATACCTTCCAGACTATTAGTGCCATCACATAGTTAGTGCTCCTGAGAAACAAACACATAAGGACTATTAAACAGATCCTTTTCATCAGAGCTAAATTTCTAAAAAGAAATTGATGTAATAGCAAGGTGTGATAAATCCTCAACAGACATAGATTAATTAAATGCATTTGTAATATCTGTAGGGATTTAGAAAAAGTTTGGACAGAAGGAAGATATTGGAAGATAAGACAGTAAGTTGGAAAAAAAATGTACTTTCAGGAAGTGACAGATTCAGAAGATATATCAATATTGATCATGGGATAGATGACACATTAACGTCCCAGTGAGTGTCGAGAATTCTATTCACTTGCAGGAAGAAGTACTTTAATTCATATTTCACTACCAAACAAGATACATGGCCTATAGTCATTCAGTAGAGCATAAACTATAGCATTTGGGGATGGATCATTGTCAAAAGAGGCAAAGGCAAATGAGGTAAAGCAGATGCACAGTCTGCAACCTGCCTTGGCACCTGTTCAACAGCTAGAACTTCCACCATGTTGGGTAGAGCCTCTTGGGAGATCTCATTGGAGGGTATAAGGAAAAGTAACTTGGGAAGAAGAGGCAAAGATGTATTATTATAAGCTATGTGCTGTCTATCTGGCACCAGCAAGATCCATGAACTAACTGAAATTTAGTATTTAAATTCAACTACACACACACAGCCTCATACCCAAAGTACTGTTCTGTGGAAATAATTACACAAAGGAATGAGCCCTTGCCCACAAGAAGCTTCAATTTTATTGACTGTACTCATCTCAGGCTTTAAAAAAAATTCTTCCTCATATTCAATCCTTCTCCTGCCATGCACTGGTCTCCCCAAAATGGCAAGAAGATTCCACATCCCTTCTGTACTATCCATCTTGGGTGTCTAGACACTCATCTGAGGCTCATTAATGATACTCATGAACAGACAAAGGTCAATAAGAGCCCCAGGTATTGCTTTCATCTCCACCCAGAGTCACATGTTCTGCCTGCACAAAAGGCTGAAAACATGTTACAAGAGAATTATCTTTATAGAAAATAAAAAGTAGGAATTAAACAGGAAAATCATGCCCAGTCACATTATAATGACCTTCTAGCAATTAGACTTAACTCTCACATAGATGCCTTTGGCACTTGTTCAATGCCTTTCTCATTATTTAAGTACTCTTTACTTATATGAGCAAGGTGCCCTTTTCGGATATATCTCCTTTAAAAAAAAAAAGTTAGCACAAAGGAACATCAGAACTTTATATCCCTTAAAGGAGATCTTTTCAATTCTTTAAAAATGTCATTGTTTCTGTTTTCTGGTATATTAGGATATACTATAATGTAGAAGAGTATTATTAATTCAAATGCTCAAGAGCTATGTAACATATGCTAAAAGTTCTTCTAAAAGTGATTTGTTTTAATACTTTGATTTCAAAATCTTAGCAATATCATTAATGTGCATAATCCCTCCATCAGTAAAGATCACTTTAAATTGACTCATCTTTTATGATCCTTGTCAATTAACAATCACTAGACTTTAAAATAATTTTATTGATGTTTTTAGTTACTTACATCACTTTAGTATTCCATGTATTCTTCTCTGTGATCCTACTCTTCCTGAGAGCCATTCCATATGATAAATAACATTTTAATGAGGAAAAAAAGGTATAACTGATAATTTCAAGAAAGCCTGAAAACACGTGCTCCTGTAGACCTTCCACCTCCACCAAAGGTTAGGTTAAAGATGTCTTTTCAATTCTCTTCATTTGATATTAACTTCATCTTTACAATTTTGTTACTTTTTCTTTTGTTGTTATTGTTTTGAGGTGTCATTCTTTTTACATTGTTGTAATCTGTGTACACTGTACTTTTTTTGGTTCTGCTTACTTCACTTTGCACCAGTTCATAGAGATCTTTCCATATTTCTCTGAATTCATATATATCATTAATTCCTACAATGCTGTAGTATTTCATTACATTCATATACCACAATTTGTTTAGCCATTTCCCAATCAATCTACTTTGTTTTCACTTTTCAGCTATTACCAAAAGTATTGCTATAAATGATTTGAAGGATATACATTTTTTTTCTCCCTTTATTGATGGTTTCCTTGGGATTTAATCTTAGTAATGGAGTCTCTGGTTTAAAAGGCATGGATATTTTAGTCACTTTATTTGCATTATTCCAAAAATATTTTCCAAAATGATGGCACTATTCCATAGCTTCATCATAAATGTATTAGTGTGCCTATCTTCTCATAAGCTTTCCAACATTGATTGCTACCATTTTTGTCATTTTTGCCAATTTGCAGGGTGTGGTATAAAACATTAGACTTCCTTTGACTTATCTACTTCTTATTATTCATAATTTGGAGGGTTTTTATTGTAGCTGTGAATACTTTGCAGATTTTTGAGAACTGCTCATATCTTTTGAATGTTTATTACTTTTATATGTATTTATTAATTATTTATATGTCTTGTATATCAAACCCTTGTCAGAAAACCAAGGAAAATTATTTTTCAAATTCAGTTTTTCTTATCCTACATACATTAATATCTGTACAGAAGCTTTTGACTTTCAAATAATCAAAGTTATCTATTCCATCATTTCTAACTGTCTCTATCTTTTGTTTGGTTAAGGATGTATTTCTAACCTATAATTGTGAGAGGTACATGATTTGTTTCTCTTCTGATTTTTTTACAGTATCATCTTTAATAAAGTCGCATATCCATTTAGAATATGTTATAGAATATGGTATAAGGTGTTATACTGAACTAAGCCTAATTTATGCTTAGACTGCTTTCCAGTTTTCTCAGTAGTTTTTACTAAATAGGGTAAAAAAAACATTTTTATCAAATGGTTTTTCCCTAGGTAACTTAAATTTTCTTACTTTATCAAAAATTGGGTTGTCTGGTCTGTTCCACTGATCTATCTCATTGTTTTTTAATATCAGATAGTTTTGATGAAAGCTCCTTTATAATACAGTTTGAGGTCTGGAAGTACTATTCCCTATTCACCTTTACTTCTTTTCAACATTTTTATTACATTCTAAATATTTTGGGTTTTTTTAATTAATTTTTACATTATTTTATCAAGCTCTATGAAGTATCTTCTTGGCAATTTAATTGATAGAATACTCAAAGTGTAAAACAATTTTGGTCGTATTGTCACTTTTATTACATTGGCATGGTTTATGTAGGTAGGTCTTTAATTCTTTAAAGAATGATTTATAATTGAATCTATAGAATTCTTTTGTGTTCTTTGGAAGATTGATTTCCACATAGTTTATACATTTTGGAAGGGAACTTTTTGCTTCTTGTGTTTTGTTATTATTATATGGAAATTTTGATTGGTGCAAACTTATTTCCACTTCTACAAATTTGCTAAAGCTATTAACAGTTTCAATTGGTATCTTTGCTAACTCCCTGAGGTTTTCCAAGTAAACCATAACATCATTGAAAATAGGGATAATTTTATATAATCTTTAATCTTGTCTTTATTCATCTAATTCCTTTCTCTTGTATTATTGCTGTTACTAGCAATATCAAAATTATATTAAATAATAGTGGAGGAAAGAAGGCATCTTTGCTTCATTTCTTCATTTACTGGAGAAGGTTCTACTATATCCTCAATAAAAATGGTGCTTGCTCTTTGATTAAATGGGTACTTTTATGACATTAAAATTCCACTTTATACCTATATTTGGTAGAAATTTTGGCACAAAAGACATTGTTGTTTGTCAAAAACTTTCTCTATATCCACTGAAATCATATAGTTTTGGATCTTTTGGTTTTTAATATGAGATTATGTTAATTGTTTTCCTAATGTTGAAGCATCCTTAAATCACTGGTATGAATCCCACTTGATCATAATGAATGATTTCTTTGATACATCATTGTAATCTTTTTGATAGGATTTTGTTTAAAATATTTTAATCAATATTCCTTAATGATATTAGCCTATAATTTTCTTTCCATATTCCTTAGGTTTTTCTTAAATCATTCTGTTCATCATTTCTCATAATATACTAATATTCCCAAACAATTAAAAATCACAACTTGTCCAACATTGCACACTCAGTGAGTATCCCTTCAGTTTCAAATCCTTTACTACCACAAGAGAGCTGCTATAAATATTTTTCTATATGTGGATCCTTTTTTCTTTTATCTCTTTGGTATTTAGACCTACTACTGGTATTGCTGGATCAAAGAGTATACACAGTTTTATAGAACCTTTGGGTTTAGTTACAAACTATCATCCAGCATGGTTGGGAATGTTCACATCTCCCCCAGCAGTTAGTGTCCCAGATTTCTTTTTCTTTTTTTCTATTTTTTTTCTTTTTTGCTTTTTGTTGAGGCAATAAAGGTTAAGTGATTTGCCAAGGGTCACACAGCTAGGGAATGTTAAGTGTCTGAGACCAGATTTGAACTCAGGTCCTCCTGACTTCAGGGCTGGTGCTCTATCCACTGTGCCACCTAGCTGCCCCACTGTCCCAATTTTCTATATCATATGCAGTATTTATTATTTTCCTTTTCTTTCATGGTAGCCAATCTGAGAGGTGTAAGGTGGTATCTCAGAATTATCTTAATTTACACTTTTCTTATAAGGTATGATTTGGAGTATTTTTCATGTTACTACTGATAGATTTTATTTCTTCTGAAAAATCGTTCATATCATTTCACCAATAACTGGGTATTGGCTCTTATTTGTTTTTATTTTTTTACACAAATTTGGTTCAGTTACCTATATATCAGAGAAATAAGGTTTTTATCAGAAAAAGAGCTATAAAATTTATAAAACTAAGTCTTTGGTTTCTCTGATAGTTTGATGTCTATGGTCTTGAATAAATAAATTAAGTAGAATTGTTCTTTTTATATATTGACTTGGATTATTTTTAATCAATTAATATTTTCTGCTCTGATCAGCTCTGTCTTTATTTGCATAAAAAAATTTTTTAATTGTGTTCATATAATCCCTGGGTTTGTTTTGGCTGGTAAACTCCCAAATATTTTATATTGTCTGCCATTATTTTGAATGGAATTTCTCATTCTATATCTTGCTGTGGGGTTTTGTTAGTAGGCTATAGAAATGCTACACTTTCTCCTCCTTTTCCTGGTGGGTGCAGAACAATTTTGCATTATTGTTAATATTGTTATTATTATTATTATTGTATTTGAAGGTCTTTCTCCTGTTGGCTTACAAAATTTGTTGTTTCTGAGTGAATTGCTAAATTTAAGCAGTGTGTCTTAAAGGTTACAATTTGGGTTTTTTCCTGGTGGTGATCTGTGAATTTTTTCCATGGATTTTCATTTCCTGGGAATTAAAAAAAAATTAATGTCATTTGGTGTTATTGCGTTTTTTTTTGTTTGTTGTTCTGTCATGTTCTTTTGGGAATCCTTTGATTCTTAGGTTGTCTCTACACATCCTATCTTCAAGATCCATATGTTTGCTTGCATAGTGAGAACATTTTCTTTTAATGTTCTTTTTTTTCTTTCTTTCCTTCTCTTCCAGACTTTCACTTGCATGTATCTGTATTTCTAATCTATTGTTCCCTCTTGTTTCTTTGGTGAAGCTTGCCATTGCAGATTTAAATTTTACTATTCTGTTCTTTATAAAAATATACAGGACATAAATTCTATTCCCATAATTCTCATTCCTCTTTTAAACTGTTCAGAAACAGCATGCTGTGGTTCCATGCCTCCTCAACTTTCACAGAGCTCTCTGTCTCATCAAATATTAGATCATTTTCCTTTATTTTGCAGTGTTTGTGAATGGATGTCTGAACTCATTTACTAGATGTAAGGGTCACACATCCTTCTCTTATTACTCTTCTTCCTGTTGATTTGTGTTCAAGATTTTTGAATTTTTTTTCCTGAAATCTGTGGTACTTTCCATCTTTTTTCCCCTCTCTTTAATTTCCTTATCTTCTGATTCCCTCCCCTCTAATCATTGTTTCTTTGGGAGCTGCAACTAAAAACATCTCAACTTCCTCCCACACTGGGCAACAAACAGATCATTAGTCTAGGTTTTTGTACTAAATTACTCTTTTTGGGTCAGAACTGGTCCCAAATAGATGTTTTATTCTTCCTTCAGATTCAGGCAGCACCCCACATACACATTGTCTTTTCCTGGTGACTTATCTTACTCTCCCTTTTCCTTAGTTCTTTGGTCCAATATTGGCAGTTCAAAGCCTGCTGGTACCACCTATTCAGAGTTTGCTTTCACAGGCAGTGGTAGTTAAAAGTTTGCAGCTTCAGTGCTTCCAGATTGTAATCCCTATAGGAATTTGTTCGTGAGGACTTTGGCTAAACTGGCTATTGAGGCCGAAAGATATTTTCACCACCCAGAGGCAAGGTCTATGGCTCTGGAAAAATGGAGAAGGAACTGGAATTGATGGATTGGGTTTTTAATGTAGCTCTGTGTTGTCTTACTGGATCTGCTAGTGCAAGCTCACTGCAATTAGTTGGGGGTGGGGAGAGGGAGATAGATCCTGAGGGAACTCAGGGCCAGTGAGCCTCAATTCCTAAATCTGAAGTTTGTTTGTTTGTTTTACTTTGTTTTGGAAGTTTGGTGTCTTAGACCATGGAAACAACTTCTGTTGTTTTATTTTAGGTGTATAATTTCTGTTTTTTGAGGTTTGAGAGATTGTGGGGATCAGACAAAATGTCTATTCCACCATGTTGAAGCTTACATGACTGAAAAGTTATTCTTATATTTATTTTTAAGTGCCACCTATAGGCCAGTCATTGAGTTTGGTACAGGAGTTCAAATTTTTTAAAAATGAGAATTCATGGCCTCATGAAGCTTGGATTCTATTAATGAATATTACATATTTACATGTAAATGTACATATATATATGAATGTATATGTATATTATATATGTATGTATGTAAAGCAAATATAATTATTTGATTTGGAGTGAGGAAAGTATTAGCAACTGAATTCATGTCTGAATTATATGGGTTAAAATTAAATGAAAATTTGAAAAACAATTAGTTTTCAGTCAAAAAGAAAAATTAGTTCCTATATTCAGTACAATGCTGTGCTTCTTTTCTCCTTGGCCAAGGAAGAGAAATACTGTAATAACATGATGCTTACTCCTAATGAGAAGGTCTCAAAAGGCCAAGTATCATTTTCATGTAGAAGAAGGATTGCTAAGGAAAGTGTTTGCAATCCAAATATAGGGAATCCCACATGGGAATAAAAGATTTCAGTAAATGTTCAGAATTTCTGATCTAGTTTTATTCCAAGTTTTTCAATCTCTTGATTTCTTCTCCCCAAGCCTCACTATAAGCTCCACGTTCATATTTTACCATTTTACAAAACTTTTCTGGTATTGGGGTCTGTTTTTAGTCTTCAGGCATCTGAATCCTTTGGTCACTAAATAATCACAGAAGCAAAAAATGTTCAAGAGACTTCAAAGGTTATTCACCCCAATACTTGCTGATCATGGATTCCTTCCATAAAAGTATTTCCTTTCAGTAGGAGGTGGAGGACTCCTGACCTCTCTTCCATGCTGCTATTCCCTTCATTACCAACCTCAGAGCCTGATCCCCCCAGATTCTAGTGCCTCCCCTGCTTCAAGATGACTTCTATCCATTTTTTGTACCTGTAAATATATTCTTTAAAATATAAGCTCCTTGTGGAAAAACATTGCTCTCATTTTTGTGTTCCTCGAGCCTATTCCAACATCTAGTATACAGTAGGGACTTTTTAAATGCTTGTTGTTTAGTTAATTAGCCAAGTTTGACAATATGGCTGTTTCTATGCCAGCCAATGAGGAAAAGAGCATAAAGGGAAAGGGCTGAGAAGGGAAGTAGGAGCTTTGTAAAACAAGAAGTCCTGTAGCCTCCACCCAACTTTTCATGCTTCTCCCAAAGAAGGCATGCTTGAAATGGGCACAAGCAAATTTCTCATCTAGCCATTTTTGTAGGAGACTAATAACAACAAAGTGAGTCTCCCCCTAAGTCAGAAAACAACTGCTAACAAACAAGGGAAGAAGAGAAATAGAGTATGTTCTTATCTCTTTAGCCAAATGTCCTGGAAGATTAAAAAAAAAGAATCTTTTCAGTTCTGGGAGCTGTTTTATTTCTGGTTTTGAATAAATGTGTAATAACCACTGATAAAGGTGTTGGGTTTTAGGGTTCACTTAACTCATTGGATGTCTCCCCATTTTACAAATTAGGAAACTCAGACACAGAGATGAGTTTTTTTACAGAGAGAAGGGGTTTTGCAATTGAATCAGAAGAATATTCCCTTTATGGGAAGAAGATATAACATGATAACAGATATTTGAAGAGAATGATAAAGCACTGACAACTGGTGGGGAATGGGGTGATATAAGAAGGATGCCTATATTGAAACTGGGTAATGAAACAGGAGTAAAGTCTTTGCAGGTTTGTCTGTTTTGCAAAATGATAGAAGCCAATTTTCCCCTCTCCCTCAGCTTCAGGAATGCTCACAAGCAGACCAGCCTTCCTGATGCTGAGGGAGAGGGCAAAGTTCATTTCTATCATTCTGCAGTATTACTTTATATTAAAATAAAGTTGCTCCCAAAATGATCCAGGGGACACCTGCCAGAAGAACTTTAGCCGGTGAGGCAGGTCACAAGAAGAAGAAGAGGCTCAGTACTAGTAATAACATGATTTTAGAATCTAGGAAGCATGACTGTTACCTTGTCACAGAACACTTACCACCACTCTAACCTTGAAAAACAATTGTTGGGGTAACAAGTTCTGAAATACTGTGTTCCCTCCCAGAAGAGGGAGTATAGAACAGGACTCATTGTGTGGATGCAACTAGATTCAGTCCTGTAGAACCTGACCTCAATTTAGAGAAAACTAACCTCTCTCTCCTTACGTTCTTTGGCTCATTAAATCACTGGTTGTCCTTCCCGGGACTGCTAGGATGTTTTCTGGAGACTTTAGTCCCTAATAAAGTTCAAGTCCAACTTAATGAAACTTGCAGACCTCTTGATCTCATAAGGTCACCTCTAAGCTTTGACATATTCATTACCTAAGATCATGAAAAAACAAATATATGCATGAACAAACACAACTCAGAGAATAAGACTTTCTCAATCAGGACCTACTGTTTAGATTCCCAAGTGTTCATGGCTGCAAAGTTGCTGAAAAATTATGACAATCATTCACTCTCCCTCTAACATTCTCTCAGAAAGCAATTTAAAACAGTATTGATATTGTTTACAGATGTAAAGGAAGACAGAGCCTCTAAAGAGGTGCTTATTCTCTTTATAAATCTATGTCATCCTTTTTTCTGGTTCCATAGCCAAAAAATAGTATCAAAGCTCCAACAAGCCTGAATAGCAATGTTAAGATTGCTTCACAAGATAGTTCCCATAGGTCAATTTGGCTTTACCATATGACTGGTTTTTCATAAATTCTAGCTTTTACTTCTAACAGATCCTGAAAGGAAGGGAGACTGTCTTTAAAAAATTCTCAAAGTTTCCATATAGCTTTAAATATCATGAGAATTCAGGCCCATGTGTTTTTTTTCCTCAGTTCCCTTGATAATTAAAGTCAAATTTTTTTTGTTTTGTCCAAATCATCCAAAGTTGCCATTACCCACTCCAAAGTTCCAAGAAAACTGCTAAGTCTTGATCCCATTCCTGTTTATAGAAAGATGCCCAGGATAGTGAAGAGCTAAAGCTCTTTCCATATAAGGATAGGTTAAAGGAAAAGGGGATGTTTCTCCTGGAGAATCCAGAGGTGACATGAGAACTGTCTTCAAAACTGTGAAGGTCAAAAAAACTGTGAAGGTCAGACACGTGAAAGAGGCTTTGGCCTTGTTCTGTTTAGCTACAGAAGGCAGATTTAAAAGTTACAGAGATAAGTTTTGGCTTCATGTCATGGAAAAAACATGTCATGCCATGGAAAAAAATAAAGCAAACCATACAACAGTGATCTCAAAATGCAAGGGGCTAGCTTGAGAGGTTGTAAGGATTTCTCTTAAAAGAGATCTTCAATTCAACAATAGATAAGAGACAGAATGTTTGGGAGGTTCCCCCTCTGGGGAAAGGTCTAGTTACCTATGGGGTTCCATCCAATTCTAAGATTCTGTTATTCAAACTCTTTTTTGTGAATATCCACAACATCTCATTTGATGCCAAAGTAAAAGATCACCATGTCATTCAACCCTGAATTCCCTAAAATGAGGGCCCATATCCCCTCAAGGGGAATTTTAATTAAACAGTTTCTCTCTTGTGTATTTTAAATATATTTGGCTTGGAAGTCATGGGATAATGGGCTTATTCTCAGTCTCACAGCAGTCCCCAAATTAGGCTCACCAGAAAACGACAGCCTTGTCAAATGTCTTTTTTACCACTAAGACTTAGAGAAGTTAATACTTTTAAGTAAGCCTGCTCCCTTCTATCAAAGCTCATTGTCTTTCAAATAATTTCACTAGATTCTTTCTAATTTCCTGAACAACCCAATGTTAAGACCTGCATGATCTTGCTAGAAGGTAATTCCACACCTAACCTTTGATTGTGTTAAAACTCCTGGCCAGACATCTGTTGGGAGATGGTGCTCTTGATCTTACTCATGCCTTCTGATTGCATTATTTTGATCAGCAGGAAAAGAAGTCATTTAAATTGACATCTGATTGAATCAAGCTCAGATTAATCCATTTTTTTGCCCAAGAGAAATGTAAAACCAGATGTTCCCCTGCTTCTGCTCTGTTATGGAACATCTTTTCACCCTAAAAATCTATTTGATCTCTCTCTTCTCTTTCTACCCTCTCACCCTAATCTGTCTTCCTTCCTTTTTCTTTTTCTTTTTCTTCTTCTCCCGACCTTTCCTTCTGAGTCTTTCTAATTTTATTGTGTTTCATTTTTTCTTTTGGCTACCAGTTAATTCTCATGCTGAAATCTATTACCATTCAATAAAAGCTTCCCCAGTTATAATAAATTGTTCCAGTCACCTCATCCCTCTGCACTCTTTTTCTTTTGAACTCATGTTAATTCTAGATAATTTCTTCCCTTGGAACAAAAATGGAAATCTAAAATGTCTCTAATTTGACACAAATGGCACCTAACCCTTTCCCAGTATTAACATATTAATGCCTTAATATAAAATTATATTATTATTATTACTATCATTATCTCAATCTCATTTTTAATGGAGCTCAGAGACAGTCCTGGGATGTCATTATCCTGCTGTTATTGCTTCATATTCAGTGTTCTAGAAACCATTGTACAAGTAGCTAAAATAATTGCTTTTTGTAATTGAATAAAAGAATGAGAAGGTAACCTCACACTCTCACCGAGTTCACCATAAGCCTCTTTGGGACCAGCAGACAGAACAACAGGGATCATGATGAAGCCTTCATCATACACAAGGTTGATGGTCTCTACTTGGACAGGTTTTTGTTAATTTAGAGATGTCTTTTTTTGGGCAGTTAGTGGTGTCAGGTCCAGAACCAGAAAGGCTCATCTTCCTCAGTCAAAATCTTCCTGAGTTAAAACCTGGGCAAGTCATTTAATCCTGTTTGCCTCAATTTCTTCATCTGTAAAATGATCTGGAGAAGGAACTATCAAACCACTCCAGTACTCCTCTTAAAAGCCCAAACGGAGTTCTGAAGAATCAGACATGAATAAAAAAACAGAATAATAATGTCTTTGAGATACTAACACCTATTAATATATTGTTCTTAAGTTTTTATCAATCAGTACTATGCCTCAGGGTGACATATCCAACTGACAATGATTAAATTCCAGAATAGTTTATTCGTCAAGTTTGATGGATACATTGAGTCCTGTATTTGTTGTATAAAGATTTATCATCAGTCTGTTCATGAGACATAGTGAACTTTTGAGATTATAATAATAACCACCAGAACATAACTTAGTTTCCACATTTTTTGCACTCTTCAGTGTTATGTTGCACAGATTACAATATCATTATGATGGTAGTAGTTGTGGTGAAGATAGTGGTAGTGATAGCTGGTAGGAACTAAATCATTGAGCTCTATCCAAATGTGTAAAGGTTTTTTTTTTTTTCAAACATCTTTTCCCTTTAGATTCTTAAGAGATGACTTAATACTGATTTCTTTTTATACATTGTCATTCTGTCTGAGTATCACCATCAGCACAGATGGCTCATGGTAATACTATTACAATCACGACTTTTCCCCTGGGAATATGAATGACTCAGAATCCAGGAGTTAGAAGGTACTACAGAAGTATCTCCTCTAGATTGTATATAAAACTCTCCCCCTCTCCTGCAAAGTCTTTGGCAAATGGTTTTCTAAACTGTGATTGAGAACCAATCACCTCCAACAGTAGCTCATTCCACTTTGGGACTGCTCTCATTATGAAGAAGTCTTTCCTTCAATAGACCACAATCTGTCTCTCTGGACACAATTAATAAATGTTGATATAGATTTAATATAATATACCAAGGGCCTAGACTGGGATGGGGGCAATAGGAAAAAGGGGGAGAAAAGTATTCGAGAGGCATATGAAGAAACAAAAATCAAGATATTAGTGACAGGGTTGGTTTGGAGAGAGTGAGAGAGGATTGTGTGAAAGGACACACTGAGATCTTGATTCAGAAAGAATAGAAGAAAACAACTACCATGGACAGAGAGTCTACCTTTGTTGATTCCTTTGGAAGAGTATAGACAGGTAGATATCTGGATAAAAAGACATAACATGTTAAAAATTTACTCTTTACTAAAAACTATCTTAAGTACCAGGGATACAAATACAACTTTAAAACTATCCCAACCATCAAGATCGTCATATTCATGAAAATTGAGAGGATATCCATCAACTGGGGAATGGCTGAATAAGCTATGTTATATGAAAGTAATGGAATATTACTGTGCAGTAAGAAATAGATGAACAGGCAAATTTCAGGAAAATCTGGAGACAAACTGATGCAAAGTAAAACACTCAGGACCAGGAAAATATTGTATGCAGCATCAGCAACATTGTATGGTCATCAACTATGAATGACTGAGCTTTTCTGTGCAACTCAGTGATGCAAGACAAATACAAAAGACCCATGAAGGAAAATGTTATTCATATCCAGATAAAGAACTGATAGATTGTAAAGGTAGATCAAAGTAGTTTTTATTTACTTTATTCTTTCTTATGATTTTTTCTTTTGTTTCTCTTTTTATAACTGAGACTAATATGGAAATATGTTTTGCATGATAATGCATATAAAATTATATCCAACTACTTATCATCTCCACTGGAGGGAAGAGGAGGAGGAGTTAGAAAATTTTGGAACTCAAAATCTTGTAAAAATGAACGCTAAAAATTTCCTTGACATATAACTGGAGGGAAATAAAATATTATTTCATAAAAACTTTTTTTCCTTAGGCAATTGAGGTTAAGTGACTTCTACAGCTAGGAAGTGCTAAGTGTCTGAGATAGATTTGAGCTCAGGTTCTCCTGACTTCAGGGCTGGCACCCTATCCACTGCATCACCTAGCTGCCCCTAATAAAACTTTTAAAAAAAAAAGACATTTAGATAATGGATCACAACATTTTAAAAATGGATTGGAAAGTGGAGATGGAGTGTGGAGGGCAGTCTTAAGGCTTCTGGAAAGCCCAGAGATTTAGGAGTAGAGCAAGGAATGAAGTGATTATGGCCTAGGTACCTCATGAAATGGTCATCTAGCTTAGGGATTCACCAATGAGATGAGAAGCACTCAGGGAAAAGGCATCTTAAGGGTTAAAAGGCTGTTGGCAAGGAAGTAGAGAAGTTTGGAGGGGGAAAGGTGAGGCCATGAGTTTGGGGAAAATAAGGGAATCACTGAATCTCAGAGCTAGAAAGGACCTTACAAGTCTTCTCATCTAGCCTTGAATGCAAACATAATTGCTCTCAACCACACCTCTAATGAGGGCTTTGCAGTCATCCAGTCATGTCTGACTCTTCAACACCCTATGGACCATATTGCACCAGGCTTTTCTATCTACCACTATCTCTCAAAGCCTGTCCTAGTTTACATCCAT
Source organism: Myrmecobius fasciatus (assembly GCA_023553655.1). Classification (NCBI taxonomy): domain Eukaryota; kingdom Metazoa; phylum Chordata; class Mammalia; order Dasyuromorphia; family Myrmecobiidae; genus Myrmecobius; species Myrmecobius fasciatus. Next base: position 105,610 of record JAJPUD010003306.1, on the reverse strand, counting down.
TGTTTTCCTGATATTAGCTATCTACCCCTTCACCTATCATTTCCTTTTCCTTTTGCCTTCAGTCTTTTCTTATATCAAGTTCTTTTCTAATGAGTCCATCTTCTCAGCATGTGGCCAAAGTATTTTAGCTTCAATGTTTAAGCTTCAATATTTAACCTTCCAGTGAATAGCCTAAATTAATTTTTAGGGTTGACTAATTTGACCTCCTTGTTGTTCAAGGGACTCTTAAAAGCCTTCTCCAGTACCACAATTCAAAAGCATTGATTGATTCTGCAGGACAGCTTTCCTTAGAGTTCAGCTCTCACAGCCATATATTGCTACAGCTTTTATGAAAGACTTTTGTAAGCAAGGTGATATTTCTGCTGTCCAGATTTGCTATGGCTTTTTTCCCCAAGAAGCAATGGAATTTTAATTTCATGGAAGCAATTGTCATCTAAAGTGATCTTTGAGCACAAGAATATAACATCTGACAGTTTCCAAATCTTTTCCTCTATTGGTCAGGAAATGATGAGACTGAGGGTAGAGCCAAAGTGAAAAGTAGACAGGACTTTGCCTGAGCTTTTCCTGATTTCCCTAAGGATCAACCCTAGATCAAACTTCTGAACAGATTTTTGGAGTTACAGAACCCAGAAATATTCAGAGTGTAATAATTTTCCAGCATAAGACATATTGGAAGGATTTCAGGAAATGTCTGTCTTAATTGGGTGGGGGCAAATGGGGCCCAAAACAGGTGCTGCATGGGGAAGCTCAGGGCAGAGAGGCGGGTCTCAGGGAATTTAGCAGGAGGTTCTTAGCCAAAATAAGGCAGCACTGGCCAGTGGATTAACAGACTAGCTTTGAGAACTCCAATGCAACTACAGCAGGCAAACCCTGCAAACTGTATCTTGGTTAGGGGTATACTTAGAGGGTATAGATATAATTTGATTTTATTGTGATAATATAAAAAAGAAACAAGGGATGGAAATGGAATGTACTGGAAGAAGAAGAAAGGGGAGGTAAAAAGGGGCAAATTACATCTCAAGAGGCAAAAAAGACCCATTACAATTGAGGGAAAGAAGGAGGAAGGTGAGCATTATGTGAATCTTAATCTCATTAGATTTGCCTTGAAGAGAGAATGACGGAAATATTTAATTTTATAGAGAACTTTATCTCATTCTATAGGGAAGTAAGAGGGGAAAAGGTAAAGGAAGGGGGAAGGGAAACTAGAAGGGAAAACAGAAGTATAAAGGGAAAGGGATGAGAACGGGGGAGGGGCTGTAAAAGGGAAGGGCTGTTTGAGGGAGATGATGGTCAGAAGCAAAACACTGGGTAGGAAGGAAAGAGGGAGAGGAAGAGAAAATATATCTTGAAGAAAATAAAATGGTGGGAAATACATAATTAGTTGTTTTAAATGTAAGTGGGATAAATTCTCTGAAAAAACAGAAGCAGATAGAATACTGAATTAAAAGCAAGAATCCTACAATATGTTTTTTTTACAAGAAACATGTTTAAAATATAGTGATACATACAGAGTAAAGGTAAAAGATGGAGCAGAATCTATTATGCTTCAGCTGAAGTTAAAAAAAAAAAGAAAGAAAAGAAAGAAAAAAGCAGGGGTAGCAATCCTGATCTCAGATCAAGAAAAAGCAAAAACAGACCTAATTAAGAGATAAGGAAGGTAACTACACTTTGCTAAGAATACCATAGATAATGAAATTACTAAACATATATGTACTAAGTAGTATAGCCTCCAAATTCCTAGAAGAAAAATTAAGAGAGCTACAAGAAGAAATAGATAGCAAAACTATACTAATGGGAAATCTTAACCTTGCTCTATCAGAACTAAGTAAATTGAACCACAAAATAAATGAGAAAAAAGAAGGTAAATAGAATTTTAGAAAAGTTAGATATGATATACCTTTGGAAAAATTGAATGGAGACAGAAAGGAATATATGATTTTCTCAGTGGTACATGGAACCTACACAAAAATGGATCATATATTAGGATATAAAAACCTCAAAATAAATGCAGAAAGGCAGAAACAGTGCAGGAGACTTTTTCAGATCATGATGCAATAAAAATTACATGTAATCAAGTGCCAGTAAAAAATATATCAAAATTTAATTGGAAACAAAACAATTTGATCCTAAATAATGAGCAGGTGAAACAACAAATCATAGACACAATCGATAATTTCATCCAAGGAATGATAATAATGAGACAGCATACCAAAATTTATGGGATGCAGCCAAAGAATTTCTTAGGGGAAGTTTTATATCTCTAGATGCTTACTTGCATAAAATAGAGAAAGAGATGATCAATAAATTGGGCATACAGCTAAAAAATGCTAGAAAAAAAAACCCAATTAAATACCAAATTTGAAATTCTGAAAATAAAAGGGGAGAGAACTGTATCTTTGTCAGGATAGTTAGAAAGGGTAAGTGTAAGTTATCTTTAATGTGATGGTATCAAAAAGATATTAAGTGGGGGGAAAAAGATTTGTATTGAGAGAAGAGGAAAGGAGAGGTAAAATAAGATGAATTATATCACATGAAGAAGCACAAAAGGCCTAATATAACTGAGGGAAAGAAGGGAAGGGAAAAAATATTCTTTAAATCTTAATCTCATCAAATTTGGCTCAGAGAGGGGATATCATACATACTTAATTTGGTATAGAAATTTGTTTCACCCTATAGGGAAATAGGAAGGGAAAGGGGAAAAGAAAGGGGGAGGCTAAGAAAAGGGAGATAAAAGTAGAAGGGGAAAGGGACAAGAAAGGGGGGACTGAAAATGGGAGGGCTGATTGAGGGAAGTTTTGGTCAGAAGCAAAATACTGGTGAGAAGGAAAAGGATGAAAGGAGAGAGAAAAAGTGTAATGAGAAAAACAGGATGGCAGGAAATATAGTTAGTCATTTTAACTGTAAATGTGAATGGGATGAACTTTGCCATAAAATGGAAGTAGATAGCAGAATGGATTAAAAGCCAGAATACTATAATATGTTGTTTATAAGAAATACATTTGAAGTAGAGAAATACACATAGGGTAAAGGTAAAAGGCTGGAGCAGAATTTATTATACTTCAGCTGAAGTGGAAAAAAAAAAGCAAGGGTAGTGATGCTGATCTCACATCAAGCAAAAAGACAGATCTAATTAAAAGAGACTAGGAAGGAAACTACATCTTGTTAAAGGGTACCATAGACAATGAAGTAATACCAATACTAAACATACATGTACCAAGTGATATGGCATCCAAATTCCTAGAAAAGAAATTAAGTGAATTGCAAGAAGAAATGGACCACAAAAAAGTACTAGTGGGGGATCTCACCATCCCCCTCTCAGAATTTGATAAATCTAAACACAAAATAAACAAGAAAGAAGTTAAGGAATTGAACAGAATTTAGAAAAGTTAAATATAATAGACCTTTGGAAAAAAGTAAATGGATGTAGAAAGAAATAGATCTTTTTCTCAATGATACATGGCACCTACACAAAAGTTAACCATGACCAAGGGCAGAAAAACCTTATGACTAAATTCAGAAAGACAGAAGTAGTAAATGCATTGTTTTCAAATCATGATGCAATAAAAATTGCATGTAATAAAAGGCTAGGGGAATGTAGACCAAAAATTAACTGGAAACTAAATAATCTATTCCTAATGAATGAATGGATCAAACTACAAACCATAGAAGCAATTGCTAATTTCATCCAAGACAATGACAATAATGAAACAGCATATCAAAACTTATGGAAAGCAACCAAAGCAGTTCTTAAGGGAAATTCTATATTTCTAAATAATTATAGCAATAAAATAGAGAAAGAAGATAGCAATGAATTGAGCATGCAGCTAAAAAGCTGAAAAATATTTTAAAACCCCAATTAAATATCAAATTGAATTTTTTAAGAGGACAGATTAATAAAATTGAAAATAAGAAAACTATTGAACTAATAAATAAAACTAAGAGTTGGTTTTATGAAGAAAAAAAACCAGATACACTTTTGGTTAATTTGATTAGCAAAAGGAAACAGAGAAAGAAAATTATAGGCAATTTGCCTAATGAATTTTGATGCAAACAATCTTAAATAAAATATTAGCAAAGAGATTACAGCAACTTATCACCAAGATATTACACTATAACAAGTAAGATTCATACCAGAAATGCAGGACAGTTTCAATATCAGAAAAAGTCTTAACATAGTTCACTGTCAATAACCAAACTAACATAAGTCATATGATTTTCTCAACAGATGCAGAAAAAGTATTTGACAAAGTAGACCATCCATTCCTATTAAGAAAGAGCATAGAAATAAATGGAGTTTTCCTTAAAATGATATATAATGATATAAATGATATAAAATATAATGAATCCCATTATATATAATGCTTGCTGATGGTTTTAAGTAATGATTACTTATCATTTTAAGGAAAACTCCATTTATTTCTATGCTCTCTAGTGTTTCACTTAAAATAATTATAGATAATATAAAATATATGGATGTCTACCTGCCAAAAGAAAGCCAGAAATTATATGAATACGATTACAAAACACTTTTCACACAAATAAAGATTGTTGCAAACATCTGAGAGAATATCAAGTGCTCCTGGGTAGGCTAAGCTAATATAATAAAAATGACAATTCCACCTAAATCAATCTACTTATTCAGTGCCATGCAGAATTCATCTGGAAGAACAAAAGATCAAGAATTTCAAATGAATTAATGAAAAAAATGCAAAGAAAGAGGTCCTAGCTGTACCAGATATAAAACTATATTATAAAGTAGCAGTCATCAAAAAAAATGGTACTAAGAAATAGAGCAGTGGAGCAGTGGGGTAGATGAGGTTCACAAGACACAATAAACAATGAATACAGTAATCTAGTATTTGATAAACCCAAAGACTCCGGCTTCTGGGATAAGAACACACTATTTGAGAAAAAAATTTATTGGGAAAATTGGAAAATAGTATGGCAGAAACTAGACATTGACCAACACCTAACAGCCTCTACCAAGATAAAATCAAAATGGGTTCATGATTTAAACATAAAGGGTAATATATAAGCAAATTAGGACAAGAGACAGTTTACCCCTCAGATCTATGGAAAAGGGAGAAACTTATGACCAAAGAATAACTAGAGAACATTTTGAAATGCAAATGGATAATTTTGATTATTTTAAATTAAAAAGGGGCTTGACAAATAAAACCAATGCAGCCAAGATCAAAAGGGAAACAGAAAACTGGGGGGAAATTTTACATCCAGTGTTTCTGATAAAGGCTTCATTTCTAAAATATTTTGAGAATTGATTCAAATTTATAGGAATACAAGTCATTCCCCAATTAATAAATAGCCAAAGGATGTAGAAAAACTGGGACGTTAATACATTGTTGGTGCAGTTGTTAACTGATCCAACCATCAATTTTAAGCTATTTGGAGAGCAATTTGAAACTATGCCCAAAGGGCTATAAGATTGTGCATGCCCTTTGATCCAGTAATGTCTCTACAGAATCTGTATTCCAAAGAGATCATACAAAAGGAAAAAGAATCCAAATGCGCAAAACTATTTGTAGCAGCCCTTTTTGTAGTGACAAGGAACTGGAAACTGAATGGATGCCCATCAGTTGGGGAACGACTGAATAAGATATGTTACATGAATGTTATGGAATAGTATTGTTCTATAAAAAATGATTGGAAGGCTTTTTTCAGAAAGGCTTGGAAAGATTTATATGAACTGATGCTAAGGGAAGTGAGTAGAATCAAGAAAACATTGTACACAGCAATAACAAGATTATGTGATGATCAACCATGATAGTCTTGGTTCTTTTCAATAAGGAAATATTTCAGCACAATTCCAATAATCTTGTGATGGAGAGAGCCATCTATACCCAGAGAGAGAACAACGGGGACTGAATGTGGATCACAACATAGTATTTTCACCTTTTTTGCTATTTGCTTGCTTGTTTTTTTCTTTCTCATGTTTCCCCCTTTTCATCTGATTTTTCTCACACAACATGACAAATCTGGTAATATACTTAGAGGAATTGCACATGTTTAACTTATATTGGATTCCTTGCTGCCTAGAGGAAAGAGGAGGGATGGAAGGAAAAAAATTGGGATGCAAGATTTTGCAAAGGTGAATGCTAAAAACTGTCTTTGCATTTTGAAAAATGAAACGCTATTATTGTTATTTTAAAAAATGTATATGTACATATGTATTATATATATATATATAAATATATGTACATGTGTGTATGTGTGTGTGTTGTGTGTGTGTGTAAAACTCAAAATTAGGACTGAGTGGTAGAGTTTTGGGATACATTAAGAGTTTTTTTTAAAACTTTAGAGAGGGTTCTGGAGAAGAGATTTAAAAAGCAAGAAAGGAGACTTAGTGAAAATCTGAAAAGTATTGGAAACGTCAAATGCTGAACATCAATAATAATGGGGTCAGTGTCTCCAGTCCTGGATTTAATAAGCTGAGGAAGAAGTGGTAGCAGCAAATTACTGTGGATTAGAGAAATGCAAATTAAAACAATTCTGAAGTATAACCTCACATCTATAAGATTGGCAAATATGACAGAAAAGGAAAATGATAAATGTTGGAGAGGATGTAGGAAATTGGGACACTAATGGACTGTTGGTGAAGTAGTAAACTGATACATTCTGAAGAGCAATTTGGAACTATGCCCAAAAGGCAATTATACTGTGATTACCGTTTCATCCAGCAATGTTAGATCTGTACCACTATCAAAGAAATCATAATAAAGTTGAAAGGACATGAATATACAAAAATATAGCAGCAATTTTTGTGGTGGCAAAAAATTGAAAATTGGGAAATGCTGAACAAGTTGTGGTATATGAAGGTAATGGGAATACTATTGTGTTATAATAAGTGATGAGCAGACATTTCAGAAAAAAAGAAAAAACTTGCATGAACTGATGCAAAGTAAAATGAACAGAATTAGAATATTATGCAGTGATCATCTGTAATTGACTTACCTGATTTCAGGATCAGAATCTGCTCCAAGCAGATTTCAAAGGACTTATGATGAAAAAGGCTGTTTTTATCCACAGAGAGAATAGATTAGAGTCTAAACTCCCATTGAAGTATACTCTTTTCACTTTATTTTTCTCCTATTTGTTTTCCTTTTGGTCTGCTTCTTCTTTCATTAAATCACTAATATGGAAGTCTGTTTTACATGATTCTATATGTATAACCTACAACAAATTGCTTGCCATTGTGGAGAGGGAATATATGAGGAAGAGAAGGGGAAAATAATATTTGTCTTTATGTAATTAAAAAAATAAAATGCTATTAGAATTAAAAATAAAATTGGTGGCAGCACAGGGAGCAACAAGCAAAAAAGAAAACTCAAGGAAGAAAATTAATAATGATAATTAATGATGATAATAATTGCTATTATTTACATAGTACCTTCTATATGCCAGGGATTGTGGTCAAATCATTGCTCAGACTGTCCCCATAAGTAGTATCGCATTTACATTTTATTCTCTGTCAATCATCTGGTTTTATTTAGATGAATCTTCATGGAAACATGGGGAAGTCATTGATCCAAGTGTAAGAGACATGTAACGGATGGCCAATAGCAAATGCTGAAAATGTGCAGAGATAGAGACAGAACTTGAGGAGCCATATGGATAAAATAAAGGCTTCACGGTTCCATTACTGTAGGATTCTGTACTAGTACAGATCAGCTCTCCTCCCACCACCCTTCAATATTTCATCATCCTAAGTGACTTTCCATGAATATTCAATGGAAGAGCCATCCAATTAAACTCAAGTTAACAAAGTTTTATTGTGATTACCATGAAGCCAAGTTTCCCACACCTCTAGTGGGGTCCAGTGAATGGTCCAAGGTGATCACTTGCAGAGCTAGAATACAGAGTCAGATTCTCCATCATTCTATTGTCCCATCATCTCATCAGCCTCTGTTAACTGAATCCACATCTGCCCTCTTGCAACTGAAGACATTGAAGAAAGAAGGTTGGAGAACGGAGCACTATGGAGCAGAGTAAAACGAGACAACTAAGACCAAAGAAAAATGTAGAAAGCAGCCGGTCCAGAGAGTCAGATAAACATTTTTCCTCCAATCACTGTGACCATTACAAAACATGCCCTCTGAGACTCTGAAGTACATGGAGAGAAGAGAGGATTTCTTCTTTTAATGACATGAGAACACTATAATTAAAAACCTTCTGGTTTAAAGAAAAAATACTCCAAATCTTCTAGTCTTATGTGTTCCCTTCCCTCTGAAATCTTGGCAGAGTCGTGCAGTATAGGGGTCGCCATTAAATGCAATATAAACGAGCAGCTTTTAAATAGGAATTGGGGCTGCTGAGGGCCACTGAGACTGGAAATAAATATGAAGAGAGCTTCCTAGATCAATAAGACAATAAATATATTTCTTAGCACAAAGCCAGGCTGATAATTTGCAGATAACCTATTTTCTATTCCTCAAAGCTCTCTTCTGCCTTTATCCTGAGTTATAATTTCATTAGCTTCACAAGCTTATCTGCAACAATGGCAAGTTGATGCTGTATGTATTTCAAAATATCATTTGAGCCATGTGATGGCATCTAATGAAGATGAACGCTTTAATCAAACTACATTAAACAAAAAATTATTTAACACACCATGAGAGTCAAATCTCACAACCCCATTAGAAATAGCTTTTAATGAGATTAAGCTTGGATCCAAGTAGAAAGTCAGTCCTTGGATTTAAAGCATAATTTGCTGTGTTTCAGTGTCTTGAATGAGAACGGTGGTTCTTGGCTCAGCTGATGGCCAGATGTTGTCAATGGCCCACTTTGCTGTGTATCTCTTTCCTGAACCAACACCAGCTCCCACGTAGCTCACATTTTTCCTGCTAAGTGTTCCACAAAGACAATAACTCTGACATTGGGGGAGTGGTTGTCCCAGTTTCTGAAATACTATCATGAACCTGGTCCGAAGAGCCCAAGTCATACAAGCAAACAGGAGTATATATATCAGAGATGATCAGAGAGAATCTGTCACCCCCGTCTGCACTCTCATCCCAGAGCTACCAAGCCCCTCACACAAACATTCTCTCTCCAAGCCTATTAATGAGGCAATTAGCATAGAGAGAAATGCAGATCGCAAGTGGTTATGGGAAAATTGGAAATTAAAAGAAGCCACATTCAAGCTGTTAAACACTGAATGATCTTCTCTATATGCTTAATACCTTAGAGGGAAAACAGTCCTCCCCATGAAAAACAAATTTCTGTCAAGATGGTGGTGGGTGGCCAAGTCAGAAGTACCAGATGGCAGTGTTCACCATAGCTTGGACCTGGCAGTCTGCAGGCAATTCAAGCACCAAGCCTTCATAGTAATAAATCAGCTGTCCTTCAAGGAATCAAAGGAAAACAGGAAAAGGGGGGGTAGGAGGGGAAGGAGGGAGGGACAGTCCCCTGAGAGCCACTGGGTGACCTGCGATGGGGAGGCCAAACCAATGGAGATACTGTAAGTGAGATGGTTGGCAAATCTCCAAGGGATCCACGGGCTCTTAAATGCTATTATCCGAACATTCTTTATATTCCCAGAGGAGTTTGGGCGCAAGTCAATCGCCTCCTCTCATTCTTTTCTTTATAATCCTCTGCAAGCTATTGGATTAAAAAAAAAAAAAGGACTGATTTTTATAATGGAGAAAGGGAAGGAATGGACATTTATTAAACACCGATTATGTGCCAGAATCTGCATTAAATGTTGTACAAACATGTCACCGCAATTCTGTGAAGTAGATACTATTATCCCCATTTTACATTTGAGGAAACTGAGGCACAGTTTAGTTCACAGTTAAGTGAATTGCTCAGAAACACAAGGATAGTAAGAACCTGAAACCAGATTCTCAGCCTCCGGTTCTATTCCTCGCTCCACTTCACTCCCAATAAAAGAAGAATACTGGGAGATAAGCAGAGGCTCCAGTGTGAGAAATGTTCAAGTAGGGCTCCTGAAGGCACACTCTGCCTGCTTCACTGGGATGCGGGAGTATGCCCGGAGAAAGCAAAGTGAGCTAGTTGTCCTTCAAAAGGGGCAAATGACTAGAAGATAACAGCTCATCCGCAGGAGGGGCTGCCCCTGGGCACCTGTGGGCCACTCTGAACCTCAGTTTCCTCTTCTGGAGCCCCTTCAAGCTCAGCTCTACGATATTCCACAATTAAATACGAGGGAGGGGAGATGGAACTTGTGGTTCTTAGGCACCTGTTCTGTGCTAAGTATTTTACAAATATTGTCTTGAGTTTCACAATAACACTGTTGGGGGAGGTGCTATTATTATGCCCATTTTACAGATGAGGGCACGGAGAAAAAAGGTGAAGTGACAAGCTCAGGATCACCTGAGGCCACAGTTAAACTTGGCTCTCCTGAGTCCTGGGCCAGGGCTTTGTGCCCCGCGGCGCCCCTAGAGGCGTCATTGCCAAGTACATGGTCAAGGCTACTCGGGCAATAGCTACAGAGGCAGAATTCTCAGCCAGGTCTCCACAGGACAGGCGCGAGCATATTCGTAGCATATTTGTCCTCAGTCCGATCTTCCTAAAGACCCAGAAGGGGCAGGCTCCGGAGCCACTGAGGGGTCGGGCAGCTTGTCCAGCATTCCCTGCCGGCCCATTTTCTGTTCTGGGGGTTCTGCTCCGGCCTGCGCGGGCTTCCGGACTGCATAGACACAGCTCTCCGGGAAGGGGCTGCTCCGGTTCTGTCTTTGCAGTCCCGGGGAGGGGTTAGTGCATCAAGCGGGGAGGTGCTTGATGCACCCGAGGGGATGCACTGAAGCCCGCTGACCTGCATTGTTCTGGATCTTTCCGGTTCTGTCCTCGTGTTGTTGGGTTCTTTGCTGGGTTCCCAGACTCTGAGGATTCTGTCACCCCCCCCCCCTCGGACTCGGCCATCACTTGCCAAGCAGGAACGAGCATCACAAAACATGCCTTGGGCAAGAGCCACTGGCCGGCCAGGAAAACAGCTGGAGGGGCCTTGGCCCTGGAGAGGCCTTGGAGCTGGAGGGGCCGTGGCGCTGGAGGGGCCTTGGCGCGGGCGGCTGGCCTCCAGGCTCCAGAGGCCCCAGGTTGCCGAGCTTCCCGTTTGCCAAACCTTCCTAGGAAGGAGGGATGGAGCTCAGCTGGAGAAGTCCCAGGGCTGACAGTCAGCAGCCCAGCAGCAGGAGCACCTCCTCAGGGGGTCCAGAGACTCCTTGGCTCAGTGGGACCTGAGTGCTATACACAGACCCATGTACCCACAACCACACAACACATGCTCACACACGGGTACACGCTCATACTCATGCACACACATATACGTGCACACATACTGACATGCTTATGTACGAACACACATACAGTCACACTCATGCTCACACCCATGCACACCCATACTGACATATGTGCTCACACACGCACATATATACACTCCTGCACACACGACCACAAACATTCACACCTATTCATACACACATGCACGATCCCACACATGTGTACACAAGCACACACACATACGTGCTCTCAGGGCACAGTCCGCCTCTCCCCCCCAATTCTGGCTGCTGGCTGGGCCCCGTTCTCTCCTGCTTGACTGCTCCTCTGCAGCCTCCAGAATCCCTTGCAAGCTCTCTCTCGCTAGCCAGTGTATTCGTCATTTCCCAGTCGCCCCCTCCGAGGCTTTCCCTCCATTAGCCTGCCCATTAAGCAGCTTGTTTGTCCACTTTCCATAAAGGCGCTCGTGTCAACTGGCCAAACACAGCCGCCCGCCCCGGAGACAGCAGATGTGTTTCCCCGGGTACCTAGTCACCGTGCTCACCTTCGTTACACCCGGGAATTTTACAGCAGAGCGGGGCCGGGGAAGGGGCGACGTGGGGGAGGGGGACGAGGTGGGGGGGGACAGGACCGGTGAGCAGATTCGGTCCAAGCAGATGGCTCCTAACTAGATTATCGTTTTTCCCCTGCTGTTGTTTCTAATTACACACACACACACACACACACACACACACTCTCACATACACACACACTCACACACACACCACATACACTCACACACACACACACTCACATACACACACTCACACATACACACACATACACACACACACACACACATACACACACACACACACTTTCATTTAGCCATGGCTTGACCCAAACAGCCACACTTTTGTTACCAAAGCCACTGGCGTTTTTGGACCGGGGTTTTCCCTGAGCTTTTCACTGTATTTCCCTCTTTGAAGCTTTCTCTCATTGGCTGGCAGAGGAACAAAGACTCTCTGATCATCACCTTCACAACATCAAGGGCGCACTGGGCTCCCCTGGCCCAGCGGTTAATGCTCCAATCAACTATTGCCTACCAGGTGACCCAGGGAGCGACCAAGCTTTGGAGCCCCTGGGCTGGATGTCCCAGCTTCCCCACCAACTGGGGCTTTGGAATAAGCCTCAGTGTCTCCTCTTAAAGGAGAGCGTCTCCTAGAGAGTAAGAAAAGATGGCCCAGCATCCAGCTGTCTGTTTAAAGGTTGCCGAGTTCTATAGACTCTCCCTTTATAATATAATCTCTCTTCCCTCCTCTAGCCCTGCCCCCTCATACCGGGACAGCTGCAATAGCTGCTGGGGGGGGGGGGAGTCTGCCAGCCTCACCCTCTCCCAGCTCCAGTCCATTCTCCATTCAGCCACTGAGGGGATTTTCCTGAAATGGAATTACATCGTGTCTCAACAAGTTCAGTGACTTCCTGAGGGAACTCTCTGGTTTGGAAATCTCAATGATCCCTATCCTCCTCCTGCCCTGTCCCAACCCATGGACTCTGCATCCCAGGAACAGCAGCCTCTTCCCCGTGTCACTCACCACTCCATCTCTTAAAGCCAGAGGTTCTCAGTGGCTGTCCCACACTTGAACATCTTGATGTTGCTTCCAATTTATACCACAGAGAACTCTGGGGACATTGTCTCCCACCCTAAGTGGTGAGCCCCCTGAGGGCAGGCAATGGTTTCTACCTTCTCTGCATTCCTGGCACTTAGCCTAGTACTTGGAGCCTAATCTGACTGTGTTCAGACTGCTCTTTTTCTCTAGGAAGATCCAAATGGCTGCAGACTTTCTCCCTGGTTCCTAGTCTTGTCAATCAGCCAACCAGCACTTATTAAATGCCTGCTGTGTACTAGGAACAATGTATCCCGATGTCCTACTCAGACACTACCTGCATCTGTGGCCTGCCCCTCCCAGCCAGCTGAGCTGCTTTCCCTGTTGTGTGAAAGCACCCCAGAGAGTCTGAAAAATCTGGGACAAAAGTACGAGCATTGCACTGAACACTTCATTAAATGAAAATTTACAATGCAATAAACATTGAGCACACATAAGTAACTGTGTACAAATAGCTGAAATGTGACACAAGAGCTGTTCAAATGAGCAAACAGGGTAAATACACAAGGTCCCTAAAATCCCAATGTTTTTTACCAAAATCCATACTTATAAGGTTTTTTTTTGGGGGGGAGGGTGACAGAGCTGGCACATAGAAGGAGAAGCAAGCTTGTGGATGTAACACCACGTAAATGTGGATGGCAGTTACAAGCTGGATGCTGTGCATCCCTCTGAGGAAGACTTTACTATGCTGAGAAGCTTTTTTAATGAAATGGATTGTCTTTTGAGGGAGTGATCTCTTCTCGGAAAGAATTCGTCTAGGTTTATTGGTCATTTGGAAGGGCTGCAGGGCAGGAGCTTCCTGCATTGGATGGGAGGGAAGGGAGTCTCTTTGTTTTCAATCCTAATTCTAAGAAAAAATGTCATTTCCTAAAGATCTAAGGTTTTAAGTCCATCCTAGATAAACCAACAAGAATTTTATTTTGTGTTTTTCCTGGATTTTTCAGCCATAGATAAGTCCTATTGGGGCCACAGAACTCTCCTAGGCTCACCACAGATCCCTTCAATGCTTGGTGCTGGGGAGAGCTCCCCTTCTGGGTTCAGTTTATACTGGTCCCTATACAGAAGACCTGAGGCTAATGGAGGCAGGGGTGTAACTTGCCCAGGTTCACATCAGCAAACGTCTCAACAGCTGGCTATGAATCTAGGTTCTCTGATCATGGAGCAATAGCACTTTCATTTTTCTCACTTGTCAATGAACCTTTTCCATGACTGACTGAGAAGGTTTTAATGAGGGGTTTTAGGAAGGCAACATGAAGTCCAGGGAGCATTTAGCTTAAGGCTCTTTATGAATGTAAAGCTAGGACAGGGAATCTTCCATAACCATGTGACTATTGTTATATTATTTGAATATAATTGGGAATACACTAAAGACTGGGCTAGAGTTTATTTGGGACCAAAGGTATGGTAATTCATTCTAATGATATTCAAATAGACTTTTCTGTTTGGGGATGCCCATAGTGCATACTCAAAGGAAGAAATAAAAGCTCTGGCATTCCTACTAATTTGTATTCCTTAACATTTATAAAGGTATCAACGAGAAGCACATTTGACAATAAAAAGGTATTCTAGAGAAAAGATCAAAATGACCTCTTAGAGCAATGAGGGAGACAATGATTCTAAGCTAATGACGAGGCTAAAAAAAATCCTGGAGGGAAAAAAGGAAAAATTATCAAATCCTTTCTTGTGGATAACTTTTTTGCCCTTAAGTCTGATGATTGCAGACTTCAGAGCCGAAGCCCAATGGCCCCTTTGAAGCCTAAGCCCTGAAAGCTACAAGTATTTACATCCTATTAACTGCAATGACATCCACCCTAGTCCACCCCCAGAATATTGATAGAAAGCAAGCTCTGTAAACTCCCAGACCCCAGGATCCTAGGTCCTGAATCCTGAGAGATTGAAAATTGTAGAGACAAAATGATTATAAGGTCAAGAGAGTTAACCTTTTCAACAATGAAAATGCACCCTCTTCTTTGATAACTATGTGGTTTAAACCCAGTTCAGTGGTTTAGCAGTTGTTTGACTTTGGAAAAGGCCCTTCCCTCAGTTTCCTCATCTATAAAATGAAGATATTGAGCCAGATGAATTCTAAGGACACTCCCTTGGGATTCTGAATCCTATAAGGCTAGAATCTTCTTTCTATGACTGGACTAGACAAAAGAACACCAGATGTGGTTTCAGGGGAACTGGGTTCCATCCTAATCACCACAGATTAGTCACATGACTTTGCTCAAGATGTTTTCCCTCTTGGGACCTGAGGTTACTCCCCTGTAAAATGAAAGGGTTGATCTCTAAGATCTTTAACCCTGAGATCCTCATACATTTTCACTTTTACCTTCTCTCTATATATATCTCTTTCTCTCTCTATTTTTTCATTTCTGCCCCTGTCTGTCTCTGCTTCTCTATTTCTGTCTCTGTCTCTCTGTCTATCTGTCTGTCTCTCCCCTATCCCTTAAGCACCTCCTTCCTCCAGAAAATAACCATCATAATTAAAGCTTCCTGTCTCTTTTAGTCCCAGGGGTTTGATTCTATAATATCTAGAGGAGCTAGAGATCCCTTTTGCTGTTTGTTTGTCAATGCTTAAAATACAAATTCATTCAGGAAATATCCTAAGTTACAATCAGACCACTTAATACTGAGGCCCAGCCTGATATTACGTTTGGAGCAAGGAATGCACCATTAAATATGGTGGGAGGAGTTCAGAAATACCTGGAAAGATGGGGATAAACCATACTGCCCATTGGAAGGCTAATAACTCAAATGCACTTAATTATATCTCCTCCTCATCACTCTCCTCCACATTTGCTCTGGAAGGGGCTTCCAGGGATCCTGCTTACAAGGCTAACCATTCTCAGACTCTCCCCTACCTGCTTGTGGCTGTTGCTCAACCAGGACCAGAACTGTTTCTGATAGGACTCAGAAAGGGAATAAGTGATTCAGAAACGTAGCTCTAGGCAGATGGGACTTAAGCATGTTCCTAGCGATGGAGACTGTGATGGCCAACACAGAGCCGAAAAATCCAAAGGAAGAAATGCTTCAATATTCTTCTTAATTCATTTTCCTAAGTACCATTTCTTCTTTTCTGAGTATATTGGATACTGGAATGTTTATATCTAAACATGGAGAAACAGAGTCTCCATACTAGGGAAATCACAGAAGTTAGGAAGAATGGAAATCCATCCTCTACTGAACCATGATTTCCATTGTTATTGAATCAATGATAAGTAGACTTGGGCAGATCTGTGACATTTTGCAGCTGTTTGCTGCCCACCTCATTTCGGTGACATATGTTCTTGTGATGATCTTGCCTAGTTTAGCCTTTATGCAGACTCATTTCTCCCTCCACTACTTTCTGCTGTATTGTGGGGATAATCCTGTTTGTAATTTTCTGCCAGCTCCCAAGGTATTGATTTACAAATACTTTGTGCTCTAAATCAGTGGTGCCCTCAGCTGTCACGCCTCTCTCCTTGTAAAGGAGGATAGACTGATGAAAATTCAAGGAATAAACAGGAGGCTTTCTTAAACAATTTTCTGGAGCAGACCATGTTTTAAGAGTCCCACAGTTGGCTGACCCATGATAATTGCTGCTTACTGATTACAAAACAACAAAAATATGTGTGAGTGAGTAGAGAAAATACTCTAAAGGCTGTTTTGTTTCCCTAGAAGATGTTCCCATATGTTAAGATTCTACAAAATACTTGAGACAGGCAAAAAAAATTGTGATAATTGTTTTCAATAATCCTCTCATTTTCCAAATATCAAATCATTCATAAAAAGGAAATCTATCATTGCCAAAGATGTTACCAATATTATGGAGATTTTAGAGTCCAAATGGAAAGGGAGTTCCCTATAAATGGTCTGGATCTACTGATATCCCAGTTTGTGAACAAAATGCTGGAAATGGATTCAGAAAGACCTCAATTCAAATCTTTCTTCAGCCATTTACTAGCTGTGTGGTCCTGAACAAGCCACAGGCCTCTGCCTCAATTCCCCCACCTGTAAAATAGTAATAATAACAGTACCTATGTCTCAGACTTGTTGTGATGATAAAATAAGATAATATTTGTAAAGCATTTTGCTTTTGTGGCGGGTTATACTATCATTCTCCTGCTACTGTATTGTTTAGATATCTCACCTACTATGTGCCAGGCATTGTACTAGGCACTTATTTTTGGAAATATTATCTCATTTCCCCCTCACAATAACCCTAAAAGGCAGGTGTGATTATCCCCATTGAGGAAATTGAAGCAAACATGATAAAACTTAATAGGTGTCTGGGGCCAGATTTGTACTTCCCATAAAATGATAAAAGATGGACAAAAATTTCCAGTGTATTAGAAAGATTTTCCTATAGCAAAGGAGTTGACTGATGAATACCCAAAAAGGAGCTGTGGATGATGGCCTGGAAGAAGACCCACTGGAAGGAATATTCCCCCTTGCCGAGATTCAGATATGGGAACAATGGGGACAAATTAAGTAGATGCTAAGAGTTTCTCCAGCACTTCCGAGCTCTGTGATGTATCAGGGTGTGATATCCTATACTGCTGCTGGTTGCAACTCACTTGCATTGAAGGAAGGTGTCTTCATGAGAAAAAACTCTCTAGCTGACCATTTAATATCTCTGGGAATAGACCTGGCTGAATCTGGGTGGGTTTGGCTTTATATAAGTGCCAGAGGCTTCATGCTGAACTTGTACTCAAAGCCTACATCTATGATGATGAGCCTTCTTAAACTGCTCTCTCATGCTATCACCATTAAAAAGTGGAGTTTACCTCCTTCCCTCAGGCAAGCATGGAAACAATAGAGGGTGACTTCCCTATAGAAATCTGATTTCCCCAATTTTCCTCTAGCACAATGGAAATGAAATAGAGCTTTGCTTCCCTGATCACCCAAATAATGCCCTAGGAGGTCATTCCGAGTGTTGAGCCCCAGCTCATCTGGGATATCAGAAGGAAAGATCCCAGCCAAACAATCCTCTGCTCAGCTGCTCAGGAGGCTGACAAAATAAGTCTGTGAAAACCTTACCCAGCCCATGGCACAGCAACTCATGCTACTTGTGAAAAAGCCAAAAATGGAGCTCAGCTAGCAGGGAGAAGGATCTACACCTGAGCTTTACTGTTCAGTAATATGTAGAGGGACGTCTGGCTGGGTCTGTCTCTTTATCTCTGACATTAGCTGTGGAACCACGGGACACTCATTCGGCCTCTCGGAGAGGCAGCATAGGATTGGCTATCCTTGCAGTCTGGAAGACCCACTTTCCAATCCTACTGTAGATGCTTACCGGAAGTGTGACCGTGACTAAGTCATTTGACCTCCTGAGTCTGAGATACTGTCAGATGAGGTGGGTGGATTCAAAAACCCCTCGAGGGATTTGCGATACTAACCTCATCTGTAGAATGGGACTATGTGGGCAATATTTGTCTCACTGATCACTGAGATCAATGGGGAAGCTCTTCCTGAACTTGAAAGCTCAACATAAATGTCCGCTCTCATCCTAAGTTCCTGCCAGCCCCCTGAGGAGAAGCCCCTAAAGTCTTCTTTTTGGGCTAATCACAGCTTCTCTCCTTCTGGTTGCTATCACTTCCGGGAGGCATTACAAAGCACACTCATGTGATCCTGCATGGTCCCACTTGTGCTATTTTACTACCAAGATGGCATTATGGGGGATGCTCGGCCTGTGTGGATCTGCCCAGTTCCAAAGGATTTCAGAAATGAAAGGCAGATTCTATGAAAGGCACTTGTGTATGCTCACTGTTTGATGTTTAATGAGCATTTGGCCGTCTCTCTCCTCCCATAGGGAAAAGAAAACAATTAGTGGCAGAAGAAAAATGCTTCATTAAGCAAGTTGTGGCTGCACACCCATCTGCAAATGAAGGCCTCCCCCACCCCATGGCATGCAGCAATCCCCCGTCTCTTTTCTGTGGTCCTTCCTGTCCTCCTCCCTCTTGGTTGTTCGGGTCAGTCATCAAACAATCCCATTGCCTGGTGAATTACCTGGCTTTCCTTGTGAGCCTTGATTCAGAACTCAGGCTTTCAAAGAGCCAGGACTAGAATTGTGGGCTCAGATGGGGACCCAGGAAAAGAGCCCGTATTCATCTAGGAGAGCAGAACTGCTTAGCCCCGATTCCTTTTAATGCAGACACCCATCATTACAGTAGCTCACTACCTACCTGGCTTTCCTGATACCTTGATCCAGTCTGTCCATCTTAGTCATCATGTCACCCTCTGATTATAAACCTCATTAGCTCCCCATTACCTACAGGGTAAAGTCAAAACTCTTTGGTCAGTCTTCAAGATTTATCCCAAAGTAGAGAAAGAGAAGGCTAGACCTCCTTTTGTGACCTTCCACCCCTTCCTAAAGTCTCCAATCCGGCCCTCTAGTCTTCCCTCAGTCCTCACCATCCTTAGGAAAGTAATCACTTTAACGGAAGGACAGAATCTCTGAGATGGAAGTATGGAATTGTGGTCAGAGAGAACTGAGAATATGGATTGGAAATCTAAATATTTACTAGCTGTGAGGCTATGGACAAGTCACAATCTCTCTGAACCTTATTCATCTCTAAAACACCCATAATGCCTACATCCAGGATTGCTGTGAAGATGAAATGAAATAAAATCAAGTGCTTTTAAAAAGGGAATGTGCTGAACCAGTTATTCATTATTAATGTTATTGTTATCATTATAATTATTGAAAGAGTTCGGAGAGTACCTAGTTCTACCTGAAAAGCAAAATGTGTCAATGAAGCAGGCAAAAAGCATAGTAACAAACAAATAAGTGCAGCTAAAATCCCAGGGACAGGCCACTGGCAATGTGAAGGTGCCGTTTAGGACTCAAGGGAATGATGGACCTGACCTGTACTATTCCAAGCAAATATATGGAAACTTTGGGGACCTGCCTGTGCAGAAAACAGGGGCCAAACATCCCTCACAGATTGCATCTCCCCAGAACATGATGAGAATCATGACTTTGCTTTTTTAATTTCCTACATGAAAGTTGAATATTTCCCTTTCATTCTCAATCTGTTCAACAAGACAAGAGCTCCCTTTGACCCTTTCCAAGTCATTTATCTTGGGCTATATGTGCTTATATTGGTCCAGGCTCCCCTCTTGCTTCCACCCAATGCCTCACCACCATTCTATGGTACAGAGTTCTCTCTTGGTGGTCCAGACTTGGTGAGAGGAGCCCAAGTTCAAGCAGGCCCATCTAGGTTTAAGAGGTCTGGGGGGGGGTGTTGGGCAATGGACCAGTTGTTTATGATTTGGGGATCACCTGAGTCAAATTTAGAATGAGCTGTGACGCATTCTAAAAGGTCTAAAGGAAGACAAACTATATTTTGTAGCTACGACAATTCATAAGAAGTGATCTTATAAATCTAGTTCCACTGGAACCTAATAAAAAAGGTCCAGCCCAAGGATAACTGGCGACACATTCTTTCACTCAGCATTGAACGAGCATATATTAACTGTGTAAAGGAATATAAAGAGAAAAAAAACAAAAACAAAAACACGTGTCTGCCCTCAAGGAACTTATATTCAATTAAGGGGAAACATGGTATATCATATATCAGAGATAAACCAAACTGTGTGATGCTTGTATGAGTGAAAAGGACAGGTTTTGTAGAGCTAGAATTGAGAAGTCTTTGCAAACAATTTGATGGAGGGATGCCAGTAAGTGAGGACTCTGGGGTGACTTGCAGGTCTGAGGACCTGCAAGGATAGGAGCATCTTCCACAGAAATAGAGACATGGGAAGCAAGAGAAGGTGTGTATGGGGAGTATGGGAACACAGAATGGGTTCTGTTTGAAGCACACTAACTTAAAAGGTTTTGAGGAATCCATTTTTTGCCATATAGTTGGTGAGGAGCAACAAGAAATCAGCTGAGACTTAGGAGAGAGACTACAATGGGATATATATGCAGGAGGATCCCCTTCATTTAGATGACCAATGACCTCTGAGATCAATGAAAGATCTGAGATCAGGGAAATCACTGAGAAAGAATATGAAGAGTAACAAGGGGCAGAAGGGATGAGACATCTAGTAAAGGGAAGAGAGCAGGTGAAGTCAGATATGAAAACTCAGTGATGGGATGAGAAGTCAACAGAGAAAATATGTCTGGAAGGGCGGGCAATGGGATGAAGGTCATCCTCAGCCGTCACAATCTAGAGCTCATTGGTAACTTGGCCAAATGATGAGGTCAGAAGGCGACTGAAGAGGGCTGGGGAAGAAAAGGGGACACTGAGGCATCCAGCCTTCCACTGTCCTCCTGTGAGTCGACTCGGGATGGCCTCGATAATGCTTCTGGCATATAATGGCTGTGGGATCATGGGTCACTTTCAGCAACTCTCTAGGACCATGAGGTAGAGTGATGGTACTGTCTGATATTGGAGTCATCCTCCATCCCAGGTTTAGCCCCTACTTCCATTTCGAGGTGGTGAAAGAGAAGACAAATATAGAAAGATAGATGGGGAACTGGCAATGAGATAGCCCAGCATTTGTTAGGGGGTTGCTGTTGCTAAGAATGGGAGACACCTCGGCCTGTTTGTAAACCGCAATGAAGGAGCCCTTGAAAATTAGGGGAAATGGGGCTGGTCAAACTTGCGGAGGAGAATAACAGTATGGAATCAAATAAGAGGGCCGACATCAGCAAAGAGAGGGGCCTCTTCACTGCCCAAGAGGGGAGCAAATGAGAAGAAGGTGGGTGTATCAGGGGGCCATCAGGAGGGGGCTTGAAATAGAGGGCTGGAGAGAAGGGGGCACTTGATGGACATCTTCAGTTTTGTCACTGAAGTCGGAGCTGAATTTTTCTGCTTCAGAAGGAAGAGGAGGAAGAAGGGAGGAGGGAGCCGAAGGGAACAGAAGCTGTGGGGGCTGTGAGCGAGGGTCCGTGTGAGGCAGGAAGGTCCACGCAGAAAGCACAGGTCACCAGTTGCTGGTGGACCTGTTCGTCAAGGCTGCCAACCTGCTCAACCTGCATCATCAGCATGTGAATGGGAAGGGAGAGGTGGATGGCAGGGGCAGCCTGGGCCGGGGCTTGAAGGAGATGAATGGTGACAGATGATGGCTTCCCCCGATGCCCCAGAGCCCTGATGAATAGCGGTCTGACAAGTCATTCATTTCAGAGTCACATATTCCTCTCTGAGGCCACAGCCAGAGATTGGAAAAGTCTTTTCATTTAGAGAGAAGAGATCTATTATCGGGCCACCCAGGAGCACAGAGCTCCTGGGCTGGGAGTGTCTGGCCTCCCAAGAATAGTGGGGTCACCCACAGGATCCTGTGGCTCTAATTCTGCTGAGGACAATGGCTCTTCTGGGTGATAATTATGTGGGGGAAAATGGACTGACAGGGCAGGGAAGGGACGCAGGTGGAGGAAAAGGCATTAAGCAATATGGAAGCAGGCCATGGGTCAGGGCTGAGCGGGGCAGGCCTTGCCCACAGGCCCAGGAGAGGAGATGGCCTTTCTGCTGTGACTTGAGGTGTCCCAGAGTATCCCCAAATATCCTAAATCCTGTCCAAGCAGGGCACCTGTACTCCTCCGCTTTTTCAGACTCTCCACTGGTAAAAGCTCTGCTTCTAGAAAACCCAGGTGAGAGTCAGAGCATTTCTGCAAATATTAATCTGATTATTTCTATTATCGGTGCTGTTTCTATTATCAGTTTCCTGACAGTTCTCTAGCACTTTCAGCTTGCCAAGCCCCTAACACACCACCTCTAAAACAGCATGGAGAGCCCTCTGCTCTATATGGAAGGATCTGAGCCAGAGTTGGGCACCATTCGGGAGGCCTGAGCCTGGCACTACCCACAGGGCTGGAGCCAGGCACTATGGAGGGTACCTCTGCCTTCTCTTTACCCAGGACCTACCTGTCCCCAGAGCAGCCCTGGGCTGTCTCCAGCTACAACCAGAACAACCAAACCGATTGGAAGTTCTCTGATTCATTCATGGGACATTTCACACACATCCTCCCTCCCCATAAAATTATACTTAGTTGTGCTGGGATTTTGGAATAAAAGGATCTTTCCATTCAACAATGGCAGGAAAATCACTCTTTTTAAAAGTCATTTTCTTTAGAGATGGCAGCTTTGGGAAGAGCTCTCTTATGAATAGATCTGTCACTAACAGATTTGAGCGCCAGTTATTCCACACAATAGGTGTGACTTGGAAATGGACAGACACTTTGTGACCATGCAGATTTGGGACAGAGCAGGTCAAGACAGCTTTAGAAAGCAGCAAACACATTTTGCAGAGGTTCTAACACTGTCGCCTTCTTCTTTTCCACATACATGACCCTCAGAGTTTCCAGAACTTGGGCAACTGGAAGAATTCATTTATTATGCAGATGTCAGCAAGCCTGAAAGCTTTCCTTTTGTGCTTTTGAGTGACAAGATGGACAAGTGTCTACAGAAGAAGCCCATGTCTGGGCCAGGACAATGACAACTCTCCTCATTTGAAAATAAGTGTCAAAGATACCACAATGTCACAGCAGCTCTAGAGGAAGCTGGCAGAAGAAATCTTGCTACTGAGAGGAGGTCAGAACATTTTATTCAGACAGGTAAAGTCAGTCTTCACCAAAAGCCTAAGCCCAGTGCTTCTTGTTGTTGACTATTTAAAAGCTTTATAGATCTAACCAACTTATTCACAACATGGGAGGAAGAGGATCATAGCATAAAGGTCCAGCAAATTCAGTTCTAAGAATAAAATTTAAACTAATCTATAGTACAGCTTCATTAGAAGGTGAAAAGGAAATATTCAGTTATCAAGTTGCCTATTTACCAAAGACAAATAACATTTATAAATAAAGGTGTCTTTAACAAGTGTTATTTAAAATAAGTTTATTTAAATTTAATTGTGTAACTTAGAGAACTAGTAATAAATCAAAAGAGTATTTTAATTACAATTAAAATGAAAGCTTGGATTTCTGAAAGCATTACTCTGGGATGTTTTCCCCTTAGAATTCAAACGGAACCTGTCATCTAGGGGTGGGGGTGGGGGGAAGGAGGGGAAAAGCTTGGGGAAAAAAAAGTTTTTGCAAAGGTCAATGTAGAAAAATCACTCATATGTTTTGTAAATAAAAAGCTTTTAATAAAAAAAAAGAATTCAAATGGAGAACATGTTTATATATATATATATATATATATTTAGAAAGTTAGTTGGTTCACTGAAAGCACATTTTTAAAATGTTCAATATTAAAGACTTAAAGCACACAAAGAAAATAAAATAGCACAGTGAGAGGGAGATATCTCAGTTACTGTTATCCCCCTTTTACAGGTAAGGAAACTGAGACTCAGTGGCATATTAGGGTAGAATACTGTTTCCCCTCACTGGATACTGATGAATATATCAGAGACATGGGATGGATTAAAATGGGAAAGGCATACAAAGTAGGGATACCAGGGCAGTGGCAAGGCCAGGGAACT
Organism: Myrmecobius fasciatus; assembly: GCA_023553655.1. Lineage (NCBI taxonomy): Eukaryota > Metazoa > Chordata > Mammalia > Dasyuromorphia > Myrmecobiidae > Myrmecobius > Myrmecobius fasciatus. The sequence continues at coordinate 81,308 of JAJPUD010003306.1, read as the reverse complement.
CAGGGAAGAGAAGGTGGTTTGTCATGGAAAGGGAGGGGAAAGAGCTGAAAAGCAAGGCTGGGCCAGGCCACTGGCCATTTTGTCTGTTTAATACTCTTGCTGGGTCCAGCTGTGATAGCCAAGCAGTTCATTTTCTCAAATGGGAAGCGAGAAGCTCCATCTGAAGAGATAAAGAAGGAGGCTACTCTGGGTGGATTCATGGCTCCATCTGGGATCAACAGCTTCTTCTTTCTGGGGGCTACACCACCATAGGCTCAGTGGGTCAGCCTCCCACTGCTCCTTCTCATCTGACTTTCTCTCAGTTTCATGCCTTCACTCCTGATAATCCCATCTCTGGAAAGGCTTGCTCTCACCCCAGCTGGATCCCATCTCTATCTGCTGAAAGCCTTCCCTGCCTTGAAAGTCCATTCAGAGGGCAGCTAGGTGGCACAGTGGATAGAGAACCAACCTTGAAGTCAGGAAGACCTGAGTTCAAATCTGATCTCAGACACTTAACATTTCCTAGCTGTGTGACCCTGGGCAAGTCACTTAACCTCAATTGCCTCAGCAAAAAGTAAAAAAAAAAAAAAAGTCCATTCAGGACTTCCTTCCACTCCCTCCCCACTCCCCAGGAAGGTTCATTTTCCTAGCATTTCCCAAAGTACTTTGGAATGGACCTAACTTTAAACTTGACTTCTAACTTTTAAATGATCAATAATCATCAGAATTGTGGAGAATATTAACAAAAGCTGATCTTTCTGTAGCTCCATAAGATTTACAAGGGATTCACATAGACAATATCCTCCCATGAATGGGTTCTCACAGTGGTACTGGGAGATAGGGAGCATGGGCTGTGTTATCCCTATTTCATGAAGGCTGAAAGTCACTTACTCATAGCCACGTAAACAAGAAGGGTCAGAAGCGGGATGTGAACACTCTCTCAACTCAGCATTCAACTAACTTTCTATTTGCCATGTGAGTCACACACCTTTATTCCCCCTGCTCACAAGGATAAACACCTTGAAGGCGGGGGCTATGCCTGACTGCATTACATATTCAGTCTGAACATAGTGTCCCACATTTTTTGTTCAATTACTTTTAGTCAATTCTGACTCTTCATGAACCCTAGTAGGGTTTTCTTGGCCAAGATAGAAGAGTAGTTTGTCATTGTCTTTCCCAGCTCATTTTGCAGATGAAGAACCTGAGATAAGACAGAATGAAGTGACAGCTTATAAGTCTCTGAGGATGGATTTGAACTCACAAAGTTTGAGTGTTCTTGCTCCCAGGACTGGTATTCTATCCACTGCAGCACATTTTAAAAGTGCTTTAGAAACTCTCTTTGAATTCTGTGCCTTCTCTCTTTCCAGCCTAAGACAAATATAGAAACAGTGATCATTATCATCATGATCTGCTCCCTCGAAAGGCTATGCCCCCCAAAATAGCTGTATTTTGTGATTCTTGACCCATGTTCTTTTCCTCTTCCTTTGTTCACTCCTTTCTGGGTAAGTGCTTTAACTCCCATGGACTTAAATACCATTGCCTTGTGGCCTTGACCCAGTCTTTTACCCAAAGCTTAGCCATCTACCATTAGTTGCCTTTTGGACATTTCAAACTGGATGAACTAGAAATTCCCCAAACTTAACATATCAACAATTGCTCATCTTCCCAATTTCTGTTCCAAATGCCAGCGGCTCTCCAACTCCCATGTTCATACGTTTGGTCTCATCCTCCCCTATGGAACATATCCAAATCCCTGACTAAATAAATACAAAATCATCCACAAATTTCAATGCAATCGTTCCTCCCTTCAAGCTTACACACTCTTGGGGATGGTGGAGGAGGGGAAGATGCACCTTATATCTAAAGAAGCAAATACAAAGGCATTTGCAGTGAGCAACAGTGATTGATACTGAGTGATTTACCAAACCTACCAAAAGGGCTTAATAAAGGCTTATGAGTGGATTGTAAAATGCAGGGAAGCACCGCCTGAGCTGTCCATGGTGGTGACTGCGTCACTGCTTCCCGATTTTGCGATTTTTTTTTCAACAGTCCCCACTGCCCCCCTTCCTTGGCAGAGATCAAGGTACTTCCCTACTCAGGGGTAGGGGTAGGGCTCTGACTGAGGGGTGGCCGCCACCCTGGAGTCAGCCTGGGCTGAACCTCCCAGTGTTGGCCAGGAGGCCTTCTCCATGATTATTTTCAGAGCGTACCCAGCGCGGGCGGACCTTGTGGGTGAGAAGGCCTTTTAGGAAGCCAGCAGAGAAAGGGAGAAGTAAAAGGATGGCAGACGCGCCCCCCTCCCCCGTCCCCATTCAGGCTGCAGGCGGTTTTGGGGTGCCAAGCAGCCCAGCGAGTGCAGAGCCTGCTCATGCCTGCGGCGCTCGCTGGCTGTTCTCTCTAGATCGCAGCTTCCTGGGCTCCCGAGCAGCCTTTTGCCTAAGACTTGCCTGCGAGCCCTGTTGTGCGGCGGGTGGCTGCACCCCCAGACGCCTGTGCGCACTGCGGTTGCAAGCGCACGCACCTGCGCTCTCTTCCCGAAGAAGGAGACGACAGAGGTTAGCCCTCCCCTCCATCTTAACGAGGAGTTGCCCTGGCAACCCCCGCTGCCTGCAGATGCATCCCGGGCCCCTGGCAGCCAGTCCTGCTCCTTCCCCCAGGCCCCCCAGGCCTGACATGATTCCCCACAGAGCCCATTTCTTCTGGAGGTTCCTGTGATGTTACAGCTGCCCAGGCCGCCCCTGGGGTGTGGCGTCCATCTTTGTGTAAAGAAAGCGCTTGCTCTCCTCTGGATGCTGCAGACAAAGCCACACTCGGGGGGCCTCTTTCCCTTGCTCTGAGGGGGAGGGGAGGTGAGAGAGTAGAAGGAGATGATGTTGGGGCTCGCTTTCTGTCGGCACAATTCAGGCGCTACCATCCAGATGATGCCCTGAGTGACTCTGTCTTCCATAAAATCCCCACTCACTGTGCTCATATCCTCCCCTTCACTAAGGATGAGCTGTAAGCTCCCAGGGAGAGCTGTAACAAAGGCAGAGCCATCAGGACTTTGCTCCAGGGTGCCTAAATTTAGATTGCATTTGCACTCGTTCAGCATATAGAAACAACTGAGATTAGCACTTGGTTAGCACGAATAATTAGCTTTAAAAGTAAACTACCAATTATGTACATCTTTCCCCTGTCACTTCACCAGCCACAGAACATTAAATAAGCTCCTTTCTGGCCAAAACTACTCCAGGTCCCTCCCCTAGCAACCCCCCAATAACCTCAGAATCCCCCCATGGATCCAAGTATTGGGATCACTTCTCCAATGGTGGTGGTGGTGGTGGTGGGGTCATTGGCTCAGGTCCCCTATGAGGTCCCCATCTCTCCCATAGTGGGATGTGCCTATAATTTTTGTTTTCAGGCTGCTTGTCCCAGGCACTATGGCTCTGCTCAGTGCTACAGAAAGTGCTTTCATCCTTTCCTAAATACCCATTAAAAACAAGCTATAGTGATAACTCATTTTTGGAGAGCACTTAAAATATCTGTAAATCACTTTTATCTCAACAATCTGGGGAGACAGGCATACTGTACACTGTAAAGTATACTTTACAGATAGGGAAACTGAGGCTATAACAGATTCTCATGCCTAGTGAGTGTGGGAAGAATCAGGATCCCATATTCCCTTGCTCCCAGCCCCACATGGACTGCTCCAACCCTAAACCACGCTGTTTCCTCCAAACATCCAGCATCTTCTCTGATGAAGCCATATCAAGGGGGCTCTCATGGAGGGGCTTAACCCGGCTTGAGCCTGCTTAGCTTCTGAGCTCAGATGAGGCTCCCAAGCCCGATGAGGGCACCCTGATTATCTACTGCCCAGAACCTCATTATAGAGTTTTGCCCTTTACTCTCCTCCCTCCTCCAGCCCAGACAGATTGATACTCTGGCTATCAGTTACCCAACTTGAAAACATAAGAATGAGTTATGAATGAATGGAGCAACCTGGAGCAAAGGGGTGTCACATCCCATGTAGGGAGGACACAAGCTTGCCACCTAAAACTTGTGTAATAAATAAGGCCTCATGGCAACCCCTGGATGCTGGGAGCGGGAGGGAGGCAGAGGAACAGAAATAAAACAAAACAAAACCTTTTCCCCAGATGCAAAACCTTGGCCTTGGCAAATATTTGAAATAAGAAAAAAAAGTCTTTTTTGAATCCCCCACCTGCTAAACACAACCAAGCAACCATTCCCTATTTCTTTGAGTTGTCCTCCCCAGACCCCTTGCAGCCCAAGCACCTTCATGCCAGCCCTTCCTGCCACACCAGGTGTCATGGTTTTGGGGGTGGGCAAGGTACCCCCTCAGTCTGTGAGAAGGAGAGGTGATGTGACAGCACCCCAGACACAGCTCCTCTCCCACCAGCCTTTGGTTTCTTCTCCTGAATCACACCGTGAAGTCTGACAGGGGATTGTTGCTCAGAGGATGTGCTGACAGAGCTCTCCAAAGCTTTTGTCCTTCCTTCACCTCTCAGCCACAAGTGGAGTAAGGTCTGTGCTGTTAGTTTGGGTCCCCCAGAAGCAAGATCCTGACAATGGGAGTACAGATGACAGAGAAGGAAGAGCCTTGGTAGTAAGCATGGTCCCCTGGTCAGTGACTACCTGCCCTTTAGAATAGTAACTCACATGTGTGCAGGACTCCAGTGTTTGCAAAGTGCCATTACAAGATTAAAAAAAAAATCTTTACACAAGGCTAGAATGACTCCCCATCTGACTGAGGAGGAAACAGGCTCAGCAAACAGTCCAGATAAGTCACTTGCCCATCAGTCGAGGAGGAGGGAGAGGGGGCAGGATCTGCTCCTTGCTCCCTGCTCCCTGTTCGGTCCAGCACACCACTTGGTTGGGTCCACCCAGCCCACCACAGGTGGATTTGGGTTTGGGTTTGTATTTTTCCAGGAGTGGCCTGGGATGGCTGATCCTATTTAGGATGTAATCTCAGGTACATTAACTGGACAGGATGGATTAGAACCCCTGACCTTAGAACCACCACTGGCACCATTCTAACTCAGAAACCAGCCCTCCATGTCTGGGGGCACCCCAATACTGCTCACTAGAGCTGCAAAGCACAGGCATGAGATCATTCCCAACTCTTTGGGAAAAAATATCCTTCCGTGCATTTGATTGTTCATGTCAAAAACAATTTGTTTGGACTTTTAGCATATTCCTGGTGCATAATAAATACTTGAGAGGCGATTATTGATTGATATGCAAAAACCTGAAGGACCAATGGTTTTTGTACTGGGGGGAAAGTCCCCATCAGGATACCTCCTTCACCAAAACACTTTGCAATCCTTCTTGAGCTTAGGACGCATCTTAGGATGGACTTGAAATGTGTTGTAGGGAAGTGACTTGAGCAAGACCACCTGAGAAGTTCAATCTAGTTCAAAGGCTCACCATTTGAATCCATGTCTCCCAATGCCAGGGCCAGCACATTCACTACCCCGTGCTAATGTCCATAATCAGAGACGTAACTTGGAAATCCTCTTACCTTCTCCTTTCAGCTGTCCTGAGCCGAGGATGCCCAGAGAGATGTCGTTCAGTGCCCAGGAGCACTCCAGCTTGCTGCCCTTTGCCCAGGCAGGAACGCCACATCACTGCTTTAAGTGGAGCCCAGCAGGACCTACAGGTGAAGAGCACACATTTTGGTTAAAAAACTAAGGTGGTCACAAGGGATGTCTGTAGAGTTTTCAAAGCATCATCTTTGATGGAAACAGCTGGCACTAGGCCTATCGTTGGGAGGTGGGGAGAAGGCGAGCTCATGGAGTTAGTGCGCAGGTTGCTAAGTGTGCCATCTCTCCCCATCTCCCTGATTCATATTCTGGCCATCATGGGTTGATTTTCTGTTGTGTTTTGGAAAAAATACCGCCTGGGGGCACCTAAATTATTTACCCACCTAATTTTCAGCTGCCATAAACAACATCTCTAGACTATTGGCATATTTGAGAAACAGCTTAAACTAAACAATTATTTTGGGGATCATATTTATAGCTCCCACAACACTGGCAATTATCTATTCTCAGCAGAACCGTGCTGAGGGGTGGGAAGCACTTTAGGATAGACCTGTCTGGTGGAGCATTGTTTTGTCCTGAGCAAGCAGAAACTCCCCAAACAGCAAGGGCCCCTTCTTGGAGGGGAGGATGGGCACAGCTTTCCAAACAGATCCAGGTTTGGACTGCTGGAATTTTGCTGACAACTGGGGAATAGGGATTTTGAAAAGAACGAAGGCTTCTCTTTTTGCCAAGCTGGGTCTGAAAGTAAAAGGCAAGGGAGAAAGGCTGTTGGGAGGTGTATGAGGCAGGCTCTCTGAAGCCTGCTGGGACACGAGCTGCTGAGGCTGGATGTCAGCCTGGGAGCTGCCTCTTCCCACTGATGACCCAGGACATTCTTTAGAAAGAGATGTCAAGGTCAGGACCAAAGCTGCCCATCTCCCCGGGACACTTGAATTCTGGCACAGGCCACACTCAGCAGAGTCTGAGAGCACAGGCTTTCTCCTGCTGTGTGAGCAACTTTAGAAATACCCCTGCCCAGAAGCCAGGCCTCCTCCATGTCACTGGGCTGGCAGTGACCACAGGAAGTCACTGTCTTAGCTAACCCTGGTGAGATGAGTGGCCTATAAACAAACACACTCAGGAAACTCCAAGGACAACCAACTTGTGTTCACTATAGGATGGGAGTGAGGGGAGGCAGCCTTGTTACTGAGAGCCACTGTGCACTACTAACTTGTGCTCAGCTGGGGAGAGAGCTGATTGTTAAATTTTCCATGTATTTGTGCCTTAGAAGTAGAAGAACTACAAATCAGAGCTTGGTTTGCTATTTTATTGATTTAAGAGAACATTAAAGAAAATGTCCATAAAGAAAATTAAAGATGTGTTAGTCATATACCCATCCATATATATGCATTCATAGGGCTCAGTTTCCCAATCCAGGAAATAATGGTGCTGGACTAAACAATCTCCTGGCTTCTTTCAGCTCTAAAACTCTGAACCTGGGGGACAGAAAATCTGGGCTGAAAATGCCCAAGATCTGGGCTGATTGTTGGACTCTGGGTAAATTGCTTACATGGGCAGAGGGGATTTACTCTGAAGGTTTTCTATGTATTCCTATTGAATTTCATCTAGTTTCAACCCAGTGCTCTAACCTGTCAAGACCTGTTGGGATCCTAACTCTGTCACTCATTGTGTTAAGTATCATTTCCAGTTTTGGGTCATCTACACATTGAGACGGCCATCTACGCTATTAGTCAAGTCACCAATAAAAATTAAACTGCACGGAATCAAGCAGAAATCCCTGGGGCACTTCACTGAAAACGTCCTGTCAATAAATCTGACAACTGCTCATTAAGGTCCTGACTACCCTCACACCTACCAACCATAACACAAATACATAATTTAGTCTCATTTTTTCTCTTTAGGGGAGATTTCCCTGACACTTTAAGAAGATAGATAGAATTTGGGATAAAAATAAAAAAGACTTATAATTCTTATTCCATGAAAAAAAAAAACAACAGTGTCCAAACTGTAGCCCATGGCCCACTGAGTTCATTAGTGCCCTGATACACAAACTTTTTCAGCAGATGCTGGAGATAGTCAATGGCTCTGGGGAAATCATGGGCTGATTTGGGTCCCATGATCATAAGCTCCTGGATGCTACTAATGCAGATGCAGTTTTAAAATCGCAATCCTCACGGTGGTGTGTTGTCGGGCAACAAACCGTGAAGACCATGAAGAATCAGAATTATCAAGAATTCTAAAGGCCATGGAAAGACCGCTGCTGGCCAGAAATGAATGAGCTCCAACAGTGAATGAGGAGACGGCTGGGAATTTTAATTTTTGTTTGACATCATAATCATTTTCCTTCAAGTCCGTTGAGTCCTCATTTGCACCAAAGAAAACCTGTAAGCAAAATCAACTGACCAAGTGACCACATCTTCAGATAGATCCCACATTCTATAATCACGGTCCCTGACTTCCTTTATTAAGAAGGAAGAGGAATATTTCATCACCTGTCCCTCAAGAAATTGTCAAAATTACTACGAGTTTCATTGCTTTCTTTGGCTGTTTTCACTCATGTTATCACAGTCGTCGCATGTCTTCTGTTCTCTGGTTCTGGTCACATATCAAGTTGTCTAACTGACCCATTTTTCAGAAGAAGAAACTGAGATCCATGGAAGAAAAGGCCCTTGTCCCTGTCCCTACAAGTAGCAGAGGAAAGCCCTGAGCCCAAGCACTGGGAGCTCTGAATCTTTTATAGTTCTGGTTTCTCCATCCACGTCATAAAGGGACTGCCCACACTGTTCAAACATCCAAACTATCAGATAGATTCTAAAAGGGAAAAAAAGGTTTCTGTTTTAATTCAGCTCCATTTTAAAAATCCATTCTTATTAAAACAAAAAGGGACCTTGGCTGAAATGTCCCTTGTCCCGCAACACCAGGATTCCAACAAAAGGGAAAAGATGAATATTTTGATCTGATTAGGAGCAAATTTCCTCTCACTGTGGAGGGGGCAAAGAGGAGACCATTGTAACCCAGAGTGCTCAGCAGCATTCTAACACCCCTGGGAAATGATGAGCATGGCAACCAGTGCAATCTGGGTCCTTGTAGCTCTGCTCCAGCTCCCTGCTCTGAAGGGGAGGTCCAAACTAATTGATGCTCTGACTTCTATATTCCTTAAAAAGTAGAATAAGTAACTAGCTATGGGGCAGAGTTTAAGGCGTCCTGTGCCTCCTGGTCTCAATAGATGACTCAGAGTAGGAGGATTCAAGAATGCTGATTGTTGTACCCCCAAAAAATGATTTGGCATGTGATGGTGTGTGTGTGTGTGTGTGTGTGTGTGTGTGACTTGTGGGCGCAGAGAGAAGTATATTGGGAAGAGCAGAAGTTATCAGATCAAGACAGAGATCTTTATACCTTCATTCATACCTCTCAAGAACTGAGCCTCGAGCTGGAAAATGGGATGCTTCCCTCATAGTAACTTCTGCACATTACCCAGTCCCTCCTCTATCTTTTATTCCATGGCCAATGGGCAACTGCAATCGAGAGCCTTAACCCCTACCCATTCAGCCCTGGCTCCCAAAACCAATATTTTTAATGTCATTATTAAGGTAATAATTACCCATTTTTAGTTAAGAGCCAATTTGAAAAATCCACTTAGAGTACGTGTTATTTGAGTGTCACAGATTCTATGAGGCAGGTTTTGTGAATACTACGTTCTCTACTTTACAGATGAGAAAGTTGAGGTTCAGAGAAGTCCTATCACTGGGGATAAGAGCATTTGAACCCAAGTCAAAGATTCTACCCATTCTAGTAGGAATGGTGGCAGTGACTTGTACGGTGCTCCCTTCACCAAGTCACATCGGCTCCTGGAAGGCAGAATCTAGTCTTGAAAAATGGGTTGAACCATATGCTAAGAGCAGGTATTCAACAGGACAGTTGTACAAATCTGAGATAAAAGGAGAATTCGACGTGCTATACAAAGCTACAGTTCTGTATAAATGTTAGCTATTAATATGATTTTGATTGCCCATGACTCCAAGGCTGGCCTTCTGGCTGCTGCTCTGGGTAACCAATCATTGACTGCCCCATGGTGGGCTCAGGGTTAGGGCACGGCCCATCAGCTAGGCCATGATGGCGGGCTCTTTAGCCCTCCAGCTCTGGGTTTTTTGCCTTCTTCCTGCCATGCTTATTTCCCATTTGGCTGGGAGTAGACAAGTGGATCATTTCAGCCATACTGAAGGGCCACATCCAGCCCGGAAGGCACTCTGTCTGATTGCAATGTCCTTAGCTAATAATCTTAATCAGCTCTTAACATTATAATGTCATTCCAAATTAACTCAAGATCAGCCTAATGAGTGTCCCCAGCCCAGCAACTGCTGAATGTTTTCCTTGCAGAGGTTCAATTTCCAATTGCAGTGATTATAGGCACTGGATCCATAATGTTGGCAGCCATGTAGGAGCAGATGCCCACCAGTGAATATGCTGCTGTGCTGGGACAGCAAAGAGCTAGGGCTGTCTCTATGGGAGAATGGCTGCCAGGTTGCCAAATCCAATCAGGTATCAGCCCCAAGCCTCTTTTGGTTTGTTCAAGTAAAGCCCTGGCAGAGTGGCAAATTCTGCTTGCTGCCCTCCTCCAATCAGAGTGCACCTGACTCCCTTCCTCCATCTCATTTGGAGAAATTGGCACCCAAATGTCAAATGAGAGTCCCTCAAGAAAAAAAGAAATAGAGTAGATGAGATATGGGGAGGGGGGGCCCTCTGGGCAGCTTTGTGTTGGGCAGTACACTCGAGGGAAATTTAGGGAAACATGGTGGATAGCTTTTTAGGGAAGAAGATGTAGGAAAGAAGAAAATTAAATAAACCTGAGCCAACTTTCCAGGGCCTCCTGAGCAAACCATGTGAAGATAAGACAGTAACTGGAGAGGCGGCCGCTTGGATGGTATTAATATTTCATGGAGCTGAATCAATAGCACAGAATAATAAGGTATCTTAATGTGCATTGCCTGAAAACCCTTTATCTCCCACTATTCCTCCACTTTGTAGACATTAGTTTGAAAGGCAAGAAAAAATAAGGCTTTATGAGTGATGAAGAACAAGGGGGAAAAATGAAAATGAAAATAAGTCATTGCAGGTGCTGCAGACCTAGCTCCTCAGGAGCCAGGAACCTGCTGGGGCCAATCAGAACTGGCTTTGAGCAAGCTGGAGAGGAGCCGGGGGATGCCGGCCATCCTCCTGCCCTCAGATCTGCTGGCTGCCACTGGCCATAGACTCACATTTCTCCTTTCAGAAGAGGCAGAGAATAAAGAGATGGCTTGTTCTTCCCATAATTTATTAAGACGTAATGGCAAATGAAGGTTTGACTTGGTGGTGCTCAATGAGGTGGAGAGAGACCAGAGCCAGTGGACAGTAGAGTCTCTGGTGAAGAGCACAGACTGGCTAAGAGACCTCTGTTCTAGAAAGAGGTGCCATTGGTCTCATTTGTTAGCAAGAGGAGTTGTCCGTTAGTGACAGCAAGGCAGGTAAAGAGAGCTGCTATTTCTGTGGCTTTCTAAGGCTTGTAAAGTACCCAGGAAACACTGTCAACCTCAATCCTTGCATGGGTCTGCTGGGATATATGATTATTACCCTTCCCGCATCACCCAAAAAAAGAAGATGAAGCCCTGGGAGGTTGTGATTCACTCAAGAGAGCTCTTCTTGAGCCCAGCTCCTGCCTTCTGGACTATACCCTCAGTGTCCTGGACAAAAGGAACAAAACGAGGGAGCCAGATGGGGTGGGAGGGGGAGGGCATGTGAGCTGGGACTGGCTCTGGGCCTCCAAGCATGGCTTCTGGAGCAGCCTGAGGCTGAGGAGTGCTCAGGAGCAACCCTGGCTCAGCCCATGGGCGCAGCTGCTCTTGCCACTCAGTTCTGCCCAGCCCTTCCCGACCCAGCATCCCCGGTCCTGCTTTGAGATCTGATTCAGCCCTGAGAAGGAAGCACCCCTGAACCTCTGATCAGAAGCAGGAACCGGGCTGGGAGCTCCCACACTGGAATGGAAGCTCTGAGCCCGGAGGAGCCTGGCCCATTTAGGCTCTCTGAGCCCCGGGCTGTGCCACTGCACTCCCTGGCCACCCGACTTCATGGCCAGGGGGAAGTTCTTGGCAAGGAAGGGACCGGCTTCACAGGTCCCAGGCTCATAGACACATCCAACTATGTCAACAAGGAGAAGTTTTAGATTATTTGGGGCAATTGAGAAACACCTGTCAAAGGTTCTCCTTCAATCAGAAGCAAAATTACCGCACAGAACAGGGACTCGGGTACTTTAGAGAGCTAGCCCAAGGCAGGGCTGGCAATAGAGAACAGGGTGCTGAGTCTGGCTCAACCCTTGGCAGTGTCAGGGGTCAGAAACTTAGAAATCAAAGGCCCTAAACCAGGGGCCTAGAGCAGAGAAGGAACTTTCCTGGCATTACAAAGGCAGTGAGGGGCAGAGCCAGAGACTGAACAATAGTTCTGGGCTACTACACTGCCTCCCCTGAGGGTACTGGGTCCCAATGTCCTCAGTGGAGATGGCCCTGAGCAGCCGGCTACCATCACAAACTTGGGTCCTGGAGGAGCCCATAGGCACTGAGGAAGCCCATTGGCTTTGCCCTATTTTAATATCCCTTTTGAACTTTTATCATGTATAGATCATTCTCATAAATATAAAGATGAGAAAGCAAAAAAAAAGGGATAAATAGGTCTTATGCTGTTGTATTCTCTTTCTCTCTCACATTCAGTCTGTCTGTTTCTGTGTCTGTCTGTCTCTCCCTCAGTATCTCAATCTGTATCTCTGCCTGTCTCTGTCTCTCCTTTTTATCTCTGTCTTTCCCTGCCTCTGGCTCCCCCTCCCAATAATATGCTCATGATATTTGTTTATCTTGTGAGTGGGTTTAAAATTGTATCTTCTCCAGATGGACTCTTTCTTCATGACTTCAGACTGAGCCCATTCCAGGTTTCACTGCCCTTATTATCCCCTCCATTCTCTTTTATAGCACACTGATGGGTGAGGTCTGAGAACCCTGTAAGGTGCCAGCAGGGCTGTTCAGATGAAGGCACTGGAAGCTCCCTGAAGGCAGAAATTATTGCCTTTTCTGTCTCTTTCTCCACATTACCAAGTAGGGTGTTTATCACATAACAGATGTTTATTAAACATTTGCTGAATTGGATGGAGTCAGGTCAGAATTGATCCTGCCCCTGGACTGCCATCAAGAAGGAAGGTGATCTTAGGGCCCATGGCCTCCCATGAGGGCACCAGGGTGTCCTGCTTAGATCCCTGTGCTTCCTCATTCCTCTCCATTTCATTTTCCTCATCTCCACAAGCAAAGGAGCTACCCTAGATTCTCTCTGTGACACCATCTAGCTCACAGCTTGGGATCTCTGGTTTCTCCTTCCTCTGCTCCATAATTGTGTCCCCATGTATTTCTCCCTGTAATTCCCCAAACCTCTTTTGCTACATCTTTCTTGTCTTTTGTGGCCAGAACTCTCAAGAGGAGCGTGCCCTTCTCAGTGCCTGGCACATGCTTGGTCTGGACTCTGCCCTTTGGAGAAATTGGCACAAACACTGGAGACTTTGCTTAGTAATTGCTCCTCTCTGTGGAGAAGCCAGGCAGCAGTTGGGCTGACCATCTGTTACCCTTCACTATGGCTACATAGCCAGCCCACCTCCTTTGTCAGCCATACCCAGCACTAGGGAAGTCCTTTCTGCCACCTTGACTGATGGCCACCATTAGGAGTGTGCTGCAGTCCTTTGTTACCTATTAGAAAGCAGGGTTCTTGTGGCACAGAATAGTTTGGGGTTTCTCAAGTGCAATCCAGACCACTTTGTCCTCCTATCTCGTACATAGCTGTTGTCCAATAGCAGTGTCCATCCACTGCACGTATACTATGCTTACTGAGCCGTCCATCCAACTACCTCTCAAACTTTCAAAAGCCCAGTATGATTCACCTATGGGATAATATATGGCAAAGTACTTTGCAAACATCCAATTGCTATGTGTGACAGCTAGAACTGTTCTGCTTGTTCTTCTCAGTACTTGTTCTTCTTATATGGATCATTAACCCTTTTGAGTAACTGCTGACAGTCTCCACATCTCTCAAACATTCTGTGGTTGTAAAGATGGAGTCTTGCTGTTGACAATCACAACAGCAACAACAATGTGCAACATCTGGTGCTTTAAACATTTTACATTTTATTTCAATATATGTTCAAAATAACCTTGTTTGATAGGTACTACTATTATTCCATTTTACAAATGAGCAAAATGAGGTAAAGATAAGTTTAATGATTTACCTTGTGTCACATAGCTAGTAAATGTCTGCATGGAATTGCTTTCACACCTTCTTGACTCCATCTGGATATAGAGAATCACCTGTGAAGACTGACTATTCCCTTCAAATATTTTAATCATGCATAAATCATCATGAAAAAAAAATATAAAGATGGTAAAGTAGGAATATGGATAAATGGTTATTTTTCTGGCTCTCCTTTTTTTGGGGTAATATCATGCCCATGTTTGTTTTCACTTTTTAGTCTTTGAAAGAGTTTACAATTGTGTGATTTCCAGCATGGATGTTTTCTTGGTGAATTTAATCTGATCTAAATCTCAGCTTTATTTACCATATTCCTTACTCAATTCTTTCTTAAGACACTGATGACCAAATTTTGAGAGCCCAAATGTAATGTGCCCCTACCATCAAAGATAAAAATAGATCCCCAAGAAAATACTGTCAGATCTGTACCACTTCACATCTATTTGCCCTCCTCCTTCTAGTTTCACCCATAAATGTCCCCTTGATAATCTGATTAAGGACTTGTGACAAAATTCCTACAGCATCATTTTCTTCTCTCCTGCTTTTTTTTTTTTTTGAGGGGGGAGGTTTGCAAGTTAATATTGGTCATTGTCTTTCACCTTCTTTCCAAATGTTTTGTAAAAGAGATTACTAGGGCTAATTCATTGCTGGCCTGCATCAGAATATTGATGCTAAAGGTAATTATTTATCTGACCATGATGATCAAAGAAATAGATATAAACACAAAACATCCCTCCATCCTACACAGTGGCCTTCCTCTTTCACAAGGGCAGATACAGGAGAAGAGGGTAGTGGGAATATCTATGAACCCTCCAACTATATCATTGTAACTGCTGACACTTCATATATAAGTCCTTTGTGAGGGGATATTTAAATAATGATAAGATTATAAGTGAACATGTAAATATGGAGCAGAAATGCAGAATGCTTTATTGTACAGATCTTGAAAGTCAATATTAGAAAGCTCCATTCTTTACATGACCGAATGCTGCTTCTGCTAAATCTTGTGTATTATTTAAAACCACAAGGAAAAAAAAAATCCAACATTTATTGCCAAAAGGAAGAGAACCCCCATAATGCGAAAAACCATTTCATTTTCAAACTTGTATATCTTGGGAAAGAGAAAAAAATACCCAAAGAGAATAATAAAATAGTATGGTATGCTGGCTGCCTAATAAATTTTAAATCACAACGTAGAGAATGCAAATTATTATCTAACTTCTAAAAGCCCTTCAGTGGAGAACCTGCATGTAGCAGCCACTCCTACGGCCTCATTTGCAAGTCATCACCTCCATTTGCAAGTCAGATGTCAGGAGATCTGGGAAGGAGATGGGGGGTGAGGAGGGCTCTTCTTCCTCTCCTCTTTTCCTGGAACATGCAGAGATGAGAGCTGGCACTGATGAAGGGATGAGGGAAGCTCATGGATAACTATATCAGGGCACCTTTAATCTCATTAATCTTGTAATGCCCTCCATTCTTGGGCTCTCTGGAGGGCTTGCAGCATCCTTTTCAAAGGAGAGGGAAGATCTGGATGTTCATTATCCCAACCCTAACTTTTCATTGATAAGGAGCTTACCAGAGTCTGGGCTTCTAGAATGAACGTTAAAGAGTGCCTTATCGCCATCAAATTTGCCTAAGACTTTCCACAAATTCTCTGAACATCTGGGTGAAAACAAGAAATTATTCCATTGCAGCTCATTCACCCAGAAAGAAATGACTGGCTGAACTCTAGGAAATGGGATCAGACTAATTCTGCAATTAGCAAAATCAGAAGCTAAGTATGAAAATTACAGAGAAGCTTAAATGAAGATTGGAAAAAGCAAGTTAACCATTAGAGCTATATCCCAAAGTTGTCTTAAAGACTGGTAGATTCTTCCTGATTGGAGGTCTTCAAGCAGAAGCTGAATGACCTCATGAGTATCTCCAAAGAAAAGGGATCTTGTTCAGGAATGGATTAAAATACTTTCAGGATCATTGTATATTCAGGAGC
Organism: Myrmecobius fasciatus; assembly: GCA_023553655.1. Taxonomy (NCBI): domain Eukaryota; kingdom Metazoa; phylum Chordata; class Mammalia; order Dasyuromorphia; family Myrmecobiidae; genus Myrmecobius; species Myrmecobius fasciatus. Next base: position 65,489 of record JAJPUD010003306.1, on the reverse strand, counting down.
CACAGAGCCTTAATACCAATGCCCCAATTAGCTTTTTGTTACTAGTGGCCTCCATGCATCCTTTTATGTAATCCAGGTTTTTGTTGTTTGGTCATTTTAGTCAGATCTGACTCTCCATGACCCTATTTGGAGTTTTCTTCAAAGAGATACTAGAGTAGTTTGTTATTTCCTTCCTCAGCTCATTTTACAGATGAGGAAACTGAGGTAAACAGGATCATCCATTAGTCAGTGTCTGAGGTCAGATTTGAACTCAGGAAGACTCATCTTCCTGCTTCTAGGCCCAGCATTCTATCCAGTGTACCATCTACCTGTCCCATAAGCCAGATCACTGAACATATATTATAATTCCCTAGCAATATGCCAGAATGTAATGAGGAAGCAAAAGGATTGGGGTTCCTGCTCAAAGAGCAAATCCCATTTCTCAGGAATACTCTGAAATGATGTCACAGAAGCAGAAATGGGAAGCTGGAGTGAACTTTAGCTAGTCTAACTTACACATTAAAAGGAATCCCCACATCAGTTCTTCATCTCATGTGACAATATCTGACATAAGTATGACTTCTGTCTTCATGGAAATCCTTTCTTTCCTTGCTCAAGTCATGACTATTCATATTTGTTTTTCTTGGGTGTCTTGCTTTTTCAAGAGGTGAGGGAGGAGAATTAGGAGAGAAAGAATTTAGAACTGAAAACAAAATAAAATTGAATTTAAGGATTTTTTAAAATGAGCAAGATAAAATCAGGAATTTGTATATAATACCACTGAACTGCTGTCAACTATGCTATAGGAATCATGGAATCATGGAATCTTCAGAATAGAAGATCCAAGGCAGCAAATGTCATCCTGTTTCTTGCCAAGGGGAAAAGCTGGAAGAGAGCTAATAATTCTCCTTTCTATAACACTTTCAGATATTTTACATAGATTGCCTTGTTTGATCCTCAAAAAAAAATACAAAAAATAAACAACACCAAAAACCCCCCATCTTTGGTCTAGCTGTCATTAATATTCTTATGTTATAGATGAGTAAACTGAGACAGAGGTTACATGATGTGTCCAGAATCCCATAACTAGTACATGACTGCAGCAGAATTTGAATTCAGGCTGTTCTGACTTTCATGACTTTAAGTCCCTGAGTTGAACATCAAACTCCAGAAACAATCTAGAGCAGTTTCTTAACCAGGTGCTCTGAAAGGACCTCAGAGCCCACAGGGAGCCAGACTATATTCACCAACAGGAATTGTAAACCTTGTAAACCTTCCTTCCCATTCCCAGCTACTTTGTCATAATGTTACTAAGTGAGGACAATGGCTCTTTCCTGGAATCAAGAACTCCACTGAGACCACTGATCTATATACCACTTGCTAATCGTGTGATAAAAGGTAAGTCCTTTCTCCTCCTGGTATTCTATTTCAATCTTCTCATTTTTCAAAAAAGGAAACTGAGGCCTAAGGGTACATGATGACTTGCCCAAGATCAGGTTAGTAGTTGATGGAGGAAGTAGGATTCAAACTTAGGGTACCTTGGTTCCAAGTTCACAATTTTTTCCACTCTATCGAGTAGAACTCATTACCATGACTCAGTCAATTTCCTTATCTGTAAAATGAGAAGGTAAGTTCACTCCTCACAAAGCAATAGCCAATTTTTTTTTTAATTTTTTTTTTTTTTTTGCTTTTTGCTGAGGCAATTGGGGTTAAGTGACTTGCCCAGGGTCACACAGCTAGGAAGTGTCTGAGACCAGATTTGAACTCAGGTCCTCCTGACTTCAGGGCTGGTGCTCTAACCACTGCGCCACCTAGCTGCCCCCAATAGCCAATTTTTTTAAATGAAAATAAAAGTCAAGGCAACTGCAGGACAGGCTGGACAAGCCTCAGTTTAGTAGTAGCTGACATGGAAAGGGCTTATGGATTTTAGTGGACATAGGTCCAATGTGTCACTAGTATCATGTGAGTTACACAAAGAACAATGTCATTGGAAGATAATTGAATCAAAGTGCATTGTCCATAAAGAGGCAGTTAATAGCACTTCCCCCACTTTACATTTGTCACCCTGCACATAAAGGAGCAGATTTGGGGTGCTGTATTTCACAGGACAAATTATGAATTGGTACATGTTGAATGAATGAAATATTTATCAAGTGCTTACTATATATATAGGATCATCCTAAGTGTTAGGAATACAAAGTCTCTCCTCTCAAGGAGTTCACATTTGAATGGGGAAAGGTTTCACCTCCCAGTCAGATGGAAAGGTAGCATGCTCCTTAAAGAGCCCTGTTCAGAAAAAGAAGGTCAGGATGTATAGGATAGAAAAATCCCATCACATGAGGCAGAACTATAAGGAATGAATGCACTGCCATGGAAAGACAGTCATTGAAATCAAGCCCGCCTTTTGGGAGTGGCAAGGAACTAGAAACTGAGTGGATGACCATCAGGTGGAGAATTGCTGGTATATGAATGCTATGGAATATTATTGTTCCCTAAGAACGATCAGCTGGATGATTTCAGAGAGGCCTGGGGAGCCTTACAGGAACTGATGCTGAGTAAAGTGAGGAGAACCAAGAGAACACTGTACAGGGCAATAAGACTATGAGATGATTAGTTCTGATGGATGTGGCTCTTTTTGATGAGCTATGTGAAAAAGGGTGAGGGGACCCCCTTTGGCCAGTCGTGGGCTTTGTGGAGGAATTCACAAACCCTGGAATGAGGCAAGAGGTTTATGGCAAAACGGGCTTATTATATCAGAGAAGCAGTTTTCTTAGTGGGACATTTCCAAAAGGGGAGAAGTAAAGGTGGGTTATTAGCAAAAATTAGTTAAATTTGGAATGCAAGGTTTTGCAAGGGTGAATATTGAAAATTATCTATGCATATATTTTGAAAATAAAAAGTTGAAATAATAAAAAAAAAGAAACCAAGCCTAGTGCATTTACACCAGGGTACACAGAAAACAATATTTTCATTGAAGAGAGAGTTCTAAAGCTTAGCCATTAGGCTAAATTAATAACAGCAATACTACCATAGTATCATTATCAAACATTTTAGCATTTCCAAGGTCCTTTCACAAATGTTAGCTCATTTGATTTTCCTAAGAAGGCTGGGAAATTGACTAAGCAGTTATCAATATTTCCATTTCTATAGATGTATAAAGCCCCACAGAATTTCAGAGATGGGAGAAGAGATATGAGAGGACATTGAATCCAACTCATACCTGAAAAGGATACCCTGGACAACCCACTTGCAAGGAGTCATCCAACCTTTGCTTCAGTACCTCTGGTTATGTGGGGTAGCCTACTTCCCATGGCTGCCATTTTACTATTAGGCAGCTCTCATCATCAGCAAGTCCCTCTCCCCCATGCAGGAATGTGCCCCAACAGGCTCAGGGAGGCCACAAAACAATGTTTTTTCCAGCCACAGAAGGTCTCTGAGATGATATCTCCATGGTCAAAAGTATACGACTTGCCTTCTGCTGGGTGGATTTAGAAATTCTAGTGGTCCTGAAGCATGGACAGAAAAACTAGGTGTTCAGAGAAGTTCGGTGGCCTTCTTCCATCTGACTATGAGTTCAGTGTTCTTGCTTCAGTACCACTTACCTAATTAGTCCAGCATGAGCAAATGCTGATTTTATAGAATTTACTTTGGACATTTGTTGCACCATGATTTAGGGGAGAGATACTGATAAACCTTGCAATATACAAATCAGATAAATTAAGGGGAAATGACTCTTGTAGCCAGAAATTTCTTAATTATTTTCAAAAGAAGCCCCACCCTTATAAAGAAAGGCCCCTCATAGCTACCAATACCCTACTGCTGACCAACTTCCCCCAGAAGGCAGGTAAGCCCAAGTGTTGCCATCAAGGAGGCACTTCCCAGATTACCTGTTCTGCTTCTTAAGCAGCAACTGCAGCCATCATTCAGGGGAACAATGCCTAAAGAGATGTGACTTAACCATGGCTTCTGCAGTTACTATATCCTCCCCTCAGCAACAACTGTCTGGAAGAGAACGTTCTTTACCTCCAAAATCTTTGGCTTGACAAATGGCTCAACACTCAAAATAATGTATGTCTTTCTTAGTGGAGATGACATCAGCAATAATGCCTGACCCTCTACTTTGTCCTGTACCCCAAAGACCATGGAACCTTTCCTCTGACTGGCAGCTGAAATCTTCTGTTATCAATTCCATTAGGATGAGAGCACCTAGAGAGCTTACCGTAGTGCCTTTGCATATGTAAATTACTCAATAATTACTCATTCATTCATTCATTCATTCTCCCCAGGCCATCTCCCCATCCACTCAGCCAGGATACCTCCTCTGCATTTATGTATATAAAAATGTGCATGTTTTAGAGAGAAAGATACATATAAGCATGGATGTGCATTTGAATCTGATTATAGATTTAAGTGCTTGAAGGATCTTTGAATATCTGTCATCCAAGTCACAAAGGATCTGTGTTACAATCACCATTATGGGAATCATCTCTAGTGATTCACAGCACAACTCATCCTTGGCTTACTAAGTAATAATGTCCCAAATACTCAATGGTTTGGTCAAAATCACACTATCATTTCTACTCTTCCCTATTCCATCTTTGACTTTCTATCCCCTTTCTCTCCTAAGAATCCATTGTTTTTGTAACACTAATGTCTCATCCTTGACCCTCCCCCTATTCCCTCTTGCAATAACTTTCCATTGGCTTAGTTCATGAGGTGCTATTATCTTTTTCTCTAAACTCTTTCAAATGGGATGCAGACCAGATTGCACTTGTACCCTCCTCCTCAGAAATCACCAAGATCTAATCCATGGTCCCCTAACTCACAGGTGTACCAATTTCCACAATCCATTTTCCCTTGGTGCTCAGGAAAATATCCAGGTGGGCATTTCCCCTTTTAATCCCTCCTACAAGTAGGAAATGACTAGCATGGCAAAGAAAGAGCCTCGAAACTTTTAGAGCCCACTGTCTCTCCCTTCCAAGCTATGTGTGACCTATATCAATAAGCCTTTTATATCTTTGACCTTTGCTATCTAGACTGAAATCCTGACAAAGTACAGCCATGCCCAACATCTCACTGCTTAGAAGTTGTCAGAGATAAGATCTTAAGGGCCAAAATGACAATGCAGCTCTAATAAAGCTGCATGAGAAGTAAGAGCGACTGTGAAGAGAGGCCACAAAAAGGAAATGAGACTGTGTTTTCTAAGGGCTTGGCAGGCAGCATGTGGAAGAGGCTGGTTCAAGAAGGAAACCTTTGCTGAATGACTTTCTACAGGAGCTCTCCAGCTTTCTTGTGTCACAGCCCCTTTAATAGTTTGGTGAAGCCTCTGGATCTCTTCTCAGAATATTTTGAATTGCATAAAATAAAATGTTTAGAAAACCAATTGTATTGAAATAGTGATAATGGTGATGATGATAATAGCTAGTATTTATAAAGCACTCTCTGGGTTGAGAAACACTTTGCAAATAATTCATTCTATCCTTACAGCAACCCTGGGAAATGTCATTATTATCTCTATTGTGCAGATAAGGAAACTGAATCATGTAGGGGTTAAGTAACTTGCCAAGTCACATAACTAATAAATGTCTAATGCAAGATTTGAACTAAAGGCTTCCTGAATCCAAGTCCCACACCCTAACCACTGTACAACTTAGCGATGTTCATATCTTTGTAAAAGTTCGGGAAGCCCTTGAAATCTATCCATAGATACCAGATTATGGTATTAGTCCATGTACCCTATTAAGTGCTAATCACTGAATAGTCCAGGGACAAAGTCAATAACAATCCAAACAACTATCTGCAGTGAATGCACAACAAAAGATTGAATTAAACTGAATGGAATTGGTTTATTAACAATAATACTGACATTAACTCAAGATGCATAAGGCTTTCAGGTTTACATAGTGACTTCCTGCAAGAACCTTGCAAGATAAATAGTATAAATCTTAATAAACCAAAAATAATTCAAGTCAAGCAAAATAGTCACTGCCTTCGAATTGAAGCTAACTTAGCTGGACACAAAGTCCAATGTAGTGGAAAGTATGGCTCAGCTCATGATCCTGGCTCTAAAGAAAATGATTGGAGATGATGAGTGTTACAGAAACCCACTCATAGAACTAAAATAAGAGCTAAAGTTTTCTGCAAGTTATCAGCTTAGATTCTACATCAGCAGTTTTTGAAAACTACATACACACACTCACAGAACAGATCCACATATAGCTTTTTTGCTGTGAGAAAGTCAATTTCCCTCCAAACATGTTTCCTTATCTGAAAAATGGGAATGATGATGCTTGAGTCACCTGAATGTGAGGTTTGTTCTATGGAAAACACATTGCATATATTAAGGTGTTCCATTAATTTGGGTTATCATACTAAATTATTGGAAGGAATTACTATCATTAGGCACTTAGTAAATGTTTGGGGTATAAACATTATTAACTAGGACCACACATAAAGACACTCTATTCAAACACCCACATCCAGTTTGGCTCAGAACTTCCAGTAAATCTTAAGCCTTCTCCATCTCCGTCCTGCATCTCATTTTCTTCTGATTTTCTCATGATGCATTTTCTGTTTTGTACTTGGGACCTTACCTTTCTGACAAGACGGTATCCAGTCAGGAAAAAGGAGGCTACAGACTCCCGAACAAACAAATAAACAAAAAACAGGGCCAGAGCTGCTTAGGACAATCAGCACCTAGGAGAGCTCATGGCTCCCCAGCTGTGAACATTGATGGTGGCTGATCAGAGAAAGGGTCTTAGGAATCTCTCCTAACTTCAGTCTTCTTTTCTCAGACATGGAAATGGAGCTCAACAAAGAGAGCTTATCTTTTAGCTACAGATAAGGTATCTATTTTCACTATGTTCACAAAGCTAAGAACAAAAATGATCAGTCAGTGAGTGCCTACAAGAATATCACTCCACCCCCAGGGCTCCTATGAGAGCCAAAAGTTTTCTTCAAGAAAAATATCAGCCAAAACTCTATGATGGCAGCTTGTGAAAACCCCACATGGGGTACATTTACACCACACACACACACACACACACACACACACACACACACACACAGCCAGAAGGGGCTCAGAGCCAATCCTAGCTCCACAATGTCATTCTTCTAATGTAAAAAGCTCTTTTCCAGGACCTGAGGGAACCTGAATTCTTTGAAAACAATGATGTCACTGTTTTGAGATTGATAAGAACTTCAGAAGAGTGACTGAGATGGAGTCCTCCCCTTCTTCCCTCTCCCTTGCCCCCACACCTGACAAGCACAAATCATTCAGTGGCAGTTTTGTTCTAGCCAAGCAGGCCTGTAGAAAACTCAGGAGTGAGCCTGGAGTTTTGAGTGGCCTGGAGAAACTCATCCAGAATCCTTAAAACATTATCTGAGTTCCAAATGGAACATTTATGATTTGTTACATATGACTCCAATTTTCTATTTCAGCCAAAACCTTTAAACTCACAACGGTTGCCTAGTTCCTAGTGACTGCTTACTGAACTTGTCAAGAGTAAATTCCTTCTCAAACTGGTCTGCTCTGAGAAAGCTCTAAAGGTGATAAATTAAAAGCTGGATACAGAGAGCAGAGCCAGTAATGGTCCTTTATTTTCTAAAATAGCCATTGTATTTCAGAGAGAAGCAATGCAGTAGGAAGCAACTTATGGGACTGAGGGTCAGGAAAGAAAGCTGAATCCTGACTGCTGAGTGAATAACAGCAAGTCACTTTACTTCTGGGAGCCTCAGTTTCCTATTGGAAAACAGAGATACAAATCCAGTTTTCCTCTACCTCTGAATCTATTCGAAAGGTTCCCCTGTGGACTAAATAAGAGAAATGTCAGCTATTCTCATCCACTGTGTTTTTGGATTCGAACTTGACAAAAGTCAATATGGAGAATTTTGGTCCATCTGCAAGGCAGCCTGTTTGGATCCCAGATGGAGGTTTCATGCAGAGAGCATCTCACCTCCAGGTTGATTTAGCTTTCTCAGGATAGCCCCCTGATACTGTATGCTAAGTACCTCAATGTTTATGGTTGACTGAGAGACTTTTGGAAGAGTTATAGAGGCAAAAAGAGGGGCAGGATTGGAGGCAAAATGTGATCCCTGAAAGGAAAATAGCAGCCCTGAGAGCTGGAAGTAAATGGAAGTAAACAGCTACCCCAATATGTCCCTTCATCCCCAGTGTCTACATAACCAGAGACTATTAAGAGTGGTTTTCTCAGGTGAAATCATTCTGTCCACAGCTAAGCTAAGACATCATTCTCTTCCTGGGTTGCAATGGCCCCATTACTATTGTGTATCCTATCACCTAAATTAATCTGCATAGCTTCCCAGTTAATGTTTTATTTTCTTGCTTTGATAAATGCCTGCTTGTTATCCATAATTGCTTTTTGCATAATAACTTTTCAGTGTGAGAGGGTAAAGCTGGCTGAGATTAAGCTCATTTACCCTCCAACTCTGGCAAAGATCTACTCACTATTCCTCCCCCAAGAGCGAACAAGAAAAGTGGCTTTTATCCTGAATGCCAACAAAAAAAATCATACCTATAGCCCGAAAACTTCTGATTGTGATAGGTATTCCAAACAGCATACTTAACACAGGGGAGTGAACATGTGATCTCCTTAATGTCCATAAAAATGGATTTCCTGGCTCCCTGAGATGTGTATTGGAGTATTCCATAGTTACATAACAAGGCCACTTATGAGCCTCCTAGGTTATGATATTCAGCCATGATTCACTTATAAACACTTAGATACTTTTCTCTCTGGACTCCACTCCTGTAGAGTATACTTCCTTCTCCATCATTGTACAGTATCCTTCTCATCTTGCAAGAGTATCTTGCCCTTGAGGGCCCTTTCTTTAACTGGCCAGTTCTTCCTGAAACCTTCATTTTAAGGAAAGTCCAGACTTCTGTATTCCATCATTTCTGTCTGAAATCCATATCTGACTTTCTGACTTTTTTCTTTATCATTACCCAGGAACCTTCTCACCCACCTCCCCTGATACCCTTGTCTCTGATTCGTCAGTTCTTCCTAAAAGCTACACTTTTAGGAAAATCAGGCCAGCCATATTTACTCTTTGGTTCTACTCCGGACTGTTCTCCTGAAATTTTGTACTTCTTTCTCCATCCCTCCCCATTCATTTCAGCTTCCTTTTATTAACTGTTGCCTCGCCCCATTAGAATAAGCTTCCTGTAGGCAAGCTTTGTGTTCTTGCTTCTTTTTGTCCTTTCAGGAGTTAGTTCAGTGCTTGGCATGATGTAAATGCTTAATAAATGTTTGTTAACTTGTCTTGACTCGGAATCACAAGAGTCAGAGGTAACAGTTAGTCTTCCTCTGTCCAAGCTCCTCCTTTTAGGGAAGATGGGATGTTGCAGATGGAATCAGAAAGATCCAGGTCCAAATATTTGGCTCCGTTGAAGGAGACTGGGATGCCAATGTAATGCCCATGGCATCCCCATGCCCTCTGCAACCCTTCTCACCTTCCTCTATGGACACAAAATGCCTGCAAAGTCCCACTATGAAATTATGGTCCAAAAAAAGGAAATAAATGAGAAAATTTCCATGAGAAAAAGAATGGAGGAGCCGTTCCATTTTGAAAACTTGATGGGAGACAGTGAATTACCAAGTCTCTCCAAATGGCTGTAAACTCATCAAATCCTAGAGAAAAATAAAGTTTAAAAGCTCAGCCCACCAGACCTCTCCTATAAAACATGAAAGGAGCAAAAGAACCCCAATAAAGTGAACAAAAAACCCACAGGGCAGGCCCAGGATCCTTTGGTGAAGCCTGCAATAAAATGAAAATGATATAAAATTGTCAAGTCTGAGAATCCTACTCCATCCACTAGGAAGGCAAACCTGAGCAGACCCATAAAGTAAATCCAGGGCAGCCTCACCACTGCAATCTTTTTTTGAGAACAGTCTCATCAAACCCATATTTTCTAACACTATAAAAGCCTTAGCATAGCAGGCAAAGAACCCAATACATATGAACTTATCACCAGTAACTTGAATAATGTGATATAAATTTGCTTTTATCTGACATATATGGCTTCAAAAGTGTTTTATGAGTGTGTTGGGAGTCTTTGTGAGCAGGAATTGTGGGGTTTGAAAACATCTTCCAGGGCTCTAGAATTAAGAGAAGCTTGGTATCCAGAGCTAGGAAGGGAGTAGCCTTGCTAATGTCTGCCCTGTCCAAAATATTGGGGTCTTTCTGAGCATCGTGTTTTAAGTATGACACTGACGAATGGGAGAGTGTCCAGAAGAGGGTGCCTAGGATATTGAAGTTCCCAGAAATACATTATACTCTGGCTGGTTGAAGGAACCAGGGATACTTAGCCTGCAGGGAAGGAAAGATAGATCATAGTCTTGAAGTCATTGAAAGGTTGTCAAAAAGAGGGATTAGACCTTTTCTGCTTGGCCCTAGAGGACAGAACTAGAAGCAATAGACATAAGATGTAAAAATAGAGATTAAGGCTCTGCAGAAGGAAAAAAAGATTCAAACAGTGAGAACTCCCTAAAAGCAGAATGGATTGCCTCATGAAGTGATTGATCTAGTTTCCCTAGAGATAAGATAGCCAAGCAAAGATTCATGATGACTCAATTGGAATGAGGGGAATAAGCATTTATATAGCACCTACCATATGCACTGAGCAAAGTACTTCCCAAATATGAAATCATTGAATAAAGTGAATTAATCTCATTGTGTAAGTAGTACAGTGGATGATCTCTGAAGTCACTTGCAATTCTGGGAATTCTTCATTGAAATTCTAGGGAACTTAGACTTCTTTGTACCATATAAGCTTGGGAAAGGAACAAAATATTGAATCCATTGATAAAGCCTGTCTCTTCCCCTAACTATACTGGCTTGTCTGTAGTTGGGTGACCTTTCCTTGCAAGCAGCCCTCAGCAGAAGGAAGAGGGAAATGAAGAGGAGGGAGACAAGGAAATCACTTCCAGAAATCTCCCCCAGGGAAATGTCCATTTTATAGCCAAGAAGCAGGCTGGGTCTGTGAGTTGGGACGAGGGCAGTTCGTAAGGCATGTGGGAATGCTACAGATCCCAAAACACTTCTTTGGAGCAGGACTGAGGCAATGAGAAGAGATGCCTCTTACAAAGCACAAGATCTCAACATCCTGTTGAATCAAAGCAACACCAAAAGGCCCCCGTTCCACATTCTTTGTGATGCTCAGATCTGGCATCAAAATATAAATAATAAACTAGATTTCCCTCCCATGGGATAGAAATAAAGAACTAGAGGAAGGATAGATACATTACATGCACTGCCTTATAGTTGGTTAAACCCTTTTTCTAGGCTGTTTTTCTGGGGGGCCCTTCCAGTCATGGCCACAATTTCAGGAACAAAAGACATCAGTAAAACTTGTTTTGTTTTGCATTGTTTCAAGATGGCTCTTCCATGACTCGTTCTTTCTCCTTGACCATGCCAAGGGAGAAAAAATTATTTTTTTTAATTCTGGCAAAACATGGCAAGAAATTATAAGACATTTAAAATCTCATATATTCCCCAGCAGAGGAGAGACGGACATGGATGGAGCTGGCCTTTGTCCACACAAGGCCAGGACACAGATGAGCTTATATCAGCACCTAGTGGTGAGGGACTGGAAGGAACAAAGAGGTTTCCAGTAACTCCTTTCCAGACTCAGCCCAAATGGCATCTAAGAAGATTGCCTTTGAACTCTTCTCAGACTCATTTTCCCTAAGGGCTGTTGGGGACCAAGGATGGTTTGCACTGAGGTGGAAAATTTTCCAGTACTTCCACTCCCTCCTTCCCCTGCCAAGATTTCTCTCTCCAATGTTTTGATGAGCCTATGAATCCAGAAGGCCGGATGTTTCTTAATATTCCCTTTGATCTTTTTTTCTAGCTCCCAGAAATAATTAATTTAAAACCTTTGGGGGTGAAATAATTATGAATTTAATCCAAAAGGAAAACTAAGTCTGAGATGTCTTCAATTAAATGCGTCATATTATAGCAATGGACCAGACTTAGGATGGAAATAAGCATAAAATTTTGCAATCTCCCCTGTACAGACAGGCCAGATAAAAATTGCTCTCTCTGTTGAAAAGAATATAAGTTGTTATTAGAATATTGGGGACAGGCCAAGGGTATGGAGAGGGAAATCTTCAAAATAGAAACTTGCAGTCACTATAAAACATCACTTTTTTGCTAGCATTTGATTCCCACTTCTTCATTTCTATAAAATGCCAGTAAGTATTCTCAATGTCCATCTTGATTTCTTTTATATTTACAAAGTCATGTTATAATCCCTGGGTTACATAATTTCATGAGTTTATTAGGTGAATCCCCAGAGGAGGATTTGTGGATTTATGTGGAGAAGAGTCAAAGAACATGAGAAGCATAGATGGAGTAAAGATCTAAACCATTCAAAGGAGTCTCCACATTGATTTAATGATTCACCAGAAATTTTTAAAGAGACTTCTGTGTATCAGACATCATATTAAATGATGTGAATACAAAGATTTAAAAAAAAAGTACTCCCCTCCAAGAGCTTACTTCTATAGTTTACAGTCACATGTAATGAAGTAGATTATAATCTATTCAAAGATACCCAGGAAAAGAAACATTTCCTTTCACTGGTCAAATTCTATTTGGTCCTTACTAACTCTTCTTGCCCTTTGATTTATCAAACCAATTCCTCATGTAAGGATAAAATAAGTTATATTATTTGTCATGTTTTGCCAGTTGATTTTGTAAATCTTTTTCTCTAATATATGTCCAGACACAAAATTTCTGCCTTGAAACTTCGAAAGTGATGTCCTTGTGTTCAAATAGAGGAGCTCAATGATCTAATCACTGCCCAGTTATGTGACTTTGATCAAATCATTTTGGATTTCTGGCCCTTTGTTTCCTATATTTTGTATATTTTAAGAGAGAATTTTAATGGTCTAGCTTAATTGAATTCAATTATATTCAGCTGGGGTCACTTTTATGGATTGGATCCCCCAATGATTTCATTAGCCCTCCTTGTCCATTTTGTTAATTGGTGTCATTGGTCATAGAAGGATGGGATTAGAGTGAGCTGGATCAGCATAAACCTCCCAGTTATCGTGAAATCAGAATCTCAAGGTGCAAGAGCCTATGGAACCCAAGCTTCCATCCAACTCAAGAAGCTGCACAAGGATCCTAATAGCTGTTGATCTTGTCTTTCATCCAACATTTTCAAAAACAGGTATCTCACATCCCCCAATAGCTCCATGGTGAGGACCCCCTGATTGTAACCCAAAGCTTCTTGGATTGACCTGAAATCTGCCTCACTGTTACCAATACCGCAAGTCCTATTCCTAGATCTAACATCAGTTAGAGCAAGTCCTCTGACCTCGCCATGTGACACTTGATCAAAATTCTAAGAACTAACATCAATTTTCCACTCTATTTCCTATGTGCAAGGAGTGTTGCTAAATGTCCCAAATAATAGTAACTGAGGTTCTACACCTCATGGGCTTCCTTTTAGTTTCTTCTCCAGATTATATATCCTGGGTTCTCCCCCCCCCCAGAATTCCTCAGGTGACAGTTTCCATGGCTTTCACTGCCATGTTTGCCCTACTTTGAACACAATCCACTTTTCCTTACACTCCTAAGGTGATATACCCAAACCAAGCACAACATTCCAGGTCAGGGCTAACTTGCTCAGACTATTGTGGAACTCTGTTCCCAATTTCAATTAAAGGGTCTCAAAGGTTCCAACATCACTCAGTTCATAAACTCATGAACAAAAGGCAGGCTGCATCTTTTCTGGGCTTTTTTTTTTAGTATTCTTGTTACAATGCTGATTCAGGGTGAAATAAGTGGTTTAAAACTGCCAAGAATTATTTCAAGTTGCCCACTTTCACAATTTGGGGTTTCTATCCTCATATCTTGTTGAAAGCCAGATATTAGTTGTGTACTTGACTTAACCTTCCAAGTAGGACTGCCACTGTCCCTGTGAAATCTAATGGTATTTGGCTCAGTAATTGTTAAACTCTATCATTCTGATTCCCTCATGCCATGTCAGAGCTCTTGCTCTCAGAATAGTGTCATGTAAAGCCTTTAAAAGCCTGACTTCTACGTCTTTACCCAAGTCACTGATAAAAATGATGAGCTGGACAGATTCAAGGACAAAAACCCTGTAGATCCAGTTCCAGGATGATATTGATTCCACCTTCCTTGGGTTATGATTCAACCAGCCACAAAACCACTCAATAAAAACAAGTCACATCTCTCTGTGAGAGATGCAGTGAAATGCCTTGGAAGAAGAAGAGGAGGAGGAGGAGGAAGAAGCTAAAGAAGAACAACAACCATGTCGACAATGACATATTTCTCAAATCCTTCAAAGCCTGTTAAGTGCTTCACTAATAGTGGAGTTGGTAGAATTAATAGGTGCAACTAAACTCCAAGTAGGTGTCTCAATCACTGAAGCCCTCACTATCATTCTGGGCCAGTTTTAGGATTTTCTTTACAGATGGGTCCTAATTAGTATAATTATTGCATTATGGGGATTCGCAGTGTATCTTTTTATAGGGTTGGACCAAGGAGCCTATTTTATGTAATTATAACTTTGATAGTGTAATTTCAAATCTATGTATCCACTTTGATGGATTGTTCATTTGTATTAATTAGAAGCAAGTTGTGTTTCTATTGTTCAAAGAGCCACATGGTCTATGGTAAGCTCCTATAGTGTAATTACTGTTTCTATCCTCACCCGAATGCTCCATATACCTCAATCTCAATTGGTAAAGATTTTTCTATATTTACTTACAATGTTATTCTCCCTAGCATTCTACAAAATCTGTTTCTTTAACACAAGGTGGACCCATCAATTGCTGTATTCAGCTCATGAATGCTAATGGTAAAGACTCACTATGTATCTGTGAGATCAAATCTAACCCCTTGGTGTTTAGCTTTCAAATTCACTTTCTATATTCCCACATGCTGAGCATCAGCTGGTGTATAAGCATCTGAGACCCAAAGAACTCTTTGACACTCTTCTCTGATTTTTCTTCATGAAAATTCTGGCATGCCTTCTTAATCCTGGTTCTTCTGTCTGTTTCATACTTATCCTACCGATTTCAAATTCATCAGGGTATTTTCCCTTTACTTCTAAAGTTCAGTCAGAAATCTTCTGGTATATTTTCTTGGGAGAATTTCTGTGGAAACATGAAGAACCAGTTGGGTTGAGATTTGAGGTGGTTTGGGACTACTGTTGGTGGAATCTCCACATCCGTAAGATAGATGAGGAAATTTCTGAGATGCTGAGATAGCATGTTATCAATCTATTGACTTTTCTTGCTAGTCTTTTACAAATTGTCCTTTCCTCCCCTCATCAGGATATTCAATCAAATGTTTTGAGCATCATAACACAGGATGCCAATAACAACAATGATAAATAGACAATAATTAGCATTGATATAGTACTTTAAGATTTGCAAAGTACTTTGTAAGTATCATCATCTCATTTGATCTTCACAACTCTATGAAGTAGAGGTTAATTTTATCCCCTTTTTATATCTGAGGGATTCAAGGCTATAGGAAGGTTTATGACTTACTCAAAATGACGCAATTAGTAAAGATATGAACGCAGATTTTCCTGACTCCGAATTTAGCACTTGATCCACCATACCACTAAGTGCTTTAGAGAACCAGATCTTTTTGTAATAGACTCTATGTCTTCTACTCAAATAAAATAACTCTGAGTCACAAAAGCAACCACAGGCCCAGTAAATCCTAGCAAGATTTTTTTTTCTATCTGAGTATCACCCATGGGCATGCTATGAAATTTCTAAAAGGCAAAGGCTTAAATTTAAAAATTTAACAATCAGCTCTTTCAACTAGTATGAGAAGACGTCATCCCAAAGCTGGCACCCAAAATGTAGATTATGCAGTTTCATCTCCCTCCATGAGCAAAAGAAAGTTGATTTCAATAACAATCTGTGCTGACACCCTTTTACTTTTCACAACATCCTAACTGTGTGGTTAAATCTAATTACCTAAGTTGCAGTTTAGATTTTTTTCATATGTATAAAGTGCATTTTTAAAAAGGAATTCAATGAGAAAAAGACAGAAAACGTTGACTCTCACATTAAGATTCTGTTCATTTCCAGACATATACACTTTCCATTTACTGACCTTACACATTCCCTTTTACTCTATGACCTTGTTTTCTGCTTTGTCCCATTCATAAGGGCTCCAGAAGCCAAAGTCTGTTGTTTTATTACATCTCACACCACTTCAAGACAGCAGAGAACAATTGCACCCCTCTATTCCTTCTAGTTTACTAAATTACTCCCCAGGAGTGAGAGAAAAGTATTTGCTTCCCCAGCTCACCAGGGTCTCCTTGCATGAATAATGGGTATGATGAATGAACTTCCACAGAAAAAGTAAAGCATGTTAGGTCTGAATCAGTGTACCTTGTACCTTGTACCTGTACCTTGGTGACCACTGAACTGTCATAAAGAAGTAAGTAATTTGGGTACTAGAGACCTATTTGGTGCTAAACAAAAAGAACAAAAAGTCCGTGTGGCTCAAAAGCACCAAGGTTTGACAAGGAAAACAATCCATGAAAGTTTCCATTGCCCTTCAATCTGTAACTTTTATAATGACCCAATTGTGCTGCAGAAACAGAAAATTGAATTTTTTATGACACTCTCTATAAATACAAGTATGTCTAACAAGGTATTGATCACAGTAAATGACACATGGATAGTTTAAAATGCCTTCCTTTCACTTCCAAGAGAAGCAATTATGGGAAAAAAACTCTTCCTCCCCCTTTTTTTATCAAAGCCTAATATTCCTCAGTGATTGACCACATGGTAGCACATCCAGACACTTAATATCTTGGCTAGAACACATATCACAGATTTCAGAACAGAATATTCATTTCCCTTGGCATGGACGCTCCAACCTTCATACAGTCCTCACTGAACTCATAATAAACCTCACTAGTCTTTTATCTGTTCTGTTTTAATAACAGATAATCACAACAATTAGACAAACATGAATATCTTAACAGTTTCATAATGTCTTGCATAATTGGTCTGAAGGCTAACTCTATTCCAATTCCAATCCCAATCCCAGTAGTATCTATTGGTCTCAACACAGAACAAACAATACATTTCTCAAATTATTTAATCCCCCATCCATCTGTAAAGGAAAAAAAAAGCATTCCATGGGTTTCTCTAACTCAGAGGGAAGGTAATAAAAGTGTTTTCCCTGTTAAAGATTGCTGCATACTAGAGAGATGTGTAGAAATATCTAGAAGAGAGATACATAGTTAATATGAAATTTGAACAATATTTTTTTAGATGGAAGGGTAAAGGCTAAACTGGGTAACTAAGCAGTTTGTGGCTGAAGAATCCTTTGGGAATCGGCAAACATGGCTGGCTTCCTTTGAAGCTAAAACTGAAGTATTCCCAAAATGCTGATATCTTTGTAAGCACATGATGTCAAAATTATTCTCCTCACTCTGCTCATTTTACTCTGCATAAGTCCATATGAGTGTTGCCATGATTCCATCCCTTTCATCATTTCTCATGATTCAATAATATTCTATTTTTTCATATACCACACAATACAATTTTATTTTATTTTTATTTATTTTTATTTTTTATTTTTTGCTTTTTTCTGAGGCAATTAAGGTTAAGTGACTTGCCCAGGGTCACACAGCTAGGGAATGTTAAGTGTCTGAGGCCAGATTTGAACCCAGGTCCTCCTAACTTCAGGGCTGGTACTCTACACACAATACAATTTTAGACAAAACTGTTGTAAAATTTGGTTTGCTTGACTTTCTATATACATAACAAAGGTTTTGATTTTTTTGTTTGTTCGCTTTCCACTGGGGGAGTGAAGAGGGGAAAAGTGTGTTTTGTTATCACAATAATGTTTTTTTTTTGAAAAAGAAGCACATGAACACCTGTTAAGTTCAGAATAAGAATACTTAATTCACAGAAGTATAAATAACTAAAGAATCACAGAATGTGAGTTAGTACAGACCTTAAAAATGATCTCAACACAGCCCCTTTATAAGAGAGAAAGCCAAAGTTAAAGGAAGAGGAGTGAGTACTCTGCCCAGGGTCACATAAGTAATAGGTAGCAGGGTTTTGATTTGAGCTAAGACGCTTGAGACCATGGTACCCAGCAGCAATAGCTGGACAATTATCTGTTGGCTCTGCTCTAGGTGCATGCCCAGTCCACACTAACAGGAACACCAACCCAAAGCCTCTGGTGTTCTTGATTAGCCTAGTCAGCAGTCGGTACTGCCCCTCATAGGGCAGGAACTACACTCAACTCTTGGCTTCAGGAGAAGCCTATTGAACCATCAAAGATATAATTTGGTGCCATCCTAGGGAAATGTGTGCCCAAACTCATGTCATGTGATGGCCATCACTAATGTTTCTTTTATACTGTCCTGGGTTATGGCCAAAGGAACAATATACTTGGGAAAGACTCTATGAACCAACTAGGTCATCGAGTTAAACAACCTGTACAGCCACATACCTTTTCTCCAGAATGATAATCATTTCTCCTTGGCCAGGAGCCCCCAGTATTTTAGGCCACCTGACAAGTTACCTCCTCATGTAATCTGCCTTATCAGGTCAAACCACTGCCACATCCCATTTGCTTTCTGATGACAAACTTGTTAACACTTTAAATCCTATCTCTCAGGAAGGAACAACCAATTAATTGCATTTACCTGCTGGGACTCCTAAAAAAACACAAACAAATTAACTATATATTTTCCAGTTGGCACATGCAGTTTCCTGAGTTTATTTTTGTAGTTCATGCTGTCAGAACTCCCCAAAGATACATCTTTGTTAGGGAAATATATATACATGTTGAAAAAGAATCTTCATAAAGTGCAAATTTTTTATTATTGATACATTCATTGGATTTCAATATATAGCTCAGGACTTCAGACACAAATCAGTTGCATAAGATTCTTCTCACTGATGAAAAGGATTACTTAATATGATCTATAAGTGTGTGTGTGGGGGAGAATTGGCACAAGACCTTGGCAGAAGAGAATTATTTTTGCTTGTTTCTTGATTGAACAAAGGGCATAATGAGGAGTCAAATCCTAGAAGAAAAGGAGAAGAGACTTTGAGAAAGCCCCACAACATGTTCCTAATTTCCCTAGAGATTTCAGGGGTGGTTCCATAGATTGCAACTGAGGTCTTTCTTGGTTGTGCTGCAATATCTCTCTCCAAATGGGAAAGTTCATTCACTTTAAGTAATTTCTGGTATGTTCTTACCCATATAACTTTTCTAATTTCTGTTGGTTCTCTCCTCTGCAAAATGAATTTATTCATGTCACTATTTGTGATGTTCTTTTGTGTAATTGGAAGTTAAGGTTGAAAAAAAAACATGCCATTGGATATAAGCTGTACCTCTTCTCCTTTAAGTGCTAATAACAGAAACAGCACCTTGAACTGAAAAATAAATTCCCTGAGACAAGTAATATTTCTATTAGATGTAATTCTGTCCTAGTACCCCCCTCTGAGAAGAGTAACCAATAAGCATTTATCAAGCATAGATTATGTGTCAGAAACTGAGATAAGTACTGGAAATACTAAAAAAAAATTCCTACTTTTAAGGAGATCACAGACAAACACAGTAGACAACATGCAAACATTTCTGTGTGAACAAGCTATAAAGCAGATCAATTAGAAATAATAATGAAAGGCACTAAACATTAAGGGAAGAGGGCATTTGTGAAAAGTGTTGCAAAAATAAACTCACTAGCGCTTGACAAAAAATTGAATATGACAGGTGAGAAAGAGTGAAGGGTTGAGAATGACCTCTATGATGAAAGCCTTGTTAGATATATCCTTAATAATAATAATATAATGAATTCAGTGTCGAACATATTGAGTTTAAGATGTCTATGGCATATCTATTATGAGATGGCCAATGGGCATTTGTAGATCAAGGCTGAAGAACAGCAGAGAAGTTAGAACTGGATAAGCTGATTTGGATGAATCGATTTGAGAATCTTCAATATGGTGTGATAAACTAAATCTGGGAACTGACCAGCATGGCAGTCCCTTCACAAGCTTCCTTCCAGGCAAAAATCAAAGTCTTACTTGGAGAGAGGTAGGCAAGATTCCAGAGACATCTATGAAAGCTTCTCCATGAGTTGCATATGTGGATGTAGGTAACAAATAGCTAACACATCCTACAAATAAATAACCCCTAAATATTACTTGTCTAATTGAAATGATTATCTTTTTTGCATTTTGATTTATTATTCCTTAAAGGGAAAAGGGTGACGTTTAGAGCTGAAGGTTTGGTTGTTTCCCAACAAATGTTCCATGATCTCCAGCTGACTATTGTTTTTCTCTACTCCATACCTAGCTTTGTCTGCCAACCAAAAATGATTCTGCATGGTCTTTGTGTGGAGAGCTTTGTGGGGCTAAAGATGACACTAAGAAAAAGAAGCTGAAACAAGATGCACATGATAAATTGGGACTGCAGCCCATGAGATTCCCTGGGTGTTTGTCCTAAGTGTTAAATATGTGTTTGTCCTATAGATTAAACCGACAAAGCCAACTATATGCAGTGGGAAAATGTCACATCAAGGTCTAAAATATGTTCCTATTTCAGGAAATCAATTTTCATGTAAAATGTTTGTCCAGTTAAACAGAGATATAAAATGTAATATCCAGATCCCAGACAACAGTGAGCAAAATGACAAAATAGAAGAAGACCCTTCCCTATCCCCATGAACATATTTTCAAGTCACCATCAAGCTCACATTTGATATCAATAGCCAGAAAAGAACTTGAATCTATCTCCTTTCCACACAACTCAAACAGATACCAGAAGAATAATTCTCAGGTCCTTTGGAAAGCATAGACTCTAAAAGTGGAAGGAAGGAAGGAAGGAAGGAAGGAAGGAAGGAAGGAAGGAAGGAAGGAAGGAAGGAAGGAAGGAAGGAAGGAAGGAAGAAAGGGAGGGAGGGAGGGAGGAAGGAAGGGAGGAAGGAAGGGAGGAAGGAAGGGAGGGAGGAAGGGAGGGAGGAAGGAAGGGAGGAAGGAAGGGAGGAAGGAAGGAAGGAAGGAAGGGAGGGAGAGAAGGAGGGAGGGAGGAAGGAAAGAAGGAAGAAAGGAAGGGAGGGAGGAAGGAAGGAAGGAAGAAAGGAAGGAAGGAAGAAAGGGAAGGAAGGAAGGAGAAAAGGAAGGAAGGAAGAAAGGAAGGAGGAAGAGCAAGGAAGGGAGGGAGGGAGGGAGGGAAAGAAAAAAAAAGAAAAGAGGAAAAAAAAGAAAAGAAATAAACATTAAATTTCTTAGATGTGCTGGGGACTATACTGGAGACTATACTGTTGATCCTCACAACAACTCTGAGATGTAGTTACTATTATCCCTATTTTACAAATGAGGAAACTGAGGTTAAGTGACTTGCCTAGGATCACACAACTAGTACGTGTCTAAGGCTGGGATATGAACTCAGGTTCAGTGCTCTATCCATTACCCCAGTTATAAGAGAGCAGGCTTCCTGGTCAACCAGAAAGCCTACTTAGGTTCCAACCAAATCCACCCTAACACTTTTATGAGATGAGTAAGGAGAGATAGCCGTATTTTGGATCAAATATTGGGGAGAGGGCTATAGCCAGGTGGCACCCCCCCATCTTTAAAACTGCTTCTCTATCTCTCTTTACCCCTGACTCATATGCCAGAAACCTCAAGACTCATCCAAGCTGTCCTTCCACAAGTCGAAGACTGAGAGAAAGGAAAACATGACCATGCTGGAATTTTTCAAGGACTTTTTTCCCCAAATGAGGCTGGGAATTGCTAATCATTACATTTCAAAAAGAAATCCTGCAGAGAGTCGCAGCTACTGCCTCCCTTTGCCCATATTTCCATCACACGCAACAAAGCCTCAGAATTAGTCCCCGACGGGTTCTTCGACTTTGAGAATTGCATCCTCTGTTGAAGGCAAACTCTATCATGTCACATGGGGTGGTTCTCCTTCACTGAGTGGGCACAGCATACAGCAGCAAGATAAACGCTTTCCTAATTACTCACCTTAAGTGAGTACAAATGCTATTTAAGTGACTAATTGCAAATATGCTTGTATTTTATTATTTAACATGAATAAATTTCCTCATGGAAGACCCTAACTGTCCAATATAGAATATATCCAATGAATGTAAATAGATATGTTCACATTTAAATGCTCATGGTAACAGTAATAAAAAGTACAAATATAAATACATTCATATTAATATAGGCAAGGTGGGACATGGCCAGATTTTAAAACAATGCATGGCAAATAAACTTGGAACACGTTTGTGCAAAATAGGCTGGGGTTTAATGATCTGACAGGCTGTAGAACTGTAACTTATGAGTTTACATTTTTTGGTTTTGTGTTGGATGAGTAGGAAGGGGCTTGTGAGTAGAAACTTCTCTAGAAGGCTGACAAACCCCAAATCTCTGGAAGTGATCACGACCATGGACGCTGCAAGCCGCCGACTGCCCCCATCCACAAAGATGATCCACTGCAGGTTGCTCCTCCAGGTCGATGGGGCAGCACCCACTGACTCTGTCCCCTTTCTGAAAGCCAGAAGGCAGATAAACCAATGGGTGAAGCATTTCCCCAATCTGATTTCCCCAAATTTCTAACTCTTGACCACTTGAAAACTCTCATTTTGTGGACATTGGCCCTGCCCAGGAACACGGTATATATCCAAATGGAGGTCCCAAAGGCATCTTAAACTCCACAAGGACAAAGAGGATTCACTTCCTTTCTGCCCTATGCCATGCTCCCCTCCAAGGGAGCTTCTCAATTTTGGCAGCAGTAGCTCTACCTTCTGGATAGTCATCCTGATTCACAGACATTGAGTCATACCGGACTCTTTCCTTGCCCTCTATCCTATGAGCTGCCATCTTGTTGACGTAACCTCCCCCAGCCACCCCCTCACATACTCATTTCTCCCCTTCTCCTCACAGAGCCACTAGTCTCACTCAGATCCTCATCACCTATTTGCTATCCTCCTCCAACAGCTCATTAATTAGGTTCCTCAGCTCCAGACTCTGCTCGATATAGTTTCCAGGCTATTTCCCTACTCAAGGACCATTAGTGGCTCTCTATTGCTTCTGGGGCACCTGCAAACTCTTCAGCTTGGTATCTAAAGCTCTTCACGATTTATCTTCAAATCCATATAACATTATTTACCTTCACACACTGCATCCAAACCAAAGAGAAATGGCAGAAAAGGGAATGAATATTTATAAGCACCTACTATGTGCAGGCTCTCATATCATTTGATCCTCCCAACAAGACTGGGAGCTTATAACTACTGAAACCATGTCAACTAAAGGCATTGGGCCCATTTGCTTCAAAATGGGGAGATTCCGGGGTTATTGTATCAGAGAGGAGGGAGGAAGGGAGGGTTAGAATTTGGAACTCAAAACTTTAAATAAAAATATTAATACCATAAAAGGAAGATGCAGGGGGATTATGGGAGTGTCCTTCAAATATAGCAAAGATCATTCAACAAAGGAGAAGTTTGATTTGTTCTGTTTGGCTGAAGAGAACAAAACTAAGATCAATAGGTATGTACTGCAGAGAGAAGGTTGTAAGCTTGGGATCAAAAAAATCTTTTTCTAACAATGGAAGCTATCCCAAAGTGGCTTCCATTTTTTTTTCTTTAGATAAGGGCTTCTTAGATTTTTTTCTACTTAAGACTCCTTTTCACCAGAGAAATTTTTACACAACCTCAAGTATATATAAAATCGGTATACAAACCAATCAAACATTTATTGATAATAACTGATAATTTCATAACCCCCACATTCAGTTTCATGAACCCAATGTGGAGTGATGACCTATAGTTTAAGATGCTTTGGGTTAAATAACCATTTGTCAGAATGTTAGAAAGGGAAATTTGGGTCACGTATGGGGGTATTAGATAGGGTCCCCTAGTTCTAAGATCCTAGCAGAAGTCTTAAGTGCATCTTCTCTAAAGAACTCTCAATGTATCCCAAACCCAATTGCTATAATGGAGGGAAGTAGGCCCCCTTCTCTTGGGCAGCATCACATAGAACAAGATAATTTTAAGCCTGGAATCTCTGATTCCCCATTCTCCAGGAGAGCTAGTATGCTATGGCAGATGACAAGAATAACATCTGACAGCCAGCTCATTCTGAAACAAATTGGCTGGGATAAAAAAAAGCACTGGATTTGGAGCAAAAGAGCTGAGTCTGAATTCTGGATCTGTTGCTATGTGACCTTATACTAGTCATTTCACTTTATTTCATATATATGTTTCCTAGTTTCCTCACTTGTAATATAAGGTAGTTATTTTGAAAAGCTCCAAAACTCATCTACCTCTAAATTTGTGAAATGAAGATAATTTGACATCAAGGGGACCAGAAAATCCATAAAATGAAACATAGGAACTAAAAGCACATATTTTTATCACTATTACTGGAGGAAGAAGATTTAAATACTTCTCCCTGAGAGTGCTATTATAATAAAATACATATTGATGCATATGAAAGGGCTAAATTACATCTGATATGCTCATTGAAGATAGGTTCAAGAAAGAAAAGGCTTCATGTTTCTTAGTGAGCTTTTCATTACATAAACATGCACACAAACACACACATATATATATGTATATATACACATATATATATAATTTATATGCGATTTTTCAAAGGATGTTAAAAATAAACAAATCAAAACCTGTATTTTAAGATAAAATAAAAGGCACCATCATGTGTTCCTCTGTTTTCAGATAGGATCAATGGCTCCATGATGTGATGTCTTGGCTTGCTCATAAATAGGACTGAAGTGAAGCAATCTCACAAAGTTCTCAGCTTTAATCTACCTTTCAGACTCACTGAAGTCCAGTGACAAGATAACTGAGGAGAATTGGAATAAGGAGACAGAGAGGGAAGAAAGAAAAAAGGGGAAAAGGGAAAAAGCTGCAGGGTATAGGGAAAAGAAATGGCCCTCTGTAGAGCAAAGGCAGGAGGCAGAAAGAGAGGCAATGAAAACTAGAATGAGGGGTTTTTGGTAGGAGGAAGAAAGGACGCAAAAATCAGAAAAGAGGTAGAAAAAAAAGGAACAATACAAATAAATCACATGCTTAATCGTCTCACAGCCAAAGAACTGGGATCAGCTCTAAGGAATCTATGGAACAACCCTTAATACAGAGACTGGATTTCAAGGCCATTTCGGGGTTCCTAGCTATGGGCTGGGAATAAGGGCTTTTCTAGGATGAATAGCATGGAAGGCCAGACACCCTGTGGTGTTTCTAAATTAGCCCAATCATATCTATTTGTGAAAATGTCATTCCTGCTCTGAGACGTAGTGACTGGCAGTAATACTCAATGTACTCCTTAGCAGCTTTAGCCAAAAAATTACCCCTGGAGGAACCCAAATGGTGCTAAACGGGGTCTTCATCATTCTCCAGGGACCATGAGGATCCTGACTTCACTATTGTCTCAGTGTTGTCACAAAATGGCAATGGAAAACACATCAGGGAAAGGAAGGTGCACTAATAACAAAACAAAAACCCCAATTCCTCTTCATTGCTCTAATCATGTCCTATTTAATGACTTTTCTTCTGAAGATGTCCTCAGAGCCTCAGGCCCCTGATCCTTTGATCTATGATTTCAGATTTGTTGATGTGGTAAATAAATAAGTGCCTGGGTCTTAAGTTTATACAATGGGGGGGGGATTATCCATCATTCAGACAGTTCACATAATGAGAGATGCATGCATGTATGCATATATGAAAAAATATATATATATACACATATGTGTGTCCCTTTGGAAACAATTCGATGGAACTCTATGTTTTTGTTCCCTCTGATTTTGCTAATTACAAAGACACAATGTCGAATCTGGGACATACCACACCGGATCTGGGCTCCTGCATCTTTGTTAAGGGCACAGCAACCTTCAACACTGAAGAAGATGTGGGATGAAAGTGGATCCCTCAGAAACAGTCACTTCAGAGGGAAAAATCAGTGGCAAAAAGGAGAATCTACATTTATAGTATCTCAGCAAAAGGGTTTACACTTAGAATTTTTCAAAAGTTTTTTAGAAGGCTCTGCAGAGCTGTCAAGGCTGCTTACACATTGTTCCACTGTGTGTGATTAATATTCTTTGGCAGCTCCTTGCCCTCAGTCAGTTGCTCCAAGGCAGAGGCCCTGGATGACACATTTAGTTTGGGCACAGCACTGTTTTACAACCAATTTATAAAGCCCTAGAAAATCAAGCTTAAAATGGAAACACTAACAAGACACCTAAAGGGACACTCACTCATACGGCCAGTGGGCCTCAGTCTGCATCACCAAACATGGAGAGTTTTGTTTCAACTTCAAGATGACAGTCATGTAACTACATATCTGCAGTGGAAGTCTGCTTTTTTCAAAATACAAATCCAATTTTTCTGAGTGCTCTTCTTCAAATATTTAATACGACTTTCTTGGGTAGAACCAACAGTCTCAAATGGCAAAAGCCAAGTCTGTGCCCAGACTGAAGGTCAAAGTGAAGGGGGATTTACATGTTTATGAAAGTCCTCCTCACGTGAGCTTGGGAAGAGAGAGATCCTAGAATTCAACAAGTTTCCAGCCCAAGACAGAGACTATGAAGAAAAAGGAAGAAAGGGAGGGGGAGGAAGAAAGGAAGCAAGGAAGGAAGGAAGCAAGGAAGGAAGGAAGGAAGGAAGGAAGAAAGAAAGAAGGAAGGAAGGAAGGAAGGAAGGAAGGAAGGAAGGAAGGAAGGAAGGAAGGAAGGAAGGAAGGAAGAAAGAAAGAAAGAAAGAAAGAAAGAAAGAAAGAAAGAAAGAAAGAAAGAAAGAAAGAAAGAAGGAGGGAGGAAAGGAGAGAGGGAAGGAGAGAGGGAAGGAAGGGAGAAAAGAAGGAAATAATTTTTATAAAAGGTGACAAAAGCAGAACCATTCAAAGAATAACTGTGAACGACCAAGTTATTCTAAGTATTATAAATACTCAAATTGATTACAAAAGACCCATGGTAGAAAATGCTACCCAATCCCAGAAAAAGAACTATTAACTAGAAGTATAGATAGTATGATTTTGCATATATTTATAAATCTGTCAAATGGTGGCCTTCTTTACTATGAGGTAGAGATGGAGGGAGACAGTTCCGAACATACCATGTGACAAAAAATGTTTTTAAAGCAAGTTAAAATGGACTTGTCAGAGCTAGAGGAGCATTATTGTCATAGAAACAGCATACAGAAATGTTCCCAGTCCAGTATTTCTTGTTTTTTTTCTCTTTAATCTAACCAGTTCAGCCCACAGAAGTAAAGAGAAGCCGTGGGGGAAATGGACCTGATTTTCCTCTCTTAGCAGAAGTTAAGACTAGTGTTAATGCAGTATTCAAAGTTATACAGATCTTTTGTAAAATGAGACATCTGGATGAAATCCAGTACAATTCCACAAGCCCTTATAACGCCTCCAGTATTCTTCAGATCTAAAGCATTATGATCTTAAGAAGAGAACAGTATGAGAATCACAAGGATGGAGATAACAAGGGAGGGGGTCTCTTCACACTAGAACTAGGTTTTCATATCAACTGCCTTGTGACAAGTTATAATGAAGAGCTGAATTAATCACGCTTGAGAAGCTGAAGTAACCTATGAGTGATTAGGAAGACCTAGAGGTCCTATCAGGTGACCTTTTCTTCCTCCGCTATATCTTGACATCCAATAATTCCATAAAAAGTAGCAGCACTAACAAAAAACAGTATCTCACCATAACTCATTTCTATTTGGTACCTTCAGGTTTACAGAACATTTCCCCCACAACTCACGGTGGTGAAGCAGGCCGGACAAACACAACAGGAACGAACTTCCCCATCACACGGGCTCTACATCAGAGATGCTTGAATTCAATCCATGAGAGACATCTATCTGGTCCAGACTACTCACAGACCAAAAATCCCAAAATTAAACACCCACATTAATGAAACATAGCGAGGAAAAATGAGATAAGATTCTTCTCATGAAGTAATAGAAAACACCTCCTCCCCAATACTTGGGCCAGAAGATTGGGTGGAGGGACAACAGGGATAATGCTCCATCCAAATCCAAAAATGGTGTGGGGGGAGGTTCACCCTATGTGGTGCTGCTTCTAGCCGGATAATGAGCCTATGATGTGTCCAACCTGTCTCGGTACCCATGACTCCCAACTAGCTCCACTGGCTACCTCTTCTCAAGATTGAAGTCATCTTTCAGTCATCTCATCAGTCACTTTTTGGGTGAAGGAGAAAGCCAATTGGGGTTAAGTGACTTGCCCAAGGTCATACAGCTAGAAAGTGTCAAGTGTCAGAGGCTGGACTTGAATTTCCTGACTCCACAGTCAGTGCATTTTGGCCATTGAACCACCAAGCTGCCCTGGTCACCATCAGTATTAAACTCCTTGATGCTCTGGGCTTCCATCAGGGAATATTTCCCTTGCTAGTCCTGCTTCAAGCATGTTTTCCTAAGTGTTTTCTTAGCTTTAGAGTCCCACCCCAAAGCTGAATGCTTCTGGATGAGAGCCATTGAAGACGGGTTAAGACTTTGCTAATATTTGCTTTTTCTGGGTCAGACTAAGTCCTATATTTTTGAGTTTTGCCTCATGGGTGCTAAAGGAGTAAGGCTTCTGGGAAGAGATCCAAGATACAGAGGGAAGAAACTTGATGAAGGATAAGTGGGTGAGGGTCAGTGAAAAGGCGAGTTATTTTCTCACTGAATATACTACCAACCACCGGGCCATCAAGAAGAAATAGAAGTTTGGGTAGCAGAGCACAAGCCTGGCAGAGAGGCAGAATGTGGTGGTGATGGGGCCTTTAGTTATCCAGATATTTTCTGAAATGCTCTCTGTCTCTCTCTCTCTGTGTCCTCTCTCCCTCCCTCCCTCTCTTTCTCTCTCTCTCTCTCTCTCTCTCTCTCTCTCTCTCTCTCTCTCTCTGTGTGTGTGTGTGTTTCTCTCTCTTTCTGTCTCTGTGTGTGTGTCTCTTTCTGTCTCTATCTCTATGTGTGTCTGTTTCTCTCTCTGTCTCTCTCTATCTCTCTGTGTGTCTGTTTCTCTCTCTGTCTCTATCTCTATGTGTGTGTCTGTTTCTCTCTGTCTTTCTCTGTCTCTCTTTCTCTGTCTCTCTCTATCTCTCTGTGTGTCTGTTTCTCTCTCTTTCTGTCTCTTTCTCTCTCATCTTTCAAAAAGTGGAAGTCACCAAAGAGAAATCCCACCATGCACCTAATTCTCACTAAGAGGGGAACACTGCTTGCTGTAACAGATTCACCCCAAAGTACCCCTTCCACTCTCACCATGCCTGTCCTTGTAATTAGTGCCTGCATAGTAAGCTGTCCTGATCCCTTTGACCAGGAGCACCTCTGTTCCCAGCTTATGAGTAGGTCACAAAGTCATAAGTTCTAATGACAAAGAGGTAATGATTCCCTTTGGCCAGGTATGACTCTGTAGGTTTCAGAGGTTGGGATTCCCCCACATTTACCCAAAGGATCTGCCTCTGGCTTCAATATAGATATCAAAAGACATCTAACTGTACCTATCACACCCACCCAAGTCTTACCAGATGCTTACAAGATGCCCTCGGGATATCTCCCTGAAGACAAAACTGACTTCCTATCTCAGACTGACATGGATAAAAGACTCAAATATCAAATAAAGTCAAGTCAAACAGCATTTATTAAGCACCCACTATATGCCAGGCACTGTGTTAAGTGTAGGGAATGCAAAGAAAGGCAAAATAGAATCCCTAGAGTATCATGGGGGAGAGGTCTTGTTTAAAAACCTCCAGGAAGTGGGAACTCCCTCCCTCCCAAGGCAGTCCTTTGGGCATTTGAACAGCTGTGACTGTTGGGAAGCTTTCCCTCAGACAAAGCCTCTGCAATTTTTCCACATTGCAAGCAGTTCTGTATTCTGGTGCCAAGAAGATTCAATCTGATCCTTTTCTGGGAGAATGTTCTTTAAACATTTGAATGTGATTAATCAGCAAATTGACAAGCATTTATTAAACTCCTATTAGGAGTTAGGTACTGTGATATTTCCCTGACTCATCTTCCTTTTAATAACCTGGTTTGGGGTTGCACTCAATTCTGGGCAGTTTCTCTGTCCATCCCCCTTCTTGGGGGGACAATTCTTCTTCAGCTCTAGCTACTGGATTCCTTCAAGACCCAACTAAAATCCCATCTTCTGCAGGAAGCCTTCTCCAGTCCCTCTTAATTCTGGCGCCTTCTCCATGTTAATTATCTCTGATTTATCCTACTCAGAACT
Organism: Myrmecobius fasciatus; assembly: GCA_023553655.1. Lineage (NCBI taxonomy): Eukaryota > Metazoa > Chordata > Mammalia > Dasyuromorphia > Myrmecobiidae > Myrmecobius > Myrmecobius fasciatus. The sequence goes on along the minus strand of JAJPUD010003306.1, from coordinate 35,253 downwards.
TGTTTTATATATTTACTTATTTCTCATCTTCCCCATTAGATTATGAACTCCTCAAGGGCAAAAACTGTTTTTTGCCTCTTCTTGAATCCCGAATGCTTAGCAAATTGTCTAGCACATGGTCAGTATATAAAAATATTTTTTGACTGACAGACTGGTTGTCCCTATTCCTCACCCCTTATAAACTCCCTGGGTCTAGCTTATCTGGTGTGAGAGACTACCTCATTCTATGTGGTTATAATAAACTGGCCCACCGTTATGATGACCTCCAACATATGTGACCTTGAAATCTGCTGAACTTATTGTATAATTAGTAATAATTGTAAAGCCTTAAATAAAACATTATGTTGAATGTTAGCCATTAGTAATGACTGTGCCCATCTTTAAATCCTACAAAAACCCATACCCTTGTCTTCCCTTTACAGGGTCTCAATTTCTCTCTAGATTGCAAAGGCAGAATCTACTAAACCCCTCTGGCAGCACCTCAAAATCATGTAAAACAAAATGTTTCTTAATCTAACTGCCACCTGACAAAATGCCCCTATATTTCTCTATAACTTATTTCCTATCATAATGATCCACCAAGAAGCCACCCAAAATGGTATTTGTCGAAAGATTTAATTTCCTTTTTGAAAAAAAAATTTAAATCACATTAAACAATGTCTAGATTAAAGAGTAAATTATAGAATCAATAACTGATTATCTTAAATGTAATGACAATTCTCATAAAAACACGTAAAAATTTATGAGCTGCAACCAAAGAAATACTCTGAATCAAATTTATATTTACTAAACACTTATTGTATTGCTGAACATTTACATTAGCAAGGGGGATAATTAAAGACTTGAGTTTGGACTTAACAAAATTATAAGATGAACAAGTTAAACAAAAGTGAGAACAAAGGAGAAAATTAAAATAAAAATCATATCCTAAGTAAAAGAAAAAGTGAACTGATACGGATAAATACAAATCAAGTTATCTGTAAAATGAAACACATGCAATATAATTAAAAATTAGCAGATTTATTTATCCTATTATTATTATGCTGACTTCAGCATAAAATCGAGCCTCCTCTCTAACATATACTGAATGCGTGTCCCCCTTGGCCAGTTACTACAACTATAAGTCACAGGAAAGATGCTGACTAGCATTGATAAAAGTAATTGTTTTTCCTCAGAAGTTCTTTGTGCCAATGTAATCACAGCTCCAGTGCCTTTCCATATATATATATATATATATATATATATATATATATATACATACATATATATATATATACATATATATATATATATATTCCTAATGTGTAAATGAAAAAGGAAAATCCAATCAGAACTGAAGAAGGAAAGATCTCAAGAGATGTACATACATGCTCAGAGAGAGAGAAAGAGAGAGAGAGAGAGAGAAAGAGAGAAAGAGAGAGAGAGAGAGAGAGAGAGAGAGAGAGCTCTAAGGCACTATTATACATATCTGGCTAGCAGCAAATTTGGGAAATACATGCATATTTATCAAAAACCATAATGTCCTCAAATGGGCAAAATAGGAAATAGAGGAGCTCAATGAACTAATTTCAGAAGAAGCAACTAAATACATCACAAATGTATTTCCACATTAATAGACCCCAAATGTGTTGACACATAAAAAGTCACTGGGATGAAATAACAAGTGAAATTTATCAAACTCCAAGAAGAGCTGAGAGCTTTTTATTCATAAATTATTTACAAAAGTAGAGAAATATTTAACTCTCTCTTTTTGGATTATATCTGGTTCTTGATTCCCAAACTTAGAAAACATATGACAGAGAATTATGGGGTGCTATCTCCAATGAATATTGATACAGAAGTAGGAATAAGATATTAGTAAACATCATTATAATCATATTCATTTATATTGTACCTTAAGTTTTGCAAAATATTTTAGAAATATTATTTAATTTTAGCAAACATTTCAAATCAAATACTCATTATGATCTAGAAAGATAGTAACATTATAATGATTTAGTGTCAGGAAACAATCCATAAATACAAAGAATGTTTTTGACAAATATAAAACTTATTCATAATAACTACTAGAAGATTAAAATAGAATTTTCTTTTGACCTCATAAAAATTACTTGAAACTAAGAGCTAATCTTAACTAGAAACATTAGAGGCATTTCCATTAACTTTTCTAAAGCTGTCCTTTCTATTCTCACCATAATTATTTGATACAACTTTAGGAATTATAGTTCTGTGAATAAAGTAAGAAAAAGAAATTATGGCCATAAGGATTGGCAAAGAAGAGTCTAAAATGTGCCCATCTCTAGTTTTTGATTACATATTTTAAAAATCAAAGAGATTCAATAACAACAACTTTAACAAGACAGCAAGACTATAAAATAAGCCCAGGAAGATGATTTGAGTGTTTATGTGTTACTTACTGATAGAAACAAAGAGAAATTGATAGAAAGAGAATTACCATGTACATGACCAAAAAAACTATCGAATGCTTTGGCATTGATCTATCAAGATATTCATAAGAAATATATAAAGACAACTACAGGGGCAGTGAGGTGGCGCAGTGGATAGAGCACCAGCCATGAAGTCAGGAGGGCCTGAGTTCAAATCTGTCCTCAGACACTTAACATTCCCTAGCTGTGACCCTGGGCAAGTCACTTAACCTCAATTGCCTCAGCAAAAAAGCAAAAAAAAAAAAAAGACAACTACAAAACTATCCCAACAGTAATAAAGGAAGAAACAAATAACTAATATACATGTTAGCTATTCTTATATCCCATGGTTGCACCAAAGGATCAAATACCAATTCTAGGCCAATAAATTCAATGTGTAAATCAAAATATCAATGTGCTACTTAATGGAATTAGAAAAGTTATTAACCAATTTTACTTAGAATGTATAGGAACATGAAGAGAGAAAACTCAAAATACAAAGAGAACAGTAAAAACCATTTAGTAAATGGTTAGAAAAGTAATCAATGAAACAAAATACTTAATCCAGAATCATAACCAAAGCTGTAAAATGCTATTTTAAAATATTCCAAAAACTAGAGCAGAGATATCTTTCTCTCTGCTCCTCTATCCTTAATGAGATGATATTGACATTTCATGGCATTACTATCATATACTCCAAATGATGAAAGATAATTTTTAAATGAAAAAGGGAACATATAACGATATCAATTCTTGGAGTGAAAAGATTGTTCTCTATTAAACAAGTGGCAGAAAGTATAAGATATGCAATAGACAGACATGATTTAATAGAATAAAGAGATTCTGTATAAGAAATAACAATATGTACAATCTAATTGGGTAAAACTATTTTGAGTGAATATATATGTATATATATATTTACTTCTTAAATCTAAATTTTATGAAAGTGATGGCTTTCTCAATCAATAAATGGTTGACAAATAGGAATATGCAGTACTTGAAGAAATGAATATAAATTATCTGTGCACCCAAAGGTTTTCAAAATTACTAATATTCATAGAAATGCAAATTCAAATAACTCTCAAATATAACCTTTCTATCATGTGATTGTACAGAAAGCTATGGGCAAACAGGTGTATTAGTATGCTGTTAGTGGAGTTGGAAATTGAGATTTGCTTGGGATAAGCAGGAACTGAATAAAACTATCTCTAGACTGTTTTTCTCACTGAACCCAATATTAAAATAGATGAAAATGCTCTCTGTGGAAAACCATTCATCTTGACTTTAACTTGGATTATAACATTTCTCCAACAATTGCAGAATGGTTAAGTAAACCATGATCTAGTCACATCTCTTGGGCCAGGTGGAGCCCAGAAATGCATGTGACTCAGAAGTTAGCACAGCTGGAAATTGGCCAAGTTAGAACTCAAACCAAGATTATCAATGCCCAATTCTGCGTAGCTATTACCCAAGCTACCCTCAAATTCATAACCCACATTGCACGTCTTTCAAGAGGCTAACAAAATGACTGCTAGAATGCATGAAATTTCACTCAAAATAGTGCTTAGTAACCAAAAACTTCAGTGGGGAGACATTGACTTAAAAAGAAAATCCATACTAAAACTTTGAGGGAGGTAGGTACTAATGATGTGTGAAAATTTAATAGGCTTCAATACGCCTACTGTGTCGCATTCCATTTGTTCTGTGGGTAATGTGAATAAGGGTTATTAGCAATAATAATGGTTTTGCTAGCTGATAAATTTGCAGCTTAAGCAATCTCCAGCATATAGGTTAATAATATTTCAAAAATATTGCACAAAAGGGAATACAATAGGCAGGTTAAAAAAAAACACAAGAAAACTGGACTCTTACCAAATAGTATGACAGCTGAAGTCTTGCTCTCATCATTTGTCAGCTTAATAGGTGGTGAAGAGTCTAAGCTGAACTGAAAATTTTATGACATTTCACTCATTCAATCAGGCATTGTTCCATGGAGATGATCCAAGAGCTGAACACTTTCTGCTCTCTTGTTAAAGATCATATCAGAAAGGGCAACAAAACTATTTCCAATGCCAGGTCACTTGCTAAGTAAAAAATGTATTTTCCCCACTGAGAATGGCTTCTTACTCTTTTGCATTGAACAAAAATAAAGAAACTCGGGTCCAAGTGTTCAAATTGGTCACATATCTCCTAACAATTGAATTTTCATTGATCTCTCAATTTACACAAAGCATGCATTTAATAAGGAATCTGCAAAACTTTCAAGAAAGTGATAGACAGGCTAACAAACTCACCCACAGTGTGGGACAAAGTAAACTTGTTCCATGGCCAAAGCAACTGAAACTCTCAAGAATTTTTGGAGTTTACTAATTTTTCACTAGTTACATAGTCTAATAGCTGCTTTCCCCAGCTCTCTGGTGTTGTGTGCCACTGGAAATTGGTTGGAAGGTTACTACTCTTCAAGTGCACCAAGTATAGCTAACTAACAAGATAAAAATGGCCAATCATAATGGTATCATAAAGGCTAAAAGTAACAGAACTGAAGATTAGAAATGGATCTGGGATGTCGCACCTTATTCAAAATGTACTGCAAAGATAAATGTGTACTGAGGGGAGATTGCATATGCTACTATGAATCTATATTCTCACCAATGTGTAGGACAGATAGTGGGCCATTAAATCTGTATCATTCCGCTATTCTTTTATAATTCCTCTATTCAATGTGATATAGTCTGTCTTCTCTATTTTTTGAGACTACATCAATACCAATGTCTTGCTGTTCACCAAGTATCCTTTATTCTCATGGCATTGTTCTTTTTCGATCGCTGCAATTTTTCAAATACAATCCAACCTTTTGTCTGCCTCTTCCTCATGACTGGGCCCAGGTCATTGTCCAATTTCAAGTTCTGGTCCTATCTAAATATAATGATGGAGCAGTCCCATGCTTTCTCTATCCATCTCTATATAAGTTTGGTCAATAAACACTCTTCATCACTTGTTTCTTCCTGTGTGGATAGTTAGATCAACTTTTAAAAGTAATTACAAATGGCATTAAAAGACTCAATAATGTTTTAAGATTGTATGCGGTCAACACAGTCTCTTGAAAAGAGAAATTCACATGATAATTGTGAAAATATGTATAGAAGAAGTGCACATGTTTAACATATATTGGATTACTTGAAGGGGAGGAGGTGGAAGGAAAGAAGGGAGGAAAAATTTGGAACACAGGGTTTTGCAAGGATGAATGCTGAAACCTATCTATGTAATTGAAAACAAAAAGCTATAAAGAAAAAATAAAAGAGAGAGTTTAAAAGACTTTATTCTCTGTAGGAAATCTGCCCCATAAACAAGTACCTCAGGGCGAATTTTGAGCAGCAAAAATCAATAAGAATTGGGGCAAAACAGTGGTTTTGGTCCAAGTGAAGAGTACATATCTCTAGGCTAGCTCCACTGAAATAGCAAGCAGTTAGCCCTGGGGATATCTGAGGTAGCCTCAGCCCCAGTCACAGAAATTTTCACTTTCTGGACAGTGTGTGATATCAGACACCTGAGTGGGGGAAGACTGAGGGAACCTGTGCTCATGAGAGAGCCAGACCCAGCTATGCTGCTGAATGTGGACCTGGGTGACAAGGAACCAGCATATGCCTGGGAGGCACAGAATTAGGGAGGTGGGGACACTGCTGCTTGTGGGCACTTACAGGACAGCAGAGTTCTTGGTTTTGATTTCAGGTCAGAGGAGAAAACTGAGGAAGGACCTGAGGCCACAGGTACCATCCTCTGAACCTCAGGACTAGAGGTGATTGTAATAACAAGCTGCTCTAAAAAAAAAAAAGAAAAAGAGCAGAATGGTGACAAAGAGTCTGGCCACAGATATTTACTATGGGAATAAAGACTGGGATTCATCAACAGGAAATTCTAAAATAAAAAAGCCTCTCCTACCCCAAAGAATAATGCCAAGTGGTCACCTGTCCAAAAATATTTAGAGGAAAACTCAAAAAAGGCTTTAACATCAAATGAGAAAGATGAGGAAATTATTTTAAAAATAACAATAATACAAGACAAACAACAAGATTGGGGAAAGAACATCAACAAACTAGAAAAGAAGTTCCAGAATTTCAAAGAAGAAAAGTATTCCTTGAAAATTAAATTTGGGCAAGAGGAAGCCAGTGAAGTTATAAGACACCAAGCAAAAGTAAATAAATAATTATGTCTATCTAATTTTTTTAAAAAAGAAAATGTGAAAATTTCATAAGACAAGCAACTGATCAGAAGAATAGATCAAGAAAATAAAACTAAAAATCTGATTACTTGAAATCTATGATCCAAAAAATAATTTTGATATAATAATGCAAGAAATAATTAAAGACAATTGCCCTGAAGTGTTAGAACAAGAGAGGAAAGTAGAAAAAGAAAAAAAATCCACCAATCACTACTTGAAAGAGATCCTATAAGGAAAAACCTATGGCATTTAATAGCCAAATTCTGAAACCCCCAGTACAAGGAGAAAATATAAAAAGCTACAAGAAAAAAACAATTCCAATACAACATAGCCATAATTAAAATCACACAAGAACTAACCGTAGCTACATTAAAATATCACAGGTCTTAGAAAAATATGTATTGATGATCAAAAGAACTGGGGTTGTGGCTGAAAATTCCATACCCACAAAGTTAAGAATAATCCTGAATAAAAGAAAAAAAAGAGAGAGAGAAAGATAATCAATGAATTACCAGACTGTAAAGATTTTGTTACAGAAAGACCTGAACTCAATTGAAAATTTTACATTCAAGATTCAAAATAAATATAAAGTAAACATTCAAGACTGATTACAAGAAAGTTAATTAGGATGAATTTCATTTTTCATACTTGGAAACATAAACTTATGTCTAAGATTGCTATTAGTAATTGGGTAGTTCAGAAGAAAGATTTGGGTAAAGCTGAGTATGATGTGATTCTAAAAGCAAAAGTATATAAGAAAAAGGCTGTTTTTTAAGTAATTATTTTATACCAATGAGGTGCAAGAAGAAGAACTGACAAAAAGGAATCAGATCGGGGAGGAGTCTTTTATTCAGAAAGAAATAAGAGGGTAAGGGAATAAGTAGAAGGGAGAGGATAAAGGAAGGATTTTTAGAGGGAACCCTCTTACATCAGATATGTGTGAAAGAAAGAACAATATATGTGTTTAAAAGGGAACCAAAGTCTTCTAAATTTATAAAGAAATAAAAGAGTGAGGGTATAGGGTAAAGGGGAGAGTGTAGATTAATGGAAATGGGATAAGGTGTGTAAATTAAGGGGAATGGGATAAAGAGGGGGAAACATACTTGGAAGGCTTCTACATTCATGCAGAAACAAGAGGGCAAGGGGAAAGGGTGGGAGGAGAGGATAAGGAAGAGATTTTTAAAGGGGAGGTAGGTTAAATAAAAAGAGAACAAGGTAGTGGGAAGAAGTAAAGCAGAGGATTCAGGAGGAATAAGAAACAAGAGATATAAAGATCAGGAATAGAATTTATTATGTAAAAAGAAAGGTAATAATCATGATCTCAGATAAAGTTAAAGCTAAAATAGATTTAATAAAAAAAATTAGGGAACCTACACTTTGTCATGTACATTAGTTAATATTGTTTTAGACTATTTATAATCAAAAGACAGTTAGGTGTAGGAAATAGTGAGTTGGTGGGCTTAGAAAATTATGGAAAGACTTGGACTTATGAAGGAAGCTGTTATACACTTTCAAAGAAACAGAATAGAGGATGGCTTTACATAAAGACATATGAATGCATGTATGTATATATGTATATGATTATAGCTGCTTACATGTGTATATGTGTATATATGTTTGTATGTGGGTATATGTGTATGTATGTGTGTGTGTGTGAGGAGAAAGGAAGAGAGAAAACAAAGTAAAAAGTGAACAGCAGAGAACAAAATAAAACTAAGGAAAAAAAGATGGACAATTCTGAATACAATGCTTAGAATTTATTGAATAGATAACATTTTTAATTCTCTCATACTTTGCACATGGCAACATTTTTTCTTCCCATTTTATATTTAAGTTTAAAATGAATAAATAAATAAATTTTATCTTTTTGTCATATAAGATACTTGTCAGAGGAGAACCATGAAGATATGTAGCTCTAATGAATCAAATATTTTTGTTTATTTATATATTTAAAAAATTTTTTTAAAAATCAGGATCTTGTGATCTCTATGCCCCTAAGTGACTGTTATGTTATGATCTTCCCTGGAATATCACCCCCACCATCCCAAATAAAATGATTCTTTTGGAAGGGGAAAGAGGAAGAAGGAAATTATCATTTTTAAATTATTTACTATTTACTAGTCACTAGACTAAGCACTTTACAAAGATTATCTCACTTTTGTTTTTAGTGTACCAACCTCCTATCATAGTATGTTGAATCAAGGGTTTTTAATAAATGTTTAATGATTGACTTACTTATAAGTGTCAGCTTATTCACGTCTCATATTTTCATTAAGATTCCCCTAGATAATGTGCAGATTAATCTCTAAGATGTTATCAGGATGGGTAAATAGACAGTTCTTTGATAGTTATTGATATTTACTTGATTAGTTTTTTCTATAACAATAAGGTCTATATTTTCTCCTTTTTCCTCCCTTCTTTCAAAACTTTTTTTTACCATCAATTCATTATTTTGAAATTATGTCAACTCCAGAAGCAAGGCCCTCAGTATAATTTATTTAATCCACCTGATTTCTCCAACTTTTTTTTTCTTTAATGATGTTTCTAGTACCTCATATGCATGTTGGGAACTGTGGTTTTAGATCCTAAATATGGAGGCTCCACTATCATTAATGGAGAAAAATGTTTTCCATAGAAATAGTAATAGCTCTTTTCCCATTTTTGTTAGTTTTCTTTTGGTTTCATTTGTAAAGTCAGATTTTCTAATTATGGATAAAAATCAGAAGACCTGGATCTATCAGCCCTGATCCTCATTCTCTTTGTGACTATGAGCGAGTACCATGTTATCTCTTTGAAATTCAGCTTTCTTATCTGTGCAAAGGAGCTGAACAATTCTTGTACTACCCAAACCTTAAGTCCAGTATAAGGTGAGTATTGCATGAATGTGAGCTACCATTAAGGACACCACCGCCGTCCATATGGGAACATCCTCCATTTGGATCATCATGTGACCATTGCTTCTATCACAAGAAACTTTCCCACTCACAAAATGCTTTATGGTTTACTTCTGAGATCTTGTTCCCATGGGTCATGTTCATAATTATGGAGGTCCCTCTATAAGAGGGCAGGTTGATTATTATGTTTTACTTAACTAGGACATAAACTGTTCCCAGTATGTTTTTGGCTCATAAAATAAAATAACCCAAAAGAATATTTGCTATAATTCTGTACAAAAGGATTTTCCAAGTGGTTAGCAGAGCTTTCTATTCTTCAGAGGTTCCTTTGAAGAGGAGATAGGCAAGGATTTCAGAAATGACTCCATGTTTCTCCTTACACACACACACACACACACACACACACACACACACACACACAGAGACAGACAGACAGACAGACAGACAGACATGGAGGGAGAGTTATTAATATTTCAGACTCAGTTCTCTTTCAGTCTTTCCTCAAGAGTTCAGAATCCCTAGAGAGTCTGGTATTTCCACTCTCTCCAAAACCTAGCATGGAAATGGCTTTGGAATCACTGCAAGGATAATTTAATGGTGGGATGATGTGTGATGAATGCCTTAAGTCAAGAGCTTCTACAGGCTATAAATCTGGTCATTCTCTCCCATTTAGGCAAAGTAACAAATACTTGAAACTTTGTAAGCTAAAGTGAATTCTGTCTGATCTGTGGACCTGTAAAATTATAACCAAGGGAAGAAAGCACCATCCAGAATCATATCTGAAAGGTCTTAATGACCATTAATGCAACCCCACTCATTTGCAGATGCTAAAAGTTAGACATGGCATTGGTCCTCAGTAAAAGAGTTGAAAATGGTTCCCTGGCTTAATGCTTTCCAAGCTGATGTATTTTTCCCCAAACCAAGCAATCAAATGTATGAAAATCTCTATGTATGTTTCTGTATCCCCAGTCCATGTTTAATAAATGTTAATTGCATAGAGTTGAACTATTCTTTCCTAACATGGGGCCTTTACACCCCAACACATGAACTAAAACGGATATCAGTGAGATTGCCTTCAAAGGTAAAGAGAGAGGAGACAAAATAGAAAGTTGGAGGCAAATCAGCTTCTGACTATGGAATAAATTTTAACCAAAAATGTCACACTGAGATTTGTGCTGTAATAATGAGAAGCAACAAAGTACTAGGCACCTGCCTTCCAGGGTTCCTGTGAGGATCACACTGGATAATAGAGGTACAGAGATTTAGTCCAACCCCACTCCTGGAGAGGTTATAGAATACACAGGGGAAGGATCATGGGGTGCAGAGGTGGCTGGGATCTTTCAGGTCATAGAATCCTAGCACCCAGACAGGGCAGATGTAACAGGGCATCTGGCCCCACCCAGTTTCACAAATGAGGAATATGCCCAGGGAGGCAGGAATAAAGCAAGCCTTTCATAGCTTTAAAATGATATTTTATCGAAGGAAGAAATGTGGCAGCCATAATTTGGGGGGAAGGGGTAGAAATAAGTGGTAGTCTCAGCAGGCACTATACATGGTATTGTAGATTGTCCTGCAGAGCTCTCTTGTTTCCTAGGAACAACTCAAAAATAATAAGAAAAAATGAATTTCCATTCATAAAACTTGATGATCCTAAGAAGCTGTCAAGAAATGCCCATGGCGTAGAAACCTACTCATTGCCAATGAAAGTAAACAAAGAACACATATAATCAACCCAAAGGGGGTTGGCCCTAATTCAAACCCAACGTGATTAGAAACTAGTCCCAACCTCACCTGTCAATCAAGCCTGTAATGAGATTTGGCTTGTCCCAAACGAGCAGGGAGCTCCCCATCAGATTGTTCCTGCTCCATGACTCGTGCTCAGGGGAAGCTGGGCCCTTCCTCCCAGCAGCCCCAGGCCTGGAGCCTCAGTGCTTACCCCAAACAAAGGGAGACACGGTTTGCATTTGCCAGCCCTCCAAAAGTAGGCACCTGCCAGGCCAAATGAGATGGCAGCGGGTGGTTTCAGGGCCTCCGAGAGGTGCCCCAGCCTTTGCCCTAAGGAAATGAGAGCCCCTGGCATCTGGCCATCATTAAAACACGGCTGGAGGCAGCTGGCTTCCAGGCTCTCATTTAATCAGGGCTTCACTCCCTGCTGGTTCTATTAACAGCCCCCCCCCCCCCCCCGCCAACCTGTCTGCTGCCCAGGCAGCCTTTCTTCCCCAGCAACTGGAGATATCAGTTCTAAGGGAGCCAGGTATTTGATAGAATATGTCAGTCGGTCAAAAAGCATTTATTGAGCACCTACTGTCGGGCAAGGTGCTGATACTGAAAGAGTCCTCAAGGAGATCCCGGTCTCGGGAGCTCACAATTTATTATGGGAGACACAAAGCCATTACACTTTCAGGGCAGCTTTGGTCTATATGACAAGCAGTATATGGACTAGGGAATAAGCAAAGAGTCCAGCTTTACCTCTGACACCCACTGGCTGGGCACTCACTCAGCATTCAGTGCCCAGTGGCTCCAGGCAAAGCCAAGGCATGGCTGCCCAGGTGGGGAAAGAGAACACTAATAGCATGCCCCCTCCCAGTAAAATCAGAGACGGGATGCCTCCCCACCAAAATCTGAATAAGGAGCCCAACTGTTAATCCCTTTTGAATTGCACACAGTGGGCACTAAGGGGCACTAAGCATCTGTTATGTGCCCTGGCCTGTGCAGGTCATTTTGGATGGAAAGATGAGGTGGTGATCCCTGCCTTACTGCTCCTCCTGATCAATTTAACCCACATCTCATCACACAAGAGGAGAATTTCATCTTAATGTGAGTCAGTGCCCCCGGGGAATCCTAGAGGCTCAGAACCCTTCTTTTTTATTATTATTTTTTAAAATTTTTTATTAAACCTTTTTATTTGCAAAACACGTATATGGGTAATTCTTCAACATTGACCCTTACAAAACTGTCACAAATTTTTCCCCCCTACTCCCCACCCCTCCCCTAGATGGCAGGATATCCACTACATGTTAATTATGTTAAAATACTTGACAAATCGAATATATGTATACATCATTGTTGTGCAAGAAAAATCGTATCTACAAGAAAGAAAAATCAGAGAAAGGAAACACAATGCAAGCAAACATCAATCAAGAGCATGAAAATGATATGTTGTGGTCCACATTTCATATCTCTCTCTCTGGGTGAATATGGCTTTCTTCAGTGAACACTTGGAACTGGTTTGAAACATTACTCAGAACCCTTCTTGTGGGGCCATTCTTTCATCCGGAGAGAAGGAAAACTGTTCAGAGAGTAGTTTGCTGCTCGGCTTCCACGAACATTTCAACCATATTGTCACATGTTCACATATGTCACCATTAAAGCACAAAATGGGCTGAGCAAAAAGAGAGGAGGAAAATCATAAGCTGGGGTTGACCCAGCACTCAGATCTCTCCTGACATCCCTAGGCATGTCCTGGGCATGTAGGCAGGGGCTAAGCTCAATCTTATAGATCAGTAAGGGCAAGGCAAGGAAATAAGTCACTTTAAGGGGGTTTATTGGAAGAAATGTGTGTGTTTGTATGTATATGTGTGTGTATATGTATATATGTGTGTATATACATTTATGTGTATGTATATCTCTCTATGTTGAGATATATATAAATATAAATAAATAGATGTAGATATCTAAATATGTATGTATAGATATGTAAATATGCATATTATGATATAGAAGTAGGTATATAGAGATCTCCAATTATAACTGAAGTTTCTCTAAGGAAGGTCTATATTGTACCTGAAATGGAACCACCAGACAATAGGGATCCCATGTCATCATCTTGCCTCTCAGACTGACTTTGGGATAATTATTTCATCTCTCTGTTCCTCTGTTTCCTCCTCTGTAAATCTGAGTAATATTAATACAGAGAGATATGTAGTGTAGTTTTGGAATAGATCATGATTTCACTGGTACAAGGAATTCCCTGGTAGGGAAATTCCCTCTTCAATTCTGGCCAGTACCTTCTTTGCAATTTAGAATCTTAAAGAGTTATCTAGAGCACTGAAGGGGCAAGTCTTGCCCCAGGTCAGTTAGGTAGGAAGTGTCAGAGATGGAACCTGAACCCAGTCTTTCTGGCTTTGAGGTTAGTCTTTCTCTGCCATGTCATGCTGCCTTTTATATATCAATATCCAGGCATTATAACTACATAAAATGGAAATAGCTTCCACTCCCTGGTAGTCTTCAAGCACAGCTGGATTACCACTTGTTCAAAATAGGGTAAAAAGGATTTTTATTAAGATCTGAGTTGAAGTAGAGGCTTTGGGCTTTCTACCGACCCTAAGATTCTAGGTTTCTCTCTGTTGCAGCTATGACACATGCCATGGGAGAAGCTTCTCTCAGGCAAACACAAGGTCTGGAAGCTTTTGCCCAGACTGCAAAGACTCCTGAGTGATCCTGGGGACAGTATTGGCTGTCCTTGGACTAGTCTGGCTAAGTCCAGAGGTAATCACTGCTAAAATAGCTACTATCAGGAGAGGTGAAACCCTTCAACTGCCGTCCCCTGGAAATAGAGAAAATATAAAAGAGTTTCCAGTGCCAAGTGGCCCCTTTCTGTTCCTTCAATGAGAATGGTAGGCAGAGAAAAGGGAAGAGGTCTCTATACACTTGACTTTTTGTACCAAAAGGAAACATCCATTGACCTACTGGTTCTCTAAGTATGAACTCTTTGGCAACCAGTTAGTTACCAGGTGATTGATAGAACTCAATCCAATCTTTGATGATATTTTCATTATAAAAGAAACTAGAAGAGACCTTTCTTTAATTATTCCATGTTAAATAAGCCCCATGTCTCTTTCCATGGTCCCAATACAGTAAAATTCCTGCATTACAACCCTGCTGCTCAGTATATGTTAATCAGTAACAGATCAGTGACCTTGGTGAATCAGCAGCAGAAATTGCCAATAACAAATTGACAAGATGGGAATATGAATTACAAGATAAAAAGTTGAATTAAAAAATAGTCCACACAGAACTTCAGCCTATATTTCAATTATTTCTATAGTATGCTATGTCTAAGCTGTGAGGTAGAACAACTGCTGAATGTTAAATTATACATGTTCTGCCATTTTTTTCCTCCTTTCTTTCTGAAATTTTAGGAACAGCATCCCAGGGACCTTCTGGATAACAATGGCTATACTTCCTGGGGTGTCTATACACAGTCAGAAAAGGTCATTTCCTTTAATCTAGTGAAAATTTAGATTTTCTTAGCAATGGAAAGGAAAGTTACTTTATGGGACTTAAACTCCCATTAAGCCAATAGTGATAACCATTTTGCCATTATCAGCCCCCTTATCTTTGTCACTATTCCATCACCAATACTTAGATTTAAAGCCCTGGTGCCACTGATTACAAGTCTAGGATAAAAGAATCAAGGCCATAAACAAATGAAATTGAATGCAATATAGAGAAGCCAGAGAGTGCCTGAGGCCCAGTAGAGCTTTGGCCACACTGCAGCATAGAACCTGGACTGTTTTCACATAAATGCTTTGCATATGCTGCCAGGATAGTGAGGAGGAAAAAAAAGAGACCATCTATATCCCAAAGAGAGAATCAAAGAACTGAAAACAAAGTGCCCATTAATGAAGAAATGACTAGCTCAGTTGTGGTGAAGGAAAGCAATGAAATATAATTGGAGAGGAAGAAAGAGCTAAAAGGTAGAATTCAGAGTAACCTAGGAAGACATGTGAACAGGTGCAAAGTAAGGTAGCCAAAGGAGGACAAAAGAGATGGAAACTACGGCCATATAAATGGACAACACACCAAGGGAATAGTAGGCTGACAAATATAGACACCTCCTGATAGTTCCCAGCCTTGGATCAGCTCCTCCTTCCTCTTCCTCCCACCAAAAGATTTTAAAGACAAGATAAGGAGGATTTCTGAGAATCGAGTTCTACAGAGGAGGTCAGCCCAGAAGGAATAGTTCACAGGAGCAGAGAATTGTGGAATGACTGATCAAGATCTAGAATGGTCTCAGAAGCCAGCTGGTGCAACTTCTTCATTTTATGGGAGAACAATGACCATCTCATTTTGACAATCTCTAGATCAAATGGAGAGTAAATGGCAGAAGAATGTTTGAACCCACATCTTATAACTCCAGATGCAGTTACATTGCACCACATGGCTTCTCAAAGATATAACTGCAGAGAGATGAGATGAATTGGCAGAGAACTGGATGGATTGGTAGACTTAGTCTATCTAGACTAAGGAAGAGCGAGCCAAACTGTGAAAACTGCAGAGCTATTGATGGGCTTTGGAGGGAAAAAAAGGGTTAAAATATCCAGGTGAGATAAGGAAAGGTTCTCATTTGGGAAGGCTTTCCCAGGAATAGTAAATAAACTCAATTAGATTAGATTCACCATCCTCCAAACTTCCTCCGTACTGAAAAAATTGAAATCTGTGATGTTATGCCCCCATTAAAGCTGTTCATAACTGGGATGCAAGAGACAGTTTAGTCTTAAGTCCTCCTGAAAAGGCAATATGGCAGTGCTCTGCATCAAGGCCCCCAAGTCCCTCTTTCTCTTCTCATTCACTCTCTTTTCTGCCCTTTTCAGTATATCTCTCTCTTTTCCCTCTTCCTTTTTCTGTCTGATTTTATGCTGTATGTGTGTCTTTCTCTGTGTCCCTCCCTCTGTTTCTGTCTTTGTGTCTCTGTCCCTTGTCTCCATTTCTCTCTGTCTTTGTGTCTCTCCCTTCCTCTGCCATCTCTCTCTCTCTCTCTCTCTCTCTCTCTCTCTCTCTCTCTCTCTCTCTCTCTCTCTCTCTCTCTCTCTCTCCTCCCCTTAATCTCTCTCCATACTCTCTTGTTCAAGTAAGAATGTCCTTGAAGTATTTATATCATTAATATTAGATTAATATTAATATTTATCCTAATACGTTCAACTTACAAACTAGTATACTTCCCCAAGTCACAGTGCATATGACTTCTGCCACCCTCTAAACTGTGATCACATTACAAATAGCGATTGAGTATGTAGATAAGTATGTATATGTTTTAATTTTCGTAGACTCAATGCAGAGTGAGCAACTAATAAATGTTTCCTGAATCGATTGAACTGGATTATTTAATTTTCAAAAATTAGAAAGATGAGATGATGAAATTCACTTGATAGTCATTGATATGCTTACAGAGTAGAAATTTCAGGTAGATTTGTATCTATCCAGATGCTCTCTTGTTTTCTCTCCCATTACTGAAAGAAAATATTTCATTAAAAGCTGTCTAATTATATTTTCATATAAATCATTCAGAAAAAATTCAGAATGTTTTAATAATCTACTTTAAAATGATTTTATCCCAGGTGACACAAATACTCCCAGTTGTATATCTCCAGCCAAGAACATATCTACAATCAATGTGAAGGCTCATCAATTACTGAGACAATAAGCTCTGACTCACGTTCTCAGGACCCTGTGTCAATGGTGAGGAATCTCTAATGTGAGCCTCCACTGGGCTTCTTGACACTGCACTAAAAACTAATGGTCCAAGGAAGCTGCAGTGAATAGGCGATGACTAATCACTAATAATGTCCTCAATGACCACACCTGGCCTCCCTAACCACCCTGGTTGCTGCTCCCTAGAGATCTGTGTGGGAGCAAGGGAGAGCAGCATTATTTTGTTCTCTGGTCCCTTTCTGGTGCCCATGGCTTTCTTGCTGCAAAAGCCCTTTCTCTGCTGTTCTTATGCTACCGAAGCAGCCATAAGTTCTTTTAACAAAGGGGACTTTAACAGAGTCCCCTTGGCTGGTTGGTTTTAGAAATAGGACACAGTTGATGATCTGAAAATATCTAATACCTATATGGGGCTTTGGCTTCCACACTCACATTGCTTTCTGAAGGATCAGAGTCCTCTCCCCTGTGTTTGTGCCTCTTCCCTTTTCTCATACCCACCATCTCTGGCATTCTATGTCTACCCTCTAGCTGCGTTCCCTTTTGAGGGATATGGATCTCACCCATGAGGTGCCACGATATCCTAGGGCTTCGGGCAATGAAGTACCATGTCAGAAATTGAAGTGGGAAGAGAACTCCTTGGAAGGAGCCAGTTCACCAAACAGTGATGTACCCTGGAGCATGAAGAAGTAGGAGGGGACAAGTTTACCAAGTCCCACGTGGTGACCATCAAGGAAAACACAAACTTCTGTCCAGGCATATGGCTTCTTAAGTGAGCCAGCAAGATCCTGATCACGTTCAGTTCAGGGGATCAGTGCCCGCTATTTGCAATCAGAGGCTCCAAAATTTCTGGGCTTCCCCAGTTTGGAAAGGTTCCCATGTCCTTTGAGCCTTCAGTTGCCCCTTCTGGCTTGGAAAACTATGCTTCCCACCAGTCACCTTTGTGATAAGGGACTATAATATGCTATTCAATCTTTGGTTTTATTTTTATTTTATTTTTTACAAAATACGGCTTATTCACAAATATACACCATGCTGCACTTAGGAGTTCCATACATTGCCAAAACACTATAAATCCTGGGCAGTGCGTGAGAGAGCAGGACTACTCACTCAGAAGGGAGCAGGAAAAAACTGTGTTTTATCTATTAGCCCAGGATGGATGGCAAGAGCTGAGGTCCACTGAGGTCAGCTTTTCTGATCCACTGGCAACTGCAAAGTAGGGACTGTCACTTGATCTCCTCTTCTCATTGTCATTATCCTGGCCATAGGAGAGAATTCTAAGAAAGGAGGGAACATTTCACTATCACCTGCTTGCCAATGAGAGGAAAAAATGGAGATGACTAATTTTATTTTTGGGTTTCCTAAGCCATTTTATATTTGTATATGATCATGCTTTCTACTTTCATATGATACTATCTTCTACTTCAAGAAGACTTAAATATTGGCTTTAAAACAACTTTAACTTTCTAGTTATTAGCAATTAAGTTGCCTAAATATATTTGAAATTAGAAAGAAGGGAAATATCTTGAATAGATAAACTAAAAATACCCTCTTTTGTCAAACTCCAGAATATTTTCTATAAGAGATTCTCAGAAACTTCCAGCAAATGCTAGAAAATTTAAATCTGTCACCTTTGTTCTTCCCTTCCTTGTTAAATACTGACTATTTCAACCAGAGATTCATATCATATGGAAGCTATTTCTTAATAAGTGAAAGGAAGCACCTTGTTACAAAAATGTCTGCCAGTGTACCCCCCAGAGAAAATCCTGAAAAGTCAGTCACTAGATGGTCCCTGTCCAGGCACCAGGAACAGTAAAATTGGCAACAGAAGTTGCTAGGAATAAACCAAATTTCCTCATCACTCACTATTAACCAATGAAGACTCCAAGATGAGACTGTGCAAAAAAAAAAAAAAAAATTCAAAGAACAAAAAGAGTTTGGAACTGCCCATCTGACATTTACTACCCAGAGCTGAGTCACAGATCTAGCACTCTGAACCTGTGGATTTTTCTAACTGCATAATGGCAGTTAAGGCCAGCATCAGGCTCCTGGAGATCTAGCCAGGGAAAGCCCACAGTTGTAATGTTCTCACTCAAATCCAGGTCAATAAGGAAGTGAAGGAGCTCACAGCAGCTTGGTAGCTCTCAAACTGTCCTGAGTCAGACCAGTTTGAGAGCACTGAAAGATTGAAGATCCCCAACCTAAGCTGTCCCTGAAATCCTGAAATAAAACTCAAGAGGACACAAATTATGATCAAACATGATCTAGCCATTCCCTGCAAAAGTGTGCAAGTCCTGCCCTAACATATACCATGAGGAGAATATTGGTGGGAGGAAATGAGATGGCTGTACCCAAAATTATTCCGATGACTTCGTTCATAACTGAAAAAACCTTGAAATTTAATTCAATAAGAAATACTTCTTAAATGTCAAAGAGCACAACAATCTCTTCCTTCCATGAGTTTACAATCTTTTAAATCCAGTAATTAGATAATCACTGAACAAATTGTGGCATATGAACATAATGTAACATACAATAACACTACTGAACCATTAGAAATGACAAATATACAAGCTTTGTTCCAAAGAAGAGAAGAGAAAATGTATCCTTCTGCAGTTATTGGGAAAGAGAAGGAATACTCCTATGAAACTGTGTATACCTTCAGACTTAGTTGATAGGTTGGCTAATTGTACATAACTATTTTTCCCCTTTTGTATTCTTTATTACAAAAAATGGTTCTATAAAGTGAGAAGACTGATATATTTGGAAATTAAGATTATGTGACACAAAAAAATATCAGCAACACAAAATAAATGACAAATCTCTAGAGATTGTGACTACCTAATATTCACAGTTATGAGGTTCAATACTAACATGAACACTGATCCTCTGTATGTGGCGACATTTTGGCTCCTTTTCTGTTTTCTTTTAGAATGTTTTCTAAACTTAGCATGCGCTAAATCCCCCTTCTCATATCAAGAACTTGTGCTACCAACCTGTCAAGTATTTCAACATTATTAACATGTAGTGGACTTCCTGCCATCTAGGGGAGGGGAGGGGACTGGGGGTAAAATTTGTAATGGAAAGCTTTGTAAAGATCAATGCTGGGAAACTACCCATACATATGTTATACAAATAAAAGGCTTTAATTAAAAAAAAGAACGTGCTACAAACATGACAAATATGGAAATATGTTTGCACATATTTAACCCATATCAGATTATTTGCTATCTTAGGGAGGAAGGAGGTAAATGAGGGAGAGAGAAAAATTTGAAACACAAAGTCTTACAAAAACAAATGTTGAAAACTATTTTACGTGTATTTGGAAAAATAAAACACTCCTGAAAGTTTAAAAAGAAAAGGAACTTGTGCTAAATGCTGGATTGTCCCTGCCCTCAAAGGGCGTAACTTTACCAGGAAGACATATTGCACACATAAGTTTCTATAAGATGAATAGAAGATCATTTGGGGGGAGTGTGCAGGATGCTATCAACTGGGGGATCAAGAAAGTGGTGATGTATAAAAGGAAACAAGACTTAGATGAGTTCTGGAATGAAGAGAACAGTGTCAGAATAAATTAGACATTAGCCCTGGCTTTGTGAGTAATATTAATAGGGATGGGCACTGGAATTTCATCAGTACAGGAAACTCCTAGGTGAGGAAATTTTTTACTAATGCAAGTCAGCACTTCTGCAAATGTACGATCTTGGAAACTTGCTTAGCAGTACACAATGATAAATAAGAATAAAAGCAGATAAGTTAACTTTTGGTAAGTAAAATGCCCATGGCCACACAATCAATATGTGAAAAAGCAGAACCAGAATCTGTGTATTCCTTCCCACCATTTCTAATGGTTGCCATTCTCTTTAATACCCTAATATAGTCATATTAAGTACAACAAGAACTAACAGGTGGGAGAGGTCACAGAAAAAAAAAGTAGAAAGACACTTGGAAGCTATTAAGACATTGGTTAGGATCTAGTTAAACTTTTTAAAAATTTAACTAGCTCTAAGTGGTGGTTCATGGTTTCCTGTAAGAAGAGATTTTTAATTCTCATTTGCAGAGCAGAATGTTTGTTTCTGATGATAGTTACTAAGTTTAGAATATGTTTCAAAAGAAAATAAAATGGAGGAGTAGAAATGCTGCCAGATTCTAGAGCTGGGCCTTGGTATTTTCACAAGGCAGTCCTGAGAATAATAGTAAATCATGTTCTTCTGCAAGACTATCATTACCATTGCACCCTTGGGAGCCAGGATTGTTCAGCTTGTAGCCAACTCTTACATGGCCAGCCTCTGGAAGGGAGCAACTGAGCTCCTGTGTAATATGGCTCCAGGCTGTATATATCTATCTCTGGGGGTTTCTGTCTTTCTGTATGTCTCTCTATCTCTCTCTGTTTCTGTCTGTCTCTCTGTCCCTGCTTGTTTGTCCATCTGTCTCTCTGCCTATCTGTCTCTTTCTCTATCTCTGTGTCTTTGTCTCCATCTCTGTCTCTGCCTCTCATATTCTCTCTCTCCCTCTCTCTCTCTCTCTTTTTTTCTTTCTCTCTCTCTCTCTCCCCTCTCCCTCTCCCTCCCCCTGACAGGAGCCCCAGAATTAAGCATTATAAGTGCAAGAAAGTGTGGGTGGGGGACACAACCCCTTTCTTTATTCTACAGTTCCAGGGTCTCAACCCATTATCCTTGGAAAGTCTTTAATTCTGATGTCCTCCAACTGTTTCCACAATGCATGTGTATTTACTGCTGAGTTAAGGGAACTGAGATCAAACCAAAGAAAAGATGCTCTCAGCAGGATTCAGGGAAACAGAAGAGTCACCGTTGTTATGGAGAGTTAAGGAGGCTTTCTTCACAAAGGAGAATTTCATGATGAGACTTTTATCTTGTCAAGTGGTTTGCCAAAGGGTGTCCCATTTCTCCAGCTACACTTACAAAATTACTGTTCATTTGTAAAGGGCTCTCTTCTAAAATATTATCATCTTTAACATTATTATTATTCTCCATTTTAAGGTTCCAATCAGAATTGAAATTTGGGGTAAAGAGAATAATACCATATTAAAAGCTAAAACATGTTAACCCTCCCTCATTCCCCTCTTTAGTCTTCTGGCCCCATCTTTCTGCCCCACTTGGAGCCATTCCAGTGTCACAGGTGCTAACCCTAAAGTTCAGATTCGACCACGTCACCCTAGTACTCCGTAATCTCCAGAGCCACTCTAGGGTCAATACAAACTCTTCTGGTTGAGCTATAAAGGAGAAGGGGAGTTTATTAAGTGAATCCTATGGGCCAGGCACTGTGCTAAGCATTTTACGGACAGAATCTTTGACCCTCATGACTACCGAGCAATGGGTGCTATTATGATCCTCATTTTACTGTTGAGAAAACTGACGCAGACAAAAGGGAAGGGACTTTTCCAGGATCACACAGCTAAGTAAATATTTGAGACTGCATTTGAACTCAGGTCTTTCTAATTCCCGACCCGTGCTCGATCTACTACACGACCTAGCTTTTCATACTATTAATAACACCTATCCTTATAACTTATTAAAAGTAGGTCCTTCCAGTCACACTATAGTCTAGTCAAACTGTCCCTATTGGCCCTCATACACACTGTCCCTCTGCCTTTGCCCTGGCTGTCCCACATGTGTCAAAAACATTAATTCCTCCTCTCCACCTCTTAGAATTTCTAGCCCCCTTCATAGTTCATCCCAGAAGTCCCCTCCAACTTGAGGCTTTTCCTAAATACTAACTGCTCGTGACTCTTTCAGATAAATTATGTAATTGAGAGACAGACACAGAGAGACAGAGAGATAGAAACAGAGACACAAAGAGACAGAGACAGAGAGATAGACAGAAACAAAGACACAAAGAGATAGAGACAAAGAGATTGACAGAAACAGAGACACAAAGAGATAGAGAGATAGAAACAGAGACACAAAGAGAAAGAGACAAAGAGATTGACAGAAACAGAGACACAAAGAGATAGAGAAAGAGAGATAGAAACAGAGACACAAAGAGACAGAGACAAAGAGATAGAAACAGAGACACAAAGAGACAGAGAAAGAGATAGAGATCAAAGGAGACATGCACATGTATATACATATATGTAAGTATCTATCTCTCTATATCTATCTGTGTGTATGTGGAATATACATATCTTGTGTGGAAATCTAAAGAGAAAGTTAATAGGAAGCAGGTTACAACATGTTGGAAATAAGGTCTCCAGAGAAGAGAAGAAAAGAACCCCATCCAGGAATTGAAGAATACAAAGAAGAATTGGATCGGAGCAAGCCGCGTCGGGTGGACGACCACCTGACTTCATCAGCAAGATCAAGATGTTGGGAGGAAGTGAGGTCATCCTTCAGCATGTGCCTGACCCCTGAGTGGTGGCCATTTGGGGCAATATGGGGGAGGGCCTGCTAAGACAGGCGAGCACGAGTGGGCTCTGATCTGTGCCATGAAAAGGAGCCCTTGAAGTGATGAAATCACCGGTCCATGGGAAGTTTTGAGCACTCTGCACACATAGCATTTCCACGGACAAGGCAATAATCCCATTCACTTTGGCATCCCCTGTACAGTGAGTGCCTGGCCCGTGATGGGCACATAATGAATCTTTGTGAATTGATTGATCACCTGTATTGAGCTCAGCTTCAGTGTACACCTTCCCCCTTCAGTGGGGTGGGAGACACTCTGGATACTTCTTAGGAAATGGGGTTGTCTAAGATTATCCTCCAATACTAGACATCCTCCACCAAGCCACAGCCACAGATATGTGCATTATGGATGCACTCCATCCAAGCCACCCAAGCTGCCTCTCTGAAGTTTCCTTCTCTCTGAACACCTCTGCTACGCCCTGCCCAAGCTCCATACTGATCCCCATTCTCTCCAATCCACTCTGATTCTCAACACCTCATTATTTCCTCTATAAAATCTATATTTTTCTTTTTAAAAATAATTTTTAGAAGTGTAATTACAATTCATATACTTAAAAAACAATAAAATAGTATATCTGTGAACTTTTCAATTTATCACCTGCCCTTTGTGAATATGTGAGTTATTTTTATAAAGATGAATATATTTCAGAGCTACAGTTTGCGTACCTCAGTTTTCCCTCCTTCTGGTCATCAAGCCAAGAACAAAGCAAAAAAAAAATGATAATTAAAGAGGTTTGTGAGAAATAAAGGAGGAAGGGGATCCAGGATTATTTTACATTTTTGCTGAAAGGTAAATGGGGTAAAAGTGCCCATTGTTTTCTTTGTCCAGAAGAGAGAATGGGCCATTCTAGAACTTGTCCACAGACTCTAATGATGAGCAAGTTCATTCACATTTCTCCCCCAGAAAGGTTTCTTAGCTTCCTTGCCCAGATATAAGGAAGCCTTCCTGGGGGACACCAGAAGTCACGGCAGCCATGAGTCACTTCTACTTTGGGCTCCCAGGGTCAGATGCCATGGTACATGGATCCAGCAACGGAGCAAGTCAGAGGCCCTGAGTTCTAATTTGGCTTTGGTGCATTTATCCCAGCTCTGGCCCTCAGATTGCTCCCCTGATGGGGGTGAGGGGTGGTAAGCATTAAAATGCCAGGCACTCTGCTATGGGCCTTTTACAAAGATTATCTTGTTTAAGCCTCACGACAGCCCTGGGAGGTACATGCTATCATTATTCTCATTTTACAGTTGAACTGAAGCAAATGGAGGTTAAGTGACCCATGGCCAGACAGCTAGTAAGTGTCTGTGATCAAACTTGAACTCAGGACTTCCTGACTCCAGGCCCAGTACTCTATTCAGCCCAACACCTGTTGCCTTTGATACTGACAGGTGCCCATGAAAATGTGCCTTAAAGACCAGACTATCAACTCTCACCATCAAAAGCAAGAGAGATGTCACCACACAAAGCCAATGACATTGGGCACACAAGGGCTGCCTAAACAAAGGGACAAAGTCAGAAACTATCCAAAGGAGGGGGAAGAGTCTCCAGCTCTGGAGCCTCCAAAGCGAAGATCTGGAGAGAAATCGATGTTCCCCCAGTCCAACACCAGCCATACCCCCCACATCCTCTTGAACAAACTCCCATTCTCCACCTCAGTTCTTCTCCCCATTCTTTCCCAGTCCCTGCCCTATCTTTTCTCCCTCTTCATTCAAAAGTTTTCAAAAGGGACCAGCTTATTGGACACGTGAGTAAAAGAAAACCATTCTGGTTCCTCACATCACCCCCCCAATATACACAAATACACACATTTTCTCACTCACACATATATGCACATATTCACCCATACACAAACAAATTCACACATATGCATACAATTCACACACATTCAATTTCTTGTACACATTTGCACACACTTTTACTCACATGTACACACACAAACACACACACACACACACACACACACACACACACACACATTTCCTTTTCCCCCTATTTTATGTCCTAATCTTAAAGTTTTCCCAGGAGAAGTTACAAGCATACTCACATGGACCACTTAAAGAGCCATTGCTACTTTGGTCTTTCCCACATAATTAACACAACTGTAAAGTGCTGATGTCTTCCTTTCTGGCCCATCTATTTCCGTGCTCTACATTTTATCTGATATACCCTTATACTGGCTTTCAATATTTTTGCCTTTTTTAAAATTAACTGACCCTCAAATTCCAATATTGATCTCAGCTTTACTCTAATCAATACTAATCTCTCAGATAAATTAGTCTTTACACTGACCACAACAAAAGTCATTACATGCATATTAGTCAGTTGCTAGAACATATGTTTCATTAGCAGAAAAGATGATAAACATGTATTTTATATTCGGTAAGATTTGAAGCATCTGTCCCCACACTTGAAATGGAAAGATTTGTGTGAAAGAGCAATCTGCTGACTTCATTTCTAACCTTTTAAAAGGGAGTTAGTAGGTAGTTAAGGCAATTTTAAAATAACACATCGAATTTCTCACACAGATGATTGTCCAATCTATAAAACCATCCCGCAATTATAAAGTAGAGTGCACTTGCAGCCAGGGAGCTAGATGTGGACTGGTGTTGAGGTAGGAGAGCTCACTGGCCCATCACATCAATCAGGGTTTATCTATGAAAAACAGTTGGTTCGTTTGGTCTGGAGGAGGGAATAAAAAGAGTAAATGACAAGAGGTGAAGAGAGGAGAGGAAGGAGCAAGAAGGCAGCTCCGTTCAAGCAGCTTGTGAACAAGCTCCCCAGCTGGGGTCCCCTTGCCACCTGTCTTGGGTAAATACTTGCTCCCACCAGCTCTGTCTCAGACACGTGGATTTCTCTTCCAAAAAGCTTGTCTACCAGCATTCCCAGGCGCTCTCATCATTCTCTCCTTGCATCCTCATGTCGAGCCCTTCCAAATGTCCCCTCAATTTTGCTCCAGTGGCAGGTGATTGAGGAGAGTTAGCATTCAAGCTCAGTGCCCTCAGACCTTCCTCACTCCTTAGAATGATGGGATGTAGAGAGGAAGAAAAGCTTTGCTTCTCAAACCTCCCAATCACCTGCTTTCCTCAGCAGACTTCCTCCTATCCAACGCTACCCTTGCTGACCTCCTTCCCCAAGTCTTTTCTTTTCTTACTGTCCCAGTTCAGGGACATTGAATCCAAGACAGTAGAATAAGCTCCCAAGCCTAGGGGTAGACACCTTCATTCTCATCCAGTCTAATTCCATATCTATTCCCTGCCCCCATCTACTGTGCCCTCTGAAAATCCTTCTCTATAATTAATAGGCTTCCTTTTCTCTTAGACCTCCCCTGCTCCTGCTCTAATGTAAAAGTACTTAGCAAGACCCAATTTCTCTGAAATGACAAACAGTCCTGGCCTTCCTCTCCAGTACTGGATGCACCTTGTTCCATATCTCCTGACCCTCTTGATCTTATTGGGTGAGCTGGGATACTCTTTGATGCTTATATTCACTTCCAGGCTCTCCTTCCTTTGGTGTCACTCAGAAATCTTTTCTTTCTTGAGGTTTTCTCTACTTAAATCAGATCCTGGTGGCAATTTTTTACTCACCCCCCAAGACAATCTCTCTCCTTTCTCAATGAGTTTAGTGCCTGGTTCAGTTTCCCTCTCCATACCAATGCCTTTCTTTAAACTGGGGCACTTCAAAATACCTACTTTTTTCCCCTCCAATTCCCGTCCCAATTCTTCCACACACCCAACTCCCATCATCTGTTTCTCCACTTCATCCCAGGGACACACAAGGATGTTCATATCTTTGATCTTGCTGTCACCCATAATATTTTGCTGTTCTGAGGTCGATGGCCCCCATGGTCTCTTCTAACTCTAAATCTTTGCCTCTTGGATCCTATGGGATTTGCCTCCTGTTTTTTTTTCCAGAAATAAACCTGATTATCTAGTTATGGAGTGAGCATTGCACAGACAGCAGAACACATTCCCACAGTCCAGGGAAATTCTGGGTTCTGAATGGCTACAGCAGCAAAGCATGCAATCTCCTGCAGCCTCAGGTTTCATTCAGACTCAGTCCACTTAGTTGGGAGATTCATCACCAATCTGGTAGTTGCTGGCCAATGAGATTTCTTTGGCCACAGCAATTCATGAAACTATCTTCTTCAGAATTAAGAAAATCCCTGTACTGAGAAAGAAAATCCTAGGATTCTAAAGGTCTGAAGGACTAAGTCAGCTCCATACTCAGGAGCCTGGTTCTCCTGGTTGAGCACAATACTGGTTTAGAGTTTTAGAAGCAAGACCCCTGAAGCTTACCATGCTTCCCCATGAGCTTAGCCCAACTGACTTGTGCTGCCTACCAGACCTGTTCCAGGTGTTAGAACAAAGACAAACTTTGGGGACTTAAAGGTCACTACCTGTGATGGGTTCTTTGGATAATCAGACATGATCAAGACTCCCCATAATGTTTCAGGATGGTTTGGCAAGGTGGCTTCAGAGAGCCTTTCCACCTCTGAGATCCTGGGTGATGTCTTTTTTTGTTGTTGTTATACATGTTAAAATATATGTTAAATCCAACATATATAAATGTATTTGTACAATTATCTTGCTGCACAAGAAAGATCAGATCAAAAAAGGAAAGAAAATGAATAAGAAAATAAAATGCAAATAAACAACAACAAACAACAATGCTATGTTGTGGTCCACCCTCAGATCCCACAGGCCTCTCTCTGGGTGTACATGGCTTTCTTCATCACTAAAAAATTGGAACTGGTTTGAAACATCTCATTGTTGAAGAGAGTCATTTCCATAAGAATTGATCATATAATGTTCTTCTGGTTCTGCTTATTTCACTCAGCATCAGTTCATGCAAGTCTCTCCAGACCTTTCTAAAATCGTCCTGCTGATCATTTCTTACAGAACAATAATATTCCATGACATTCATATACCATAACTTATTCAACCATTCTCCAATTGATGGGCATCGTTTCAATTTCCAGTTTCTTGCCACTACAAAAAGGGCTGCCACAAACATTTTTGCACATGGGGGTCCCTTTCCCTCATTTAAGATCTCTTTGGGATATAAGCCCAGTAGAAACACTGCTGGGTCCAAGAGGATTGCACGGTTTGATCACTTTTTGAGCAGAGTTCTGGGTGATGTCTTGAATACCTTATTATCCAGTGGCCAGATAAGAAATGTGTTGTCTCAAACTCTCCCTTTGAAACTCTACATGTTGCCCATGCTCTGGGTCTGTACTTCAATCCCCACTTGTAACAGAAAGTTGGGTCCCCAAAGGTGGCTCCTATTATGCCTTCAAGGTCTGTTCCTTTATAAGTCCACATCTGTAAGGGGGCAGACCGATGTCTCTTTTAGGCCTCCTCTCCAGTTGGCATTTGGGACATCCCAGGATTATCAGAAGCTGGTTCAACACAGATCAAGCTCTGAATAACCATTTGTTAAGAGTTAATCTAGTCCCATCATAGCAGCTTCAGATCATTACAATCCATCTGAAAAAAAATAGAATCTTGTACTAGATTAGTTACTATTTTTATTATATTTTAAATGCTAGCATAGGGAAATCTCCATTAAAACTCATCAGCAAGCAATTCTGGATTTTTTCCTTTAAGGAAAATATTATAAAACTGATTTTTTAAAAAGCACATTTCCAGTATGATGGTGGATAGCCACAATCAATCAGGAAAATTGAAAACATAAATTATGGAGGTTATGAAGGAGGAAAATTCCAAGACTGTCTCCAGAACTACAATAGTCCTTAAAATATGAATGTGTGAAACAGAAACTAATAATGAATTAAAGAGAATGTGAATATAAGCATAGCCTTTGGGTTAGAAAGAACGCACAAAAATAAAGAACTATCACATTAAAATGAAAAACCTTTGAATATTATAACAGTTTCAGAAGGGAAAGCAAGATTCCTATTTAAAGATTGCTTGGGTAAATTCAGCCTTCAAGTTTCATGGGCAAGGAGTTAGGAAACGACTTGCCAGGTGCCAGGAAACAGAGGCTGGCGTTACTGGATCACAGAGTACATGGAAAGGAAGAAGGGAGAACAGTACTGGAAATAAGGAGGTAATGAAGAGTTTTGAATGCAACAGAATTTTTCCCCTGAAGGTAATAGGGAGCTATTGGAATTTATAAAATTGAGGAAGGTGAGTAGTGTTTGAAAATGTCATTTAATCATGGTTGCTTCTTCGTGACCACGGGAGCCATGCTGTCCATGAAGTTTTTTTGAGCAAAGATACAGAAATGGTCAACAGAGGTTATGTGACTTGGCCAGAGTCACATACCTAGTGTCTTCCTGACTCTAGGTCCAGTGTTCTATCCACTGTAGTGCCAGCTGGCTGCCCCCAATGTTTGACATAGCAAGAGCTAAACTTTAGGGAGATCACTGATTGGAGAATGGACGAGAGCAGGAAGATAAGTGTCTAAGCTCGGAAGGGTATCTCCAGCAGAGAGCCACAGGAGATCCTGCATGTAGAGTGCTCTGCAAACTGTGAAGGGCTATAGAAATAGTCCCTGTTGTTCTTATTAGACTATTTAGCCCATAAATGTTCACCTCGGGTGTGGCTTAGTTACAACTCAAACCAGGGAAGGTTTTCCTCCAGTGCCTCAGACCCCCAGAACATCCCCCATTCTCAGTCCTCACACATTCATACAAAAATGGGAATGGGCCCAATTGGCCCCTCAAGAATAAGCTCAATTATTCATTCTGATCCTCACTGGCTTATTCTCAGCCAAGCAAGAGGCCTCTTGATTGGAGTCTCATCCAAATGGCTCTGAAACCATTTAGCTACCCATCTCCCTTCCCTCTGCCCAAAGAGAAGGGGAAAAGGGCATGTGCACATACTCAAAATTGATAGTTTTCTATTGTTCCAGAAACAATCGTCCAACCCAAACTCAGAATATACAAAATATAATGTCTTTCACTAAAGGAGGGGATCCAAAAAGCCTCAGGAAGACTTGGCATCTTCTTCATTATTTCCCAGGAAGCTGTAGCCACTCATCTCTTTTCCTCTATGGGCCACCAACATTTTTTCAGGGCCTGGGCCCAGAGAACAGTCACAATAAAGGACTTTGAGCCCCCAGGGATGCCCAACCAAAAGCTCTCCACCATTACCACTTAAAAAGAATGACTTGGTTCTGACCTTGTTAAAGAGTTCTATCATCTGTGGCTCTCTTCAACAATGAGATGATTCAGGCCAGTTCCAATGGTCTCGTGATGGAGAGAGCCATCTACACCCAGAGACGGGACTGTGGGGACTGAGAGTGGACCACAACACAGCATTTGCACTCTTTCTGTTATTGTTTGCTGGAATTTTGTTTTCTTTCTCATTTTTTCTTTTTTGATCTGATTTTTATGCAGCGTATTTGTGGAAATATGTATGAAAGAATTGCACATGTTAAACATATATTAAACATTACTTGCCATCTGAGGGAGGAGGTGGGGGGAAGGGAGGAAGAAAATTTGGAATACAAGGTTTTGCAAGGAAGAATGTTGAAAACTATCCAGGCATTTGTTCTAGAAAAAAATGCTTTAATAGAAAAAAGTTCTCTCATCCTGCCTGTTGGTTCTACTCTATTTACTGTTAGGTGACTTATTGCCCATGGACTGTCCTGCACTTGAATGCATGATCCTTTGGCAATGATTCTGTGGCTAGCTCTAATCTCAAAATCCCAGAATTCAATGCCTAGGGAATCACTCCTTGAAAAGAGGTTGACTCTTGCCTCATCCATGCGGATTAAGCCTTTCCATTGTCTTTTATCTCTAAGAAATTGAATTTCAGGTGAAATTCTCAGATGCTGGGAAGATCTGGGCTCTGTAGGTGAGCTTTTACCTCATCTGGTTCAAATCTGTTCTGGGCCACTGCCAAACCATGACACCACTCAGTGCCTTCTCTCCTTCTAGATTTTTTTTTCCTTATTAAAATGAAGCTCCTTGGAGGTAATGAATTTCTTGCTTTCTTATATTTGTAGCCCAAGTATTTGCTATAGTCCTTAGCACAGTAAGTGCTGAATAAAAGCTGTTTCACTGATAATTCATCATCACTCACTCATGGCAAGGGTACACTGCTGGTATTCTCCACCCTGACAGTTGCTCTTAGAATCAGTTTCTCCAAACTCATCCCCAGAAGTTACCAGTGACGTATGGTAACTCCTAAGTGAAAGATCAGACATGGAGTCAAAGGTCTTTATCTTCATCTCTTCCACAGTACTATGTGACTGTGGGCAAGAGCTACCCACTTAGGATCTGTCCAATGAAGAGGTTGGGATAAATCTGCAGTAGCTCTCTACAAGTCCCTCCAAGCCTCCAAGGCCTATCACTCTATGATACACATGGTACAAGATAGTAACCTCTAGGGTAAGTGACATCCAAAGAGGAGTTTCCTCTTTGTCTCTGTACTGTATATAGTGTTATTCTTAGGCCTTTAAATGCCTAGTGACTTGTAATGGCAGAGCAATTTCAGTATTATAGAAAATCTCTCCTACTCCCAGGGTCACATTCTCCCATAGATTTCACTGACAGTTAGTTGTTGGAGTGGAATATAAAATCATGGTCCTAGGGCCGTATCTGAACTGGTAGAGGTATCAGTCTCTGAAGTTCTTCCTCCTTCCTTGGGAGCTGATGTCTTCAGCGGGGCAGCCTTTTTTCCCCTTTGGTTGATCTACCATCTATTTGTTTGCTATGAGCTGCTATTTCTCTTTCTTGCTTCTCCACTAAACTGCTCCTATTCTTTAGTGGCTCTGTTGAATTGCTGAGACTGTATAAGAATTTCCTCCCATGATAGTGTGATAGCTCTTCTTTTTTTCATGGCTTTCATGGCACTGTCATTTCTTTCCCCAATTTTTCTTCTACCTCTTTTGTTTGATTTTAAAACTAATTTTTTAGTTCTTCTAGGATCTGAGACCAATTCACATTTTTTGAGGCTTTGGATGAAGTATTTTTGGTTTCGTTATCATCTGAGTTTGGGTTTTGGATTTCCTTGTTATCATACTAACTTCCATTGGTCAGGATCTTTAGTTGCTTGCTCATTTTCCCAGTCTATTTACTGACTGAGTTTTATATTAAAATTGAGCTCTGTTCCTGACATGGAGGAGACACTGTCCCAAGAGGTTGTTTGTACACTATTTTCAGGGGTTTCAAGCTTTCAATTCTTCTACATCTGAAGAATTGTGAGACCCTGTCCTTTTTGTGGATCCTTTCAATACAGAATTGATTTTGAAGCATTATTTAGATTTGGGGGGGAATTTGGGAGAGCTCAGGCAAGAGCCTGTTTTTTTTTTCTCCCCCATTTTGCCCTCTGATAGCTCTTCTTGATGACATAGACCACTGCCTCTGAGACTACACGATCTTTATAAGTCAGACACACAATCTTACTCAGCTAGCAGGGTGAGAGTTCTTTAGGTCAAATCAGTTTTGTGAACGCCTTCAGTAATGATTTCCCAGATCCCTGCTGGGCACCTCTGATTTTTGGCTTGTGACAAGCAAATTATATTCTCTTCCCATTATACCTCAGATAGTTAACAATAGAGCCATGTATTATCTTGGAGCTTTAATTGGTGAGATTGGAAGCATGGAGGTTGTGGCTTTTGCCCTGTAATATTCCTATCATCTCAAGTAACCGTTGTTCTATGGCCACTTATATAAAATTTAGGGTATTTTAGATGATACTGCCCAGATCATCATCACAACGTGGAGCACAGCTTTAGTCATTGAAGTCCAATGGAAAGAGGATTCAGGAGCCTTAATTGTACAAGCTTGTTATTTCTAGTCATTGAACTTGTTAGATTCTAATCCATTTAATGGTGCCATATTTCTTATTTCTCCAGAAAAAAAATGCTTTTTGTCCCCATAGGTAATTTACAGCTACAAAAGCCCATTATAACCCTTGTAATTTCCTTGGTTGTGATTTCCTTTGTATCTTACCAGAGCACCTACTGCACATAAGGCACTCCATAAATGCCAAGAATGGCCTGAGCCCCAGCTTTGCAGCTGTCCCTGAAAAGGCCTGGTAATTGGCCATTCAGAAGACTCCATTTTTAGTTCAAAAATCCATTTGCTTCTATTTCTATCTCTTTATTATCTAATGGGCTGAAAATGAGTCAATCAAATTTCTATTTGTATGTTGGAATCTGAAACTAACTTGATAATTCTTTATTATAAGATCAAGAATGCTTTGGTTTTTCATGAGGTTTGGGGGTTTTGTTTTGTTTTATTTTGCTGAAGTGAGCGGCATAGAGGGATGAAAGCAACCTTGAAGAAGAATTCCTAGATCTTATTACTTTTTTTGCTTTTTGCTGAGGCAATTGAGGTTAAGTGACTTGCCTACAGTCATACAGCTAGGGAATGTTAAGTGTCTGAGACCAGATTTGAACTCAGATCCTCCTGACTTCAGGGCTGGTGCTCTATCCACTGCACCACCTAGCTGCCCCGATCTTATTACTTTTTTAGATTTTAATAGCCCCTAAAAAAAGTCTCACTATTTTGAAAAGCATTTCTGGGAAAGATCCCTACAATACTAGAGCATTCTGTAAGCAGAAATGGCGACTCTCTTCTTTCCAGTTTCAGGACATGCCTAGAGCAGATGTAAATACCCTTAAATTAATGAGAAAGTGATTTCTTGAAAGTTAGAAGATTAAAGAGACACAAAAAATCCTAAGAACTATAAAAATAATCATAAATGTGTTAATAATAAGATCAAGTTGTACTTAAATAGCATTCTAAGATCTGAACAATTTTTTATGTTCCATGAAACAAACCTCACGACAACATTTTGAGCTAGATGTATGCGTAACATTGATGGTGATGCTAAGAAATAGTAGGAACATTAATGGTAAACAATTTGAAATTCTGTCATCTAATTAGTTAAGCTGTTTCTAATTCAACAATTCAATAAGCATTTAATAAGTGCCAATCGTGAACTACAGAGTGTTGGGTTCTAGAGAGACAACAACTCAGAATGAGTTTGGGCCAACCCCTCAGGGCTTTCTAACTTTCTGGGAGGAGCTCCAAGCCAGAGAGAAAGATCCTGAATAAACCAAAATATACAGAGCAAGAAGCTGGGAACAGAGTGAATTCTCATTAATTAGATAATATACAAAGCTGTCATATGAATGAAATGAAACATTATCTTGATTTCCATAAGAAACAATGAGAGGCAGCCTGATGTAATGATGAGAGGACTATCCCTACTGTGGGCTCAAGTCCTGTCCTTAACACATATTGGGGGAACTGAGGCAAATCAATGAATTTCATGAAATCAAAAGATCTTCCTGATTACCAGATGCTTCTCTGAGGCTACAAGTTGAAGACAAGGTTGCTGATCTGCACTGGTTAAGGGAATTTCCATAGTGGAAGTTCCCAACACTGTTGAAATTACATGATGAGACAAAATAAGAGAAAAAGAAATAAGAAAGTCAAGACAATCCACAGTACAGGGCAGGAACAGGGAGCTTGGAATGACCTTAGACAACATGAAATATGCAGAGCCAAAGTACTATACATAATGGCCATAATGATAGGAAGACATCTGACCAGGACTAATGACAAAAATCAAATGAGGGATACAGAGAATGGCAAAAACATGAAGTGCTCCCAATTTTAAAGGAGAAAACAATATGCCGGCAAGAGAAAGAGTAGGTAGTAGGTAATCTATGAGGAAACCTATTAGTAGTAGAGAGTGGTAGGAAAGGAACTTTGTAGGAAGTAAGATTTGAGCTTGTCTTGGAAGAAACCAGGGACACTGTAGAGAGGAGGAGAGCATACCAAACATGGGAATCCAGAAAGGCTATCAACTTTATCAATGGCCACAGAGGTAGTAAGTGGCAGAATGAGGTAGCATTTGAACCCAGGACCTCTGATTCAAACTCA
>JAJPUD010003305.1:152941-257721 GCA_023553655.1 Myrmecobius fasciatus | reverse complement strand
ACCACCTACCATTTATGGCTTCCTGTGCAAAATACTTGACATCCATGTCCTCATCCTGCCCTAACTTCTGTAGCACTGGCTTTACTTCAACATGCAATGCACTAAAACAAAATATTATTATTAACATAAGTAACTTATTATAAAAATAGCTGCCTAATAACAGTACAAACTATGGCTTCTTTAAAAATCAGAAAGGTGAAATTTTTTAAAATTATAAAAATGTAACAGCTATGAACTAATTTGACTCCTAAGGAAAGTATCAATATAATCATCTTCAGAATCAAATAATTTTTTGTTCCTTTTTATGGAAGTCTTATAATAGAAAGTCAAAATAGGCATCCTTATAGTGTTTGCTAAATGGTTAAAAAGAAAACCTCCTTAATGATAAAAGATTTATGACTGAAAGTAATTGCAGAGATCACCTAATATAATTCCCTTTATTTTACAGATAAGAAAGCTAGTATGAGAAAAGAATCTTGCCAAAGGCCAAGAATTCAACCCAACTCAGGTGCCAAATCACTGTTTTTTCCACTACACACTTTGTCTTTGGGAAACATTAACTTCAGTGATACTTCATTATAAATTAAAACTAAAAATTACTTAAAAACAAGAAGTTGAAGATTAAAATCATACCTCCTATCTAGAATTGGACCAATTTTTTGGAGAGATTTAGCCACATTAAAGCGAACATTTGCTACCTGGTCTCCTGCCATTTTTAATACAATTGGTAGCATTTGTTTAGTTGTGATTTCCTGGCCACAGGCTTCAGACAGTGCCTTTAAAAAAAAAAAAAAAAAAAAAAAAGAAAGAAAGAAAAAACATCAAGTCAAAGAAAATCCTCCCAGGTGACAGTTCTAAAATTTCACAAAATTTTAATTACCAAGGTAAGAAATTATAAGCAGCTAAGTTGTTGGCAAACAAAAAACATTAAGTTTTTGCACATGGGATGGCATTCTAAGCATCAGATGGCATTCTAAGAATCAAAACAATTTCTGGAGCTGGAAAAGGCCTTCAAGATCATTTAGTACAGGACCACATTCTACAGATGGAAAGGATCAGTCAAGAGGCATTCTGAAAACAAATCTCACTGGGAATTTGGTGAAAAAACTTTTGAATAACTGGCTTAATAACAAGCTTCAATAAATAACAAACACTCCTTACTTACATTAATACAGAATAAAGTGGTCATCCGATGTAAGTAGTTAGGATCATTTGCCATTACTAGTACTTTGGGAACAATGGTATTTTGGGCCCACTCAGCACCAAATTTCTCTACCAGTTTCATTAAGTTGTTTGTGGCAGCTTCTCGAATTGCATACACTAAAAAAAATGTAAATGCATTCTGAATAAGTCCATTTCATATTCAGACATCAACTATTTTATTAATAATCAACCACAATTTCTTTCGCAACCACAAATTTTACCGTCACATAATACACACTTTCAGTAAGTTCTTTTGGTCTTATGGAATTAATTCCCTTATAAAACCCAAGGGAAATTGTAACAACCTTGACACTCATCAATCAAAAATTACTGATTTGACTACCAATTGTTTAGCACTGTGAGAGATGCAGAAAATCTAACAAAATATATCCTGTTCCTCAAGGAATTTACCTAATCTAGTCAGTTTCACAAGATTAACAACATAAAATTACACAACATAGAAAATTCTATATAATTAAATGCTAAACTGAATGCTACAGTGCTATAAAAGGTCTGATCCAACATCATCAATCATTAAGTGTACACCCCACTGACAATCAAAAAAAAAATCAAAAAGATCTATATGTATAAAATATTTATAACAGCATTGATTTTTTGTTGTTGTCATTGTTGTAGCCACTTACTAAAAATTAAAGGGCAATCTATCAATTGAGAAATGGCTAAACAAATTGTGATACATGAATGTGATCAAATGTTACTGCCCTTGAGAAATAACAAAAAGGACAGATACAGAGGAATTTGCTAAGAGTTGAACTATTGAAGAGTAAAGGTAGTAATATCAAAATAATGCAAACAGCAACTATAACTGTGTAAAATAAAAATAACTCTGAAAAATATAAAAAGTCTGATCAATCCAAATGTGGGGGAGGAGCATGCTTGAGATGCAGAAATTTTGGTGAATGTGTGATTTGAAATGGGTTTTTGTTTGGTTGAGTATGACTTTATTACAAAAGCTCTGATTTTGGGGAGATAAGGATTAGAAATATTAATACCAAAAAAGAAAAAAAGGCCATTTAGGCATTTTTTAAACATAGAGAAGAGAACAGGAAGAAGTTCAAAAGAAATAAACAAGTCAGAGAACTCTGAAATTATGTGAAATTTATAAAGACATACATATATATTTTAATGCAAACTATAAGAAGACACATGGTCTCATGTACTAGTCTCTTTTTTGTTAATATTTGTCAAATTCAGAATAACATTTTTCTAAATAGAAGAAAAATGATCAATGAGAACTAGAAAAGTCAGTTTTCATAAAAGAAGTGAATAAGACCTTAAAGGATGAGAAGAATTTGGATAAAAGGAGAGAATCCCAAAACAGAACACAATAAACAAAGATATGGAGGTAGAAATGATTATTGATTTAGTTCTGATAGACTGGCCACATTAACCAATTTTGCTTAAAGTTGAGGGATTATTTATACATTCATTGGGCAACTATTTTTTGAGAGCCTACAATTAGAAAAACATTACATTAGGCCTTGGAGGAAATAAAATGAAAATAAAGAAGAGTGCCTATCCTTATGAATTTCATAATCTGAATATAGTAACAGTAAGAAATGAGGTTTGTTAGGTAGAGGCATATTATGGAAGATTTTAAAAATCATAATGATAGGAAAACAGGGAAACAGGAACTCGTCAAAGGCTTTTTTGAAGCAGAGGACATAATGACAGTGGTTTTTAAAGGAAGCTTTAGTAAAAATAAGATTATCTGATAGCTCAAGTTGGAGTAGGCAGAGGCTGGAAGTCAGGAAAACCAACTAGAGAGTTATTTAGAGTATGCAAAGCATTTTATATACATTGTCATTTCACCTTTACAAAATCCCTGTGAAGCATCTGTTGTTTTCCAGATAAAGAAACCTGAGACTCAAAGAAGCCAAATGATCTGCTTAAGGTCCTGATTCTTTGTCAGAGATTCAAAGCCAAAACTTTTTGGACTCCAAGTGCAAGGTTCTTTCGACGAATAGCACTGCTTTCCAGAGAGTAGTTAGAAATAATCAGGATGGAGCAGGACAGTGACTGGGAATGTAAAGGGACAGATAAAAAAGACACTGGGACTGGCGAGTGAGCAGGTGTACATTTTCTTTCTGCAGAAGTAGAAACCTCCGAGAAGCAGGAAAGGAATTCACATTCAGTTCGTGGAGCACTGCCTTGAGTACAAGAGTAACTAATACTATACAATTCACAAGGGTTTCTATATATATTGAATCATTAAGTTTTGCAGAGAAATCCTACTGTCCTGACTAAGGCTTGATATGAAAGGAAAGAATAGGTCAATGACTTCTGAGATTCCTGCCAGACAATCAGGGTCAGCAGATCAGGATTCTAGACCAGGAGGCCTTGGTTTGAACCCTCACAAGCAGACATTTAGTACCTGGTGACCTAGAGCAAATGATTTAACTTCTCTGAGTCTTAGTTTCCTCTTTGTATTATGGACAAGACTGAACTAATCTAATTCTTCCAGCTCAAAATCTCTTAAAAATAAGCTGGAAATAAAATGTAGACTCTAACTTACAAATCAACAATGAATGGCCAGTGCATGCACACCACCAAGTTATATCCTAATTCATTAAATTGTAGTCTACCTCCTACTTTCTCTTGCTACTCTACATCACATTATCAATTTTTAATGTGTCTCACAAAGGTATGAATTAAGTGAAAACAAGAGGGTAGGCTCTAAGAAGATGACTCCAAGTTTTATAGAGTTCTGAAGAGGATAAAAACCATATCATGTCATATTTTCTGGTATTCCCAGTAGAAGCACAGTGCTGCATACATAGGAGGCCCCCAAATACACAAATGATATGATATATATGATATCCAAAACTTTATGAAATCAAGACATCAAAGCAAAATCATCTCTGGTAAAAGGAGACCTTTCTCCTTTGAAGATCAACATGGAAAAAAAGGGAACAAACCACCAAACTCATATTATAAAGACAAGAACAAAAAAATGGAAGAAAGGGATAAGTAACAGAGAATGAGTACAAAAACATAAAATAATACTTTAAGAACACTATCAGGAATAGTTAAGCTCAGAATGAGTTAAGACTGATCTGGAAAGCTAAAGTCAACAAAAAGGCATTTGGTTTTTTTTAGCAAAAGAGGAGGATCAAAGACATAGGACCTTTGCTCAGAGTGAATGATGCAATGATAACTGACAAGAGAAAAAGAGAAGACAGAGATACTTAATTCTTAATGCATTTCTTTCAATTTTCTCTGCCAAAAAAAATTACCTTTAGTCTGGAAAGAGAGAACAAAATTGGCTAAGAGAGAGTTGATACTCAAGATATGTAAGGAGATAGTCGAGAATAACTAGCTGACCCTGGTGACTTCAAGACCATCTGAAGGTACTGAAAGAACTAGTAGATGTTACCACTAAGCCACTGTCAGTGATAAGTGAGAGAACAAATGTCCTGTTTTCCAAAAAAGGAAACTAAATATATATATATATATATATATATATATCAGTAAATTGGGCACAAAATACTGACAAAATTCCAGACACTACTGAAGGAAAGTCTAGTGAACACAATAAAAAGGTCACTGTGACAATAAAGCCAACATGACCTCCAAGGGCAGGTAATGCCAGACTTACTTTTTTTTTTTTTTTTTTATCATTATTATCAAATTGATAGAAAATATACTACAGAAAGTTTACTAATAATTTTAGCAAGACATTTGGACTGGGAACAAATGATCCATATCCTGATTATTACCATGGATTTTGATAATAATGATCTGAACAATTTCTTGTTCTCTAGCAAGGTCACTTAGACCAAAATCCCAACAAAATAACAGTAATATTTCACTTAAAAAATTAAACGCAATCCAAGATGTTATCTCCAAAAACTTATTTTGCCAATGATAATTATGTAAATAAATAAATAAAAACTATAATAATCCTCTAAAAAGGAAACAATCTTGGGACATTTCATTAACTTATGAATTTATTTTCAAACTAATGGTTGTTATCTCTATTTCTACGTGTTACAAAAGCAAAGGAAAAAAGGGGTCCATATTAGTTGCAAATTAGTCAGTCATTAGCCTCAAATCAAAACTAGGGGGAAATAATCAACAGATTTTGATTGGACAAGAGGCTATTACTGTGGAAACAAGGAATTTAAGGTTATTCTAGGACAAAGGAAGCTAAAGTAGTTTTGTTAATTCACTAGAATAATCACTGACAATACATACGCTCACAAGTGCAATATACATATGCACAAATACATATATGTATGTGAACACATATATACATAAATATGCATATACACACATTTATATGTATAAAGTACACGCTGACAGATATTCACCTATCTTCCTCTTACACTTTTCTCTCATTCTTTTTAACTATATATCTTACAAATATTCCAATTTATCTTCTCTCTTATTGATACACATATTTCTTTCAGCCATGCAAAGTGTAATATATCCATAGCTGTTTCCTCCTATGCAAATCTCTATGTTCTCTCATAAATTCAGCAGGGATTCACCCAGCATTCTAAGAGATCTCCTCACATTGTCTAGATAATAATGAAGAATACAAACTGTCCATAACATTCCTTGATATTCCTAGTCATCAGTTCTCTGATGATTAGCTTTACACTGCTTCCCTTGCATGATTCGTCATTTATGTGTAGCAAGCTGCCCAGCATATACTTATTCAATGTCCTTTTGGAGGGCCTCAATATCAATTCTTAGGCATCTACAATATTCCACAATTCAAAGTAGGACCTCATCTCCAAAAAATATTGGTATTAAAAAAATGAGCTTTGTTTCAGGAAAAAACAATCTCTCAAAAAATACTCTATAAATCATCCAAATCTCCTCTTCTCTTCAACTCTAGAACTACTTCATTGTCAATTTGCAGTCTGTCCCAGGTATCAATGGGCAAGCTCTATTAATTGTTCAACTATATATGATCTAAACATGCTTGCACATAAGTAACAAAAACAGTCACCCAAGTGCTAATTTTCTCCACTTCATACATATAAACACAAAGTCCACATACAGCTACAAAAATATAACATTGTCTGACCACTGGGTACTTCCAGAGGACAACAACCCATTATATCTTCCAATGGATAGTGTAAAAGCTGATGCCACTAACATACTAAGGAGTCATCTTTTTCTCATTAAGCTCTAAGATTATTCAACAACAGTGGATTCCAAAGCTAACACGATAGTTTCACTTTCTACACAAGTCTATCCATTCCTATCAATAAAGCAAAGAGCACTCCTATAGCCATGGATGTCTACTATTTATCAGATAGCCCTACCTCAGGATCCTTTTGTCTTGGATCTAGCAGCAGTAGTGGTACCACTACTTTCTTTTTCTAAAAATCAAGAAATTTTCCCCTTCTATTTTATGTCGAAGGCTCAACCAAACTTACCCCCCTATCATTCAGATTCACAAAGTGAAGAATATTGTTCATATTCTATACAACTTTCTCTGACTTAAAAATGTTCCAAGTAAATTATTTTCCCATTTTCTTTGCCTATTCCCAAACTTTTCGAAATAAGTTGAGGTAGGGAAAGAAATCTGTCAGTATATGCACATAACTTGGATACATCTGAATGTTAGAGGGAAAATGTGAAAGAATTATGATGAGTATTAAATAAGAGAAAAGGGACAGAGAATGGGTTCATCTATCTCAAAGGAAAAAAGGGGAAAATATAAATCAATCATATCCCTAGTCAAAGAAAAATTTCTTTAATCAAAGCACTTCATCATGATAGTCACTCTGGGGTTTCTTTCTAAAAAGGAAATGAGTGCCTTAAAACTTTTTAGAAAAAGTAAAGAAAATGTCCTTTTCATAATCTGATTATGCTGAATTTCTACTTACCATGATCCACAAGCCAGGCCATACACAAAGAATTCAGTTTCTCATCAAAGAATTCCACACCCTATATACAAAAAGGTCAATTAATATGCAACCATTCCAAGCCAAGAAATAAAATAGTCTATTTACATTATATCAAGTTGTGATTTGGGAAATTTAAAGTACAATGGGTCTGGAATTTGGGCAGCATAGGAGATTTATGGTATGGAAACTCATTCCTCCAATACAGCTCACAACCCATAAACTAGTCAGTCCTAAGGAGCTGTCCTTGATACACAAAAGGTAATTGACTTACTTACCTAGGGACACACAGCTAATTAATATCAGATAGAACATTTGAACCCAAGTCTTCCTGATTCTAAGTCCAACACTCCACCCACTATGCCTTGTGCACATACCTCTTACAGAAAAAGAAAAAAATTAAAAAAGGAGGGAAGGGGACGAAGCAAGAAAGAAAGGGAAGAAAAGAGGGAAAGAAATTGCAAGGGAAAAAAAAGAGAAAGAAGATATATAACTATATAATCAAAATGAGACTAAGGAGAAATCATATTGCCAAAGAAAAAGGGTGAAAAATATCGATGGGAGAAAAGAAAAAAGAAAATAGGCAAAAGAACTCAGGTTAATTTCTGAAGCATCTTTCATAGTTCATAGTCAATAAGAAAACTGTTAAGAGTATAGATTAGAAAGTCAATTGGCTGTCTTTTAGTCCCCATTAAAATATTTTGTGTAACCTTTTTTTCAAGTTAAATATTTCTCACCTACTCCCTTGATAACTGAATCCTTGTAATCAAATTATATTTTTCATTTTTGATTAGTGCCTAGTGAATTTCCTCATATTTACATGCATATATTTTGTTTCTTCTATTAGGATGTGAAGGTAGCAACCTCATCTTTGCCCTTTTTTTACCCCTGCATGGCACATAGTAAACAATTAATAAACGTCTGTTGAGGATGCTGATGAATTCCAAGGAATTTTTTGATCAGTCATGATAAATTGTAATTCAACTAGGAAAAATTTTTTTTTAAAAAATAGCAAAATACTGTAAGTGAAGCTATTAGGCTTTAATTTCTCATATTGTCACACCTTCAGAATTACTATGTCAGCTCTAAAAATACTCCTTTTTATACCATGCTGCTTTGATATCTCCTAGAATTTCACTTTTCTAATAACTATGGCTTGCATTCTTAGCAAATGAAAATTTATGGATTGAGGTTTTATATTTTGATGCTTGGTCAGATATAACATCATTGATATGACTTCATTGATAAAGGGAAATCTCAGTGAAAAATATTTCCTTTACCGGTATAGATCAGAATCTGTTCTATAACATACTCTAAAGGGTTGCCTGGTGCACTGACAGTTTAAGTGACTTTCCCAGTCACAGAAGCAGTATGTGTGAGAGATGGAACTAGAAACCAAGTCTATCTGACTTCAAAGTTGACTGTCTAATGGCTTGTTGCTTTTCTAAATCAATTACCTTATTAAAAAATTTTTTATAAATCAGAAAAAAAGTTTAGGAAAAAAAATATATATATTTAATACATAAGAAATTGTGGAAAATATCTCCCTGCTACAAATCCACTGTAGGGAAATGAGTAATGGGAAGATTGCCTTGTTATGGGATCAGACACTGAAAGGAAATGTCACCAAATTTTTCCTTTATTAGATCTAAACCTCTATAAAACAGTTGGCTCCTGTTCTGTGGGGCTTGAGAAATTACAATAGATGGAAGCTGGATTTCCAGGCAGAAAGGGGACAGGGTGTCATATTGAGTCTCAAAGGATAGATAGCCCTGAAAATTGGTTCACCTTAAAGTTTAATAAGCTAGGTAATTTATCATTAAAAACAACATTTAAGGACTAAATACACAAAAATGAAGACATGACTCTTGAGAAATAAAAAACAAATGCTAAATGTGTCAATCTGGAAAGGTGAAAAAAATAAATCACTGTTGGCACTAAACTAATAAACTCTCAAAATATCTCAACATCTTCACAGAGGTTCTTTTGTTTTATTTTGATTTTTTTTTTTTTTTTTTAACT
The DNA here is from genome assembly GCA_023553655.1 of Myrmecobius fasciatus. Taxonomy (NCBI): domain Eukaryota; kingdom Metazoa; phylum Chordata; class Mammalia; order Dasyuromorphia; family Myrmecobiidae; genus Myrmecobius; species Myrmecobius fasciatus. Next base: position 248,611 of record JAJPUD010003305.1, on the reverse strand, counting down.
ATAAAACTCAAGAGAATTCTTTTTGAATCGGATATCTTGGATGGGTGTATGTATTACACAAACAGAATCTTTCACACACACACAAATACATATATCCAAGACTGAAGTCATTTATAAAAGAAAAAGCTCAGAATTTCCACTATCTAAAAACAAGAGGACCTGCAAAAAAGCATAACCATCAAGTTAAAATATGGCCATTTGCAAAAATAACAATATAGTATCAGTATTTCCGTAACATTTGGTCATTTCTCAATTTTTCTTTTTAAACAGAAGATAATCTCAATCAATGGCTATGTACAGTATGAAGATTCTCAACAAAGATCAAAAGAATTTGTCTTAAAAAATAAACCATAGTTTCCTTATTTTGAATCTCCATTCTATCATAAAACAAAATCATGGAGTTCTATATTTAGAAAAGAATTCAGAGATTATACAGTCCTTCACCAGAAGCATAAATTTCTGCTTCAACAAGATTCCCCAATTAGTAGTTAGCTATCTTCTATCAGAATAGCTCCTCATTTTCAAAGAATTCTCTATCTTCCAAGGCAATCCTTTTTTTGAATAGCTCTATTAGGAACTTCATTTATACTAAGCTAAAGTTTGTTTCCCTATCTTCCATCAATCCTAGTTCTGACCTTGGGGAATAAACAAAGCCAACTCTTAATTTTCTTTTTTCATAAAACCATGCAAATATTCAAATATCAGGATTGTATTCTCCTATGTTTTCTTCAGGCAAAATATCCATCTCTTTCATCTTATCCCCAAATCAATCCAAATGAGCTACAACTCTGTCACATCCTTTCTAGAATGCACAGAATTAGACGTGCTATTCAAGGGAAGAATAAAATAGGTCTATCTTTATTATTTCAGAAATGATATTCTTCTATTAAAGCAGCCTTAAGATTACACTCTTTTTTTGGTGGGGGGAGTGAGGAAAGGGGGCACACAACCTGTTATGGCACATTTATAATGAGTTCTAAGTACCAAAAAAAGTTAGGTCTTTTTCATATGAACTGCCATCTAGCCAAGTCTCACCTCACAAACTGGGACTATCAATTATTTTAATCAAAGTACAATAATTTAGTAAGATGGAATTTAGCAGTAACAAATGAAATATCAGACTATTTCCAGTCTGAGTTATTTTTGTTTTCTATTTCTATCATTCTTATCATGACACTAGACATCCCTCCCAGCTCGTTAAAAAAAAAAAAATCTTTGAGCTGGAAAAATAAAATACATCAAAGCCTGTAACATATGAGAACTTGGTACCATGAATTTACTACTTTTCAAATAAAATTTTTTAAACATACAAAAAATTTCTATTGAAGAAGTAAAAAATAAAATGTCTATAAGGCAAAAAGGACATTTCCTTCTTTCATATAATTATTTGTGCCTATTAGAAATTGGACTTATAATTCCACTAGCAGAGGAAACATGATGAGGAAACTCCTACTAATAAAGATGAGCAACTTACTTGCAAATTATAGTTTTACAGAGTGGCCTAGAACACAGAGAGTTTAAGCTCAAAGTCATACAATCAGTATTATGTCAGAAGTAGGGCTTGAAAACAGTTCTACTTGGCTCTTAAGTTAGAGATCTATCCACTATACATGTGTCAATTACCTAAAATAATATAATGCCTCTGCTATCTTTCAATTTACTAACCCAAAAAATAGTGATGTAAAACACTCACCAGCTGACCTGCCAACAATGGCATGTACTCTATGATAGCCAATCGTACTCTCCACTTGGCATCTTCAGCCAACTCCACAATGGCAGGAAGGAGAGACTGAGAAAGCTGACGGATTCCAATTACTTCATTTACACAGTCCAAATTAGAGATGATATTCAAACGGACTTCAGGACACTAAAAACACCAAACCAAAAAGAATGAAAATCATTGTTCAACTTATATAAAATACACCTAATTCTCAAATTACCCAATATTAAATAATCTTGTTGAAATAAGCATAAATTAAATTAAAGAACATATAGTCTTAAAGTAAAATTTGGGGAATTACAGCCTAAAGGACATACAGCACAGCGGATAGAGCACCGAATAATCTCACATATCACAATCATATATCAAAAAAGAAAAAAGTATGTGATAAAAAATTAAATAATTTTGGAGTCATCCAAAATTATTTATGGCCAAATGTCATTAAAGAATTTAAATTTAGTAACATATTAAAACTCACAAATTAAGAAGAAAAAAGAAATTATCCTCCTTTTATTCACAACACTGGTGAGGAATTAGTTGTCTAAATTCAGCATGATGCACAGAATTTCTCAAGAATTCCATTCTATATTTCACTGGTCATTTTCAAAATTTTTCATATGCCTAATCCAGTTCCTATTACTGAGTTTTGAAATTCAACTAAGTTTTTTCCTCAACCTTGGCTATCTGAGGTCCCAATTTGGTGATAGCCACACTGAAAAATGACCCTAACAAATAAGATGTATAAATTTCTAGACTCACCTCATCCTTTAACTGAGCTAAGAAAAGAGGTAGAAGGTGTTCAATGGTATTCTCTTTGCCCAAAATGGTAGATAATCCCATAATTACAGAAGCTAAAGCAGACTTGACATGCTGATTGGAATCAGATACCAATTCCTACAATTAAAAAAAATATATTAAAATTCTTTCATTTTATTTTACCAGAGTATAGAGCAGATCTATGTCAATCCCAACAACTTTGAAGTCTATAATATTTCAATATTTCTTAGTTCAGTTTCCTCTTTCTTTTAAGTAACACATACAAAGTGAGGGTAAAGCACTTTGTATTTATAAAACATGAAAAATAAGGAATGCCATACATTGAAACACCACCCAAAATAATTCTCATGCTGTAATTCAAAAAGTTTTTAGGAGAAAACACAAATCTTACCTTAACAAAGGGGAGAATGTGATTCATAATTATAGATTCTCTACCTTCAACAGGCAAGTTCTCACAAAGTTCTAAGGGGCATAGAAAGAGAAAATGTTCACTTGATATCAATTACACAAGTGAAGTAATTTATCCAAGTTTATCAAAAGTTCAAAATCAAACAACTTTATCTAAGCAAACTAGATTTAGGGGACTTAATCTAAATATTTTTTCCTTTGATCTGCCAATCACTCTCTAGTAACATTCTTAAACTTAAAAAGGCAATGGCTTATTTTAAATATCTTACTTATATCTGATATTTTTGCATACTGTATACAGTCTTCCCTATTTGGGAAACATTTCTGGAAAATAAAACAAACATAAAAGGAATGAACACTGAGTGTCCCAATAGTGCAAACACAACTGAGCTTACTCTTTACCTTTCACTTTGTGGGCAGCTGCAGCTCGGACCTCTGCTTCACAGTCTTTAAGAAGGTTCTGAAAGGCTGGGACCAGGTCATTTTGGGTGATTTCTGGACCCACTGCTTTCTGAAGCTACCAAAGAAGATAAGCAGTTTATTAGTCAATGTCACAAAAAGAATCAAGACTGTATAAAAGCAATGTAACCTTCCTTCCATCTAGGACTTATGTCCCTACGTGCATGTCACCTAACTCTCTCCTCAACCCTAGATGGTTTGTCACAAAATCTCACCACTCCATTATGTCAGCTTCAAGAGTCACTGAGATCTTTTGAGGACAATGACATCCTCCTGTCTCTCTGAGCTAAAGGGAACACTGATTGAATACCATAAAATGCAACCTCCTCATCTTACGGAGAAAGAAACCAAGTCCCAGAGAAACAAGGATGCAAGTCACACAAGTAATAAATGGCACAACCAGGTCTTCAGACTTGAAATGAAACGCTATTTCTATCACAACCCACAACTTTCAATGGCCCCCCCATTCTCTTCCTAATATCAAACACCTGTGGGTGTTCAACAGTGATATCTGTTCTTGCTCCTCTTTTCTCACTCTTTGTTCTTTACCTCTTAAATCTCTTTCACTCTTCTAGTTTTCAACTATATACTCTCCACAATTCATATCTTCTACACTGGCTTCTGTTCCAGGCTCTGGGCCTGCAAGTCTAGCTGGTTACAGAATATCTCCACCATCTCAAACCCATCGTGTCCCAAGACAAGCTTATCTTTCCTTAAAAAACTCAATACTCTGACTTCATTATTTTCCTAAGTGGTACCAACATTCACCTGATCTATACTCAAAACACTGTTTACACCATTGTTCTTTATCCCTCAAAGTCTTTCACAGTACTAAGTTTTATTGATTCTACTTCCATAAAATCTCTAGTATCTGTTCATTCTCTTTGGTACCCAACTCCAAATTCTCCTTTTACCCATTTAATAGTCAGAATAGCTTTCAAACCAATTTTCCAGCCCCTACCTACCCCTACTCTGCCCTAATATAGCCTTCAAACCAATGACAGAAAAAAATCTTCCTTAGCAAAGACCTTATTTGTTAGATCTGTGTATAAAACATTTCAACAGTTCTATATTGACTAAAATTTAAATCTCTTAACCTGGTGTTCAAACTGACACCACCTTACAGTATTTCCATCATCTAAGCTCTAATCAAACTGGAATGTTCACTATCTCCTAACCTATTATGTACTTCCCCATGACCTCTCTTTTGAAATCCTACACTGTAGGCTCAATGCCACTTAAATGTGTAAAATTTTATAATTATTTTTTTCTTTTATGATTATTTTTCCTTTCAAGATCCAAAATCTCATCTCAGATCTAAGCTATTACTTTGTTTACACTTCTCCTCTGCATTTACATGTTACAGTTATGTTTTATTTCTTTTATTAATGATATATGCTCCATAAAGGCAAGAGCTGTATCTTGTCTAATCTTCATCTTTTCCCTCATGCCCAGCATAGTATTTTGCACAGAAACTCTTATCTATTGTGTTTAGTTAGAGCATCTTGTTTTATGATGGCCATTGATAATTTAGAAAACATCCAGAAAAAGGCAAATAGAAGGGTGGAAGATAATGACTTAAGTATCATTTGATCGAACTACAGAATTTAAAATTGGAAAAAAGACTTAAAGACGACATGATAGCTGTCTGCAAAGCAAAAGATTGATTAGTTTCATTCTATTTGGCCCAAAAGAACAGAACTAAAATTCGTAAAAAAGACAAAATTAGGGGCAGCTAGGTAGTGCAGTGGTTAGAGCACCAGCCCTGAAGTTAGGAGGACCTGAGTTCAAATTTGGCCTCAGACACTTAATACTTCCTATTTGTTTGACCCTGGGCAGGTCACTTAACCCCAATTGCCTCAGAGGAAAAAAAAAATACAGTAGGCTTGCTCTTCACTGAAAATATTTAAACAAAAACTAGATGATCATTTGGCAGGTTATCGTATGTATAAGATTCTTGTCCAAAAACTGATGGGACTAGATGGCCTCTAAGGTACTGTAAATTTGGAGTCTTTAGTAATTAAAACATCATCAAAGCACTAAAAGCCACACCAAATTATGCCTTCCATTATAGTAATTAAAGTTACATGTAGTGTTTTTACCTCTGAAAACTTGTCAGCCACCATATAGCGAACTCGCCAAGATTTATCTTCTGCTGCCTGGCGGAGTGTGGGCATCACCAAAGTTTCAAGATCATCTTGGGACAGTAATTGGGCAATACTGACACATGCTTCTACGGCTAGAAGACGCACAGAATCCTGAAGGAAAAAGACTTCATATTGTCAGTCATATGAATGCATATCAACTTTTGAGGTATGCTACTTTAAAAAAAAAAACATATATTTAATATTTTTTATTTTCCCAGGTACGTGTAAAACAATTTTTTAAATGTTTTTCAAACTTTGAGGTCTAGTTTTCTTCTAATTTAGTTAGGGAAACAGAAAATACATACATAAAAACATATATGCATGTGTAAGAGCAAATAGTATACTAGAAATTGAGTGTATGTATATAATGTAATTAATGCAACTTTATCTGTGAATATAAGCATCCCATCTAGACTTTACATGGCCCAACTTCCATGACACCGGCATACATCTTTGATGATCATAGATCTCCTTGTTTCATGTTTTGCTCTACTGGGGAATCATTAAATATCATTGTTATTTTTTCTATGATAGAATTTTTTTTAATTTAGCATATGAAAAACAACTTGTTTGAGGTGCACCTTTAAGGCTGTATTTATTAGTTAAATGCATTAGTCAAATGTGTTTTTTTTTTGACACCAACAAATAAGATATATCAAAATCTTATATACTCTATAACTTTTATTCATTGTTTGATTGAAGTGGACTGCTGTTAACAAAAAATCAGAATAGTCTATCTATCCCTTTTTTATATTTTCACTGATGATATGACGTGTGTACAGGCCTTTCTTAGAAAGCTTACATACAGATGAGGGGTCAGTAGTTTCTAATTTTAAAAAAAAAGAACACTGCAATTATTCCCCTTATTTTTTTTTGTCTTTTTCAATTGGAGAATTTTTTTTTTGCTTTTTGCTGAGGCAATTGGGGTTAAGTGACTTGCTCAGGGTCACTCAGCTAGGGAATGTTAAGTCTCTGAGAACAGATTTGAACTTGGTTCCTCCTGACTTCAGGGCTGGTGCTCTATCCACTGCGCCACTTTAATCTCCACTGAGGGATTCCTCAGTGCTTCTAAGTATGGCACATACAATAGAGATTTCTTCCTTTTAGGGCCCTTTGTTCCTCCCACTTCAGCTTAAATATCCTCATCACTTTTTCACATGATACCTGAGGACTTAAGTGGTAAAGTTTGGATGCAAGAAGTGTATTACTCTCACTAAAGCACCACAGAAATACTAGCCTAACTGTTCCATTTCACAATCTTTCAATTTCATTTACAAATGTTCTCAGATCACTCAGCTGGATCTCACTGTAAAATGTGTCTATAAGTTTATTTCATCAGCTAGTTTGAGAAAGTAATCCTTGTAATCTTGAAGCCTGTCAGCCTCTCCTGTGATATTTTATAAAAGAGCTTATATTCTAAATTGATGTCGTATAGTTTCCCTTATCTGTTCCTTGACAAAGAGATGTTTCTTGAGAAGCAATTTCTAAGCTAGTTTCATCTCCTTAATTTGTGACTGTTATAGAGTTAAAATATGAAGAGCAATGAAATCCAAAAAACTAACAGGATTCTTCCTAATACCAGAATTCTGAGGACTAGCCTGACAGTTATCTACATATAACAATTCTCTAGGAAACCAAAATCTAAGCATTTTAAGAGGGAAAGGTTGTATTCTTGATCTGGAGTTCCTTATAGTGTCAAAGAATCTGATGTATGCCACGCACCAAAATCTAAAGGATTGTTAAGCTGCAACTCAAAATGACAGGAAATTTCATTGCCCCATATTATAAAGCTATATTACTATGCATAATAGCTTTGGCCCGCCCTCCTAATTATAGATACCATTTCCTCCTTTCCTTTACCCTACAAATGTGTTTTCTGCTTGAGATAAAAAAAGATTAAAATAACAAGGAATTGCTTTAAAAAATAAATAACAGCAATACAATAGCACTGAACTAATCCATATCATATAAAAATCTTAATTTTTCTACAGAAACAAGATCACTGTATCAACTATGTCCAGATTTGTGGGCAAAAAGCAAGTCGCTTATTCTGTCTGAGCCAAGAAACTCCTGAAATATAAAGAGGATGGAGGAAGGGGGTATTTACTCATCCAACTATATTAACTTGATAATAACATATTTACCTGTTCATCTGAAGCTAGATTAGTGAATAATGGAACAATTTCATTTTTAACACTTTCTAATTCCAAGACTTTTGCAAATTCACCCAGTTTGGAAGCAGCAGCCCGTCGGACCATTGGGGTGTCATCAGAACACAGGGAACGAAAGTGCCTGGAGCAAATTAAACAGTGAATGCATTTTACCTCCAACAATATTACTACAATAATCAAAATGTGCATTTTAGAATCTTTCTACTGGGTAGCAAAAATATCAATGCTTCGGTTTCTGAGTATTGCATACTCACCATTCCCACTATCCCTTTAGGGTGCCCATAGGTAAAAATGTAGATTACAGTTACTTATTCCCAACAACCCAAAATAAGTGAAAAAATACCACATCTTACTGTCTAATTTCTGCCTTGACAGAACTTGAAGCCCTGGGATAGCAAACACTGAACAACCCACATGCAGAGGTGCGAGAAGTGAACCAATCCCCACTGGCCAGGCGTTTCACAAGAGGTACAAAATGGGCTTCTAGAGCAACAGGAGTGTGCTCCTGGGAGATCTGCCTCAGTGACTCCACTGCCTTGTCTCGAACTACAGTCTCCTCCACGGTTGCCAAACTTTCCAAAGGAGGCTGAGAGAGAATCAAAAAGGAAAATAAAAAAAAAAAAAACTTACTGAATCAGGTTGGAAGCAGCAGGGTATCACCTTTTGTAGTGATTGAAGGGAGGTGGTACATGTAACCAGAACTTTAACTAGATAACATCAAATGGTAGCTTTCAGTTCACAGTGGCAACATAAGGTATGTCCAACCTGAAGACACGACTTCTGTAGGATAGCCAAGATCTCATGTCCCAGATGGCAATTCACAGATGGTGTCTACAAATGACACAGTGAAAGAGACTTGCCACAATATTAACAATATTGAGCTGAATGCTTGTTTAAAAGACATGTAGCCAAATATAGGTTAAAACTACAATACATATTTCAGCAGGGATAAATTTTAAAATGTAACAGTACACAAAAGAGAAACATTGATCTTTAATAAAAATTAATTCCATTTTCCATCAAGCCACTAAACCCATAGCCCACCATCCCTGGAAGTGCAGGTAATACTAACATCAACCACACCATTAGTTCCATACCCTCCACTTATCCATTCTACTAAATGTTCCTATTACAACGTAGCAATCTCATAGCACTATACTTCACCTTATCCAAGCTAGCTACCCATAACAAGGATATTATGTCAGGACAGCTGAATAAAGAACATAAGATCAAACCATCAGCAAGTATCATATGTAATGGAGACAAACTAGAACCATTCCCAATAAGATCAGGAGTGAAACAAGGCTGTCCACTGTCACCATTACTATTTAATATTGTATGAGAAATGTTAGCTTTGGCAATAAGAGAAGAAAAAGAGATAAAAGGAATTAGAGTAGACAATGAAGAAACCAAATTATCACTCTTTGCAGATGACATGATGGTATACCTAGGGAACCCTAGAGACTCAACTAAAAAACTACTAGAAACAATTCACAACTTTAGCAAAGTTGCAGGATTCAAAATAAATCCACATAAATCATCAGCATTTTTATATATTACCAACAAAGTTCAGCAGCAAGAGTTACAAAAAGAAATTCCATTCAGAATAACGGATGATAGCATAAAATATTTGGGAATCTATCTGCCAAGAAAATGTCAGAAACTATATGAACTAAACTACAAAACACTTTCCACACAAACAAAATCAGACCTAGTCAATTGGAAAAACATTAAGTGCTCATGGGTAGGCAGAGAGAACATAATAAAAATGACAATACTACCCAAACTAATTTACTTATTTAGTGCCATACCAATCAAACTCCCAAGAAATTATTTTACAGATCTAGAAAAAATAGTAGCAAAGTTCATTTGGAAGAACAAAAGGTCAAGGATTTCAAGGGAATTAATGAAAAAAAAAAGACAGATGAAGGTGGCCTTGCTGTACCAGATCTAAAATTATATTATAAAGCAGCAGTCATCAAAACCATTTGGTACTGCCTGAGAAATAGAGCAGTCGATCAGTGGCATAGAATAGGATATCAGGACAAGCTAGGTAATAACGTTAGCAATTTAGTGTTTGATAAACCCAAAGACTCCAGCTTTTGGGATAAGTACTCACTTTTCAGCAAAAACTGCTGGGATAATTGGAAATTAGTGTGGAAGAAATTAAGGCTGGACCCACACCTAACACCGCACACCAAGATAAGATCTAAATGGGTTCATGATCTAGATATAAAGAGTGATGTTATAACCAAATTAGAGGAACATGGGATAGTTTACCTCTCAGACCTGTGGAGACTGAATAAATTTATGTCCAGGAAAGATCTGGAACTCTTAATTGAACACCAGAGAGATAATTTTGATTATATTAAGTTAAAACGTTTCTGTACTAACAAAACTAATGCAGACAAGATTAGGAGGGAAGCATCAAATTGGGAAATCATCTTTACATTTAAGGGTTCTGATAAAGGTCTCATCTCTAAGATATATAGAGAATTGTCTCACATTTATAAAAATTCAAGCCATTCTCCAATTGATAAATGGTCAAAGGATATGAACAGACAATTTTCAGATGATGAAATTAAACTATTTATAATCATATGAAAAGGTGCTCCAAATCACTATTGATCAGAGAAATGCAAATTAAGACAACTCTGAGGTACCACTACACACCTGTCAAATTGGCTAAAATGACAGGAAAAGATAACAATGAATGTTGGAGGGGATGTGGGAAGCCTGGGACACCGATGCATTGTTGGTGGAACTGTGAATGGATCCAACCGTTCTGGAGAGCAATTTGGAGCTATGCTCAAAAAGTTATCAAACTGTGCATACCCTTTGACCCAACAGTGTTTCTATTGGGCTTATATCCCAAAGAAATCATAAAAGAAGTAAAGGGCCCCACATGTGCAAGAATGTTTGTGGCAGCTCTTTTTGTGGTGGCTAGAAACTGGAAACTGAGTAGATGCCCATCAATTGGAGAGTGGCTGAATAAATTATGGTATATGAATGTTATTGCTCTGTAAGAAACGACCAATAGGACGATTTCAGAGAGGCCTGGAGAGACTTGCATGAACTGAGGCTGAGTGAGATGAGCAGAACTAGGCGATCGTTGTACACGGCAACAACAGTACTATATGAGGATCAGTTCTAATGGACATGACTCTCTTCAACAATGAAATGCTTCAAACCAATTACAATTGTTCAGTGAAGAAGGCCATATACACCCAGAGAGAAGGATGTGAAATGTGGACCATAACATAACATTTTCATGTTCTCTACTGATGTTTGCTTGCATTGTATTTCCTTTATCAGATTATTCTCTCTTATAGATACGATTTCTCCTGAACAAAAAAAATGATGTGTGGCAATAACTATACATATATTCGATTTAAGTATTCTAACATAATCATCATGTAGTGGATATCCTGCTATCTAGGGGAGGGGTGGCGAGTAGGGGGGAAAAATTTGTAACAAAAAGCTTTGTAAGAGTTAATGTTTAGGAATTACCCATACATATGTTTTGCAAATAAAAAGTATTAATAATAATAAAAAATAAATAAATAAATAAAAATAATAATTTTTTAAAAAAAGAACATAAGATCAATGTCAGAAAATCAAAGAAAATAAGCAGAAAAGACTCAGGAATATCTCAAAAGGGCTGATTAACTGATTATGACATGACTATATGAAAGATAAACAATATTTGCAGGACAATCTAAAAGTTCAGGGTTCTGAAAGCATCAGCTAATCTCCTACAGATCTTTGTGCTTTTAGAAAGGCTAAAAGTGTCTGCTCTTAGTTGCACTAAATCTCACATGTGATGTGTTCTTGGAAGGACCAAGTGAAAGTAAGGAGTATGTCTATTTAGTAAAATTTGTCCCAAACAAAGACATTCAGTCAAATATAAAAAACACAGTATCCATTATTAGGAAGACCTAGTTTCAAATCCCACTTCAGATACTTAATAGCTTTGTAACCCTAGACAAATCACTTAATCCTTATTTTCTTCATGTATATACTAAAGGGGTTGGACTCAATGACCTTTATTATTCCTTTCAGCTCTAAATCTATGATCTTATTAGTTATTGTGCTGCAGTCATATCTGACAATGTGACCCCATTTGAGGATTTTTTTTGGTAAAGATATTGGAGTCACTGGCCATTTCTTTTTCCAGGTCTGGGTTAAGTGACTTGGCCAAGGTTATAGAGCTAGTAATTATCTAAAGCCACATTTAAACTAAGGAAAATGAGTCTTTCTGATTCCGGGTCTAGCACTGAATCTACTTTGCCATCTAACTTCCCTTAAATAGAGAGCTAAGAGTTTGTTGTTCAGTCATTTCTGGTCATATGACTCTTCGTGACCCCAGTTAGAGTTTTCTTGGCAAAGACATGGAATGATTTGCTATTTCCTTCTTCCAGCTCATTTTACAGATGAGAAAACTGAGGTCAACAGTGTTCAATGTTTGCCCAGAATCACATAGCTAATAAGTGATTGAGGCTGCATTTAAAGTCGGGTCTTTTGAACTCCACCATACCAGGCACTCTGTACAGTTGGCTAAAAATCAATCTCAAACAATTTGGAAAGCAATACTGTTAATAAGTATACATGGAGACACCAGCACCAAAACAAAGGCTCGTTTATAAGCCACAAATGTAGGCAGCAAAAACAATAAATAAACTAATGAAGTTTCCTGGAGTAAATGATCTACTTGTGAGAGATTTCTAGAAATTCCAAAAACAATGAAATTCAGGTTCTTCCTTTAGTGAATTTACAAATAAACCCAAGAAAATTGATCAAAGAATAGAGAAGAGAATGGCTATAAAGTAAATGGATACTTTGCAAACCTAAGAGAAAGTACATTTGTTAAGTCAATAGGATAAATACTGTTTATGCTCTCAAAGACAAACCAGATCATATTCCTACAAGATGATCATGAACCAACTTTCATTGAAATTACATAGTTTTGCAGGTGAGAGGTAGGGGTGATAAAACATCTCAAAATAATACATCATTTAAACCGCAAGAGAAGAGAGAACATGACAGAGAAAAGAGAGCAAACCTTGGAACCTGGGTTCAAGCCCTGCCTCAAACACCATATGACTATGTGTCTGGCTATGTGTCCCTGGGCAAACTATTTACCCTCTCAATGCTTCAGGCAAATCTCTAAGACAGGGGTGGGGGATCCTTTTTTCTGCCAATGGCCTCTAGGATATTTATTACATCTTTTGAGAGTCATACAAAATTATCAACTTATAGAATTCAAGTAATATATCTTTCAGCTCATCTTCTGCTGGTGCCTGAGCAAATGATTTCACAGGCCTTATACAACCCTTGGGCCAGATATTCCCCATCTCTGCCCTAAGACAGGTTAAGAAAAACACATACCAGTAGAGAATTTTCCCTCATTAGGAAGTTCCTTTTACCAAAGAAATCAACAGTTCAGTCCCTATCTTTATCCATTAAAGTTCAGAAAATATAGAGAGAATAGGTCACACATCACCACTCACCAGGAGACAGTGGGCAAAATCTGGACCTCCTACCAGGACAGTGAAATTTCCCAGTTGTTCAGCAAGAGCCAATAATACCTCATCTTCATCATAAATTGTATCTAAAATAGCAACAATGGGGAATTCATAAAAAGAGTTAGCTGACCAATAATAGCTGAACACTCAACATGAAACATAAAGAGAAACAAATTAGACATTAAAATGGCAACACAGTCAAATTATAATCATAAGGAATCCTACTTTTCCTTGTTTCAGCATATACTACCTAGATCTCTTCTGCAGAACTGAGTTAGGAAACTGCTCAACATCTTTTTCTGTCATATAATTTTTTTTTAACTTGTTTTATATGTCTGAAATATTTCTGTCCATATCATTATATTCTGATTTAGAGGAAAGACAGATGGTGTCTTTCTATACCATTTTGTTCAGGAGTACTCAGTAATGATGATAATAATAGTAGCCTCTGTAATGGTAAAATCAATAAACATCCTACAAAAATTAAAATTTTCATATTTTCTAAGAAAACAAAATTAACATACCAGTAAGAAATGGCAGCAGTTCAGTTCGAGTTCTCTCTACTCCAAGAGCTAAAGCAATTGTTGATAACTTCTTAATACTGTTGAGCCTTAGCTATTAAAAAAAAAAAATCATTATGTGGAGATCCAAATAGGAAAGCAGGTCAAAGCAGAGAAAGTACAAACAACAACAACAAAAAAGTGCCATTATAAAGAAGTGAAGGCAAGGAAGACAAACTTAAACTTCTTAAACTCGATGTTGTATGGAAGGTTTTCAGAAATCGGGTTAATATGATCATATAAATAAGAGAAGATTTATCAAGTTGAGTAGTCATGCTTTTTTTGGGAAGACACAAGAAAAAGGAAAGCATGAGAGGTTATCACAAGTCAACAAGTGAGAGAATTTTAACAGAAAGGAGAATTTTGACAGGAGTGTTGCAGGTGAGAATAAATACGATGACAACTGTTGCTATTTCCCCTTTCAATCTGAAAATACACAAACCATTTCGCTTAATCATGCATCTCCTTCCACCTAACCTGCCCTGCCATTTGCAAACCTTGGGACACTTTAACTCTACAACTCCAAGGACTACTTAACATCCTGGTAATTAATCGCGGCTCTCACTAGCCCATCACTCATTTAGCATAGGGAGAAGGGAGAGGAGGGCTAAGAAAGAGTAGTAAGAAGAGAAGGGCAAGTATCTGGACGGGGATGTGAGGGGTGGGGAAGCATCATGACCAAAAATTCTGACCTCCTGATGCTAAAGGTTATTTTTTTTTTTCGCCCTTTTAAAGCGCGGGCTAACACGGTCGAGTTTCTCCCGAGACGGACGGGGGTGTTTTCCCAAAGAGCAACCCCCACGAGGCGTCAAAGAAACTGGGAGGTGTCTTCCTTGGAAGCTGCCTCTGCGGGGGCCGGCCCGGTCCGAGCTTGGCCCCCAAAGTTCAGGGGTGGGCTCGGCGGGATCAGGGTTAAGCTCTGGAAAGTCCCAGCGTGTCCCGGAGTCAACTCTGGGGTAGTTTCTGGTCTCCCTAGGAGGCAGGGGCCTGCCTGGCCCGGCTTCAGCCCGGCTGCTCCCCCCCCAACCCCTTGGGCCTTCCTGCCTCAGTCCTACTCCCGAGTCTCCCCATGGCCGGCCCGACCGCAAGGCCTCGTTCCGGCCCTACTACCTGCACGTCCTCATTCCGGAGCTCGTCGATCAAAACCGCGATGGGGTACAGCGAATCGTCTCCATCTCCGCCAGCGGCGCCAGGGCCGCTCCCGGGCGCCGCAGCACCCGCCATGTTCTTCCTCCGGCTGCTACCGCCACCGCCGCTGCCGCCTCCTGCTCAGAGCGACGGCCCCGCCCCACGCACACGCACGCACGTACGGCGCCCGGGGCTGCGCCCCATACATGGCGTCTGCGTCCCGACCGCGCGTGCGTGGGAGCCGTTCACTTCATTCGCGGTATAGGGCAAAGTGTGAAGGCCCTTGACGCTATCCTGGAGCCCTACCTCAAGCGCTACCTCAAAGCCCCAGAGAGGTTCGGACTAATGAGTCCCAACTTTCATCTCCAGGCGGAAGAGGGATATTTATCTGAGTCACTGGGACTAAGAAGGGTCATTGTTAGCTTGTTGCTCTCGAGGGCTCCGCGGCTTGGAGGACAGAGGCCCCAGAACCCTTTTCTCTTGCTCAGGTTAGGCACCTGTGCGTTCTCCACTCAAAGTTCCTCCCCACCGTCCCCAGTTAAAACAGATCCGTCCAGCAACTTCACCAAAACAATGCAGGCCCAACTCTACACACAGTAATTTTTTTCCAGTCTCATCACGCAAGCTGTTAAAAACTTTTCCATCTCACTCTTGGAATTGTGCCCTCTACTGAATCTTGAAGAAAGAAATGTCAGGGGAAGAACATTTCAAGCACAGGTGCAAAAGAAGAGAGACAAGATAGAATGATATGTGTGAGGAACAGCAAAGAAGGCCAGTTGGTGGAGGGGAGTAAAGTGTAAGTTGGAAAGATGGCTGTCAATAAATACTAAATTCCTAAGGAAAAAATGCTTCCCACAGAGAGCTTACAATCTAGTTGGAGAGAGTACAGGCAAACAAAAACTAGCCAAGCAAGCTATCTACCAGGCAAACAGAAAATAATTAGCAGATAGAAGGCACTGGAATTGAGGGGTTTAGGAAGCTTTCTTATAAAAAGACAGATTCTATTTAGGACTTGAAGACAGGGAGATCAGTAGTTGAATTGGACAAAAGAACATTCCAGGAATGTGGGAAAGGTAGGGAGAATGCCTAGAGCCAAGAGATGGGAGTGTCATAGAGGCTAGGTTATGAAAGGCTTTAAATTCCAAACAAAATTTTTTATCATAGCCAAGAGGTAATAAGGAGCTACTTGAAGTTATATTGAAGAGGGGGGAAGATAACAGGGTCAGACCTGTGCTTTCAGAAAATCACTTTGGTGGCCAAGTAAAGGATGGGTTGGAGTGGGGGAGAAACCTGAGAAGACTATTTGAGTAATCCTGGTAAAATGGGATGAGGACCTGTACAAGGGGGTTGAGAGAGAATGGAGAGAAAGGGACATGTATATGAGAAATGTTGTGTAGATAGATATGACAATATTGGGCAAGAATAGATATATGGAATGAGAAAAGATATTGGTCTAATTGAATTGGGAATGATTATGCCCTTTATTGTAACTGATAAGTTCAAAAAGAGGGAAAAGGTGATGAGTTCTATTTTAGAGAAGTTGAATTGGAAATTCCTCCAGAAAATTCAATTTAAGATTTCGAAAGGCAGTTGGTGATGCAGAACTGAAGCTCAAGAGAGGGATCAGAGGATAGTTGTGTGTGAGAATTATCTGCATAGATGATAATTCATTCAAAGGGAGATAATGAGATCAACAAATGATAGTGTAGTGAGAAAAGAAGAAAGGGCCTAGGGACAGCCAAAGGAAGAAACAAGCATTTATTTAGTTTCTTTGATGTGCCAAGTACTGTGCTAAGTGCTGTATAAGTAATATATCATTTGATCCTCACCCAACAATCTTGAGAGATAGAAACTTATCCTCTTTTTTCAGCTGAAGAAACCAAGACAGACAAAGGTTAATTGATTCATCACGGGTCATATAGTTGGTCAGTTCTGAAGCAGGGTTTAAACTTAAGTCTTTCTGACTTCAGACTAGCACTCTATTGTGCCAACTAGTTGCTTCTAGGAACACCCACAATTAATGGGCATGACATGGATGAAGAAACAGCAAAGGAAACAGGAAAAGTCAGGTAGAGAAGAAAGCAATGTCATGCAAGTGTTCAGGAGGAGATAATCATCAACAGTATTAAATTATGTAAAGAGGTCAAAAAGAATGAGGATTGAGAAAAGGCCATTAGATTTGGCAATTAGATGATCATTGGTAATTTTAGAAAGGACAATTTCAGTTGAATGCTGAGATCAGAAGCCAGAGTATAAGAATGAGAAATCAAAAGGTAGGCTACAGTCAAATTGTGAAGGTTTTAAATGTCAAGTTGAGAAGTTTGTATTATTTCCAGGAAATAACCAGTTACCACTAAAAATTTTTGAGCAGAAGAATGTCATGGTCAGAATTCTGTTTTAGGAACATAAATTTGGCAGCTAATTGGAGGATATCTTTTGGAGGGAGAAACTAGAGGTTAGGAGACCCTATAGGAGACTCTTGCCTTTCAAGGAAAAGATGATATGGGCTTAAACAAGAATGATAGCCACATGAATAAAGAGAAGGGAGTAGATAGAGAAATAATGAATGTGGAATCTAAAAGATTGTGGTGTCCTCAACGGGGGGGGGGGGAGGGGAGGTAAGGACATTTAGAGGAAAGTTAGCTTTCTAAGGCCCAGTGATCCAGTTTTGACTTGTTGAGCTTGAGATGCTTTTGTAAAATCCAAAGATACATCTAGTAAGTGATTTTAAGTGATGAGACAAATTCAGAAGAGAGAAGGTTGGGGAGTCATTTGCAAAATATGAATCTATGAAAGATGATGAGATGAAGAGAGTATATATAAAAAGAGAAGAGCCCAAGGGAACACCTCACCTAGGGAAAAGGAAATATATGATAATTCATCAAAGAAGACTCAGAAGAAACACTCAGGCAAGACAAAACATTGTTTAAAAAAAAAAAAAACAAAAAACAGAAAAGAGAGTACCCATGAGGCCCTCCTCAATTTCAAAAGTTCCATGGGTTAAAAAAAGTAAAGAATATTTCTGAAAGACCATTGAATTTTTTAATATTAAATACATTTACAAATCATTGCTAATCTTAAATGGTACAATTTGTCAAGCAGCTATGTTAGAAAACATTTCAAAAGACTTCAAATATAAATAGGAGGTGAGGGTATGGAAGGAATTAGTGTAAACGCCTCTTTCTAAAAGTTTGACTAAGAAAGGAAGGAGAAAGCTAGAATAATAGTTTGAGGGGATTTCAGGATCAAGTGAAGATTTTTGTGAAGGATGGGAGTGATGTGGGCATCTGTAGGTAATGGGAAAGAAGCCAGTGGATGAGGAAAGATTGAAAATGAAAAAATGGGAGAGAAGAATAAAGGAGAGCTTGAAATGTTGACTTTGATAAAGAAAAGAGCTCCTTCTGGGAGCTAGGGAAGAAAAGGGCACCTATGACAAATGGACTTCATTTTCCTCTGTAAAGTAAGATGCAGCATAGTGTCCTTAGGAAGAAAAGAGAATATGTAAGGTTGCTATCGTGGGAAATTTGAGAAAGAATCAGGAAAAATAAAAGAATAAAAGAAATTAAATATGACAAATTTATAGCAAACCCAACATGCTAGTAAGAGAAGTCAGAAAGAAGGCTAATCAGATGTTCAGGATTGGCAAGTAATGAGCAACAATAGAACAAGGGAATGAGGAATTCCAGGGTACAAACAAGATAGTGTATATTAACCTGGCTAACTATAGAACCAAAACTACTATGAAGGAAAAAAAAAAAAAAAAAAAAAAAGGGTAGGCTAGAGCAAGGGTGTGATAGGAGAGCAAGGAAGTATAGAGGTCAAGGTTGCAGAGAAGATTTTAATTGGTTTAGGTGGAGTGGATCTTAATGAGAGAGGGAAAGATAGGAGTTTTATCATCAGAAAAAAAATTTTAAATCATTGAGGTAGAATAGATATAGGTCATTGTGAGAACTAAGGTGTGACCATCCCTGTGAGTGGCTTGAGGTGCAGTGATTAATAATAATAGCTAACATTTCTGTAGTATTTTAAGGTTTGCAAAACTTTTTACATGTATCTTGTCTAAGTAGGTACTTAATTCACAAAAATTATTTGGTGGACAGATTTCTTTGGTTAAAAAAAAAAAAAAAAAAAGAATTACATTTGGGAATTGTCATTATGTATGTCATAGCCAGCATAAGGCATTAAGAATCCTAAGACTTAGATTCTAGTTCTGGGATTTCCTACAAACTCTGAAATTTTTGACAAATTATTTGGTATTATAGGACCTAACCTTTATCCTCTTTTAAATGAGATCAGATTCCATAATATCCAGATTCCATTCCACCTTTAAGATTCAGTAGACCTATAGGTTTTCTAATGCAGTTCCCCTTACTCATCAGCTAAGGACCAATGTAGAGAGAAAAATTGGTGTGGTTTGGAACCAGAAGATCTAGATTTGCTTTGTTATGTTGTAAGACATCTCATCTCTCAGGGCCTCAGCTTCTTCTGTACAATGTTGGGTTATGTTAATGATATCAAAGGTCCCTTCTAATTCTAAAGTCTGTAAACTTATAGAGAATCCAGTTGCCTTATTTTTTATCTCGATACCCAAAGAGGAAAAATCAAGATAAAAAAGAAACAGATCAGATTAGTTCTTTGAGCTTAACTAACCTAAGTTTCCCAGATGTATATTGATATTTTAGTATAGGAATTGGTATACTGGATATTAAAAAGTTAAATACAGAACCTCGCTTAAAAAAAGATTTTATATAAACTGATGCTAAGTGAAACAAGCATAGCCAGAAAAACATTGAACACAGCAACTGCAAGATTGTGCAATGATCAACTATGACAGACTTGGTTCTTCTCAGTGGTTCAGTGATTCAAGGCAATCCCAATAAACTTTGGATGGAAAATGCCATGCACATCCAGAGAGAACTATGGAGACGGAATATAAATCAACACATGCTATGTTCACTTTTTTATTGTTTTTTTTTTCTTGTGATTTTTTCCCCTTTGTTCTAATTTTTTTCTCCCAATATGATTCATATGGAAATACGTTAAAAAATGTATATGTATAGCTAAAAATATTATTTTACATGTAACTGGGGAAAAAACACACATATAGGCTAGGTTTACATTAGCAACATCTGATAACTGTACACATCCAATATTATTCAGGTCTCAAGCCCCTCTTTTCTAGCCAAGTCTTTACTTAAAATATCCACATGATTACTTCAGGACTTTGCTTCATTTTTTTTTTTTTTTTTTTTTGCTTTTTTTGCTGAGGCAATTGGGGTTAAGTGATTTGCCCAGGGTCACACAACTAGGGAATGTTAAGTGTCTGAGATCAAATTTGAACTCAGGTCCTCCTGACTTCAGGGCTGGTGCTCTATCCACTGTGCCACCTAGCTGCCCCTTTTGCTTCATTTTTACAATTACATAAAGAGCTATAGTATAAAGCACTTGTACCTTAAACCAATTCCCATTCCTGCCTATCCTGTCCTCCCTTTACTTCCAAAATACAAAGGGTAAGAAGAATAAGCCTTAAATCATAATAGAGAGCATTGTACCTAAAAAAAGCTCTTTGGCTTGAGTTGTCCTAAATTCTATTCCCAACTCTATCTTTGACTCAGTTCAATCTTCCCTGTTTTGAAGCTTCAACTTCCCCTTCATAAAATTCAGATAACTACCTTTAGTCTCTTCTGTAGCTATTAAAAATGTTGTAAGTATGAAAAAATAGATAGAGATGCTAATAAAACCAGTTTTAATTATGGTATTCTTGATCTCAAATGTATTTAAAACAGCAAATAACCTTTACTAAATTTAGAGTTTGACCTAAGTGAGAAAAGAAAATCGAATCAAAGAGAAAAATCTTCAGATATCATAATTTCTATAGAAAGAGCTGGCTCAATCACTGATGTAATAGAGGCTACCTGTTGCTATTTCAAAGCAAGCAGGGTACAGGTGCAAGTCATTAGTATGTGTAGTACATGCAAGGTTAAGGTAGATATCCACTCTCTTGCTCTATTATTAGAGCTCAGCTAAATATGGTAGCCAGCATACTATTTAAGTAATGGTTTGCAAATCTTGTCATTGTGAAAAGATGCTATTACTGACAAATGGGTTATATGTTATGTCACCCATCCTGCTTCATATATTCCAAGCCGCTAATGTCCAAGGAGTACCAGAGTCAACAGCTGAAAGTGGGAATCAGGACCACTTTCAAGATACAATATAGCCTCCTTAGCACTGACATCCACTTGCAGTTAGTTTAGGCATGTAGTGAATCAGGAAAGAGAAGCCAGAGTTAGACTTGTCTGATTCCAGTAGTCATATCATTAAAAAAAAAAAAATTCAACAGAATTCTAAATTTCAGACTTGAAAGGGACCTTAAAATCATCTACTCCAACTCCCTAATTTTTACAGATTAAAGGGAAAAAAAGAGGAGCTAAGAGGTTAAATGACTTGCCTAGGCTTACACAACTAACAGGTCCCAGAAAATGAGTGAAAACTCAGCTGTACTTAGGAACACTGAGGGCCTATTTTAGGAAACATGCATCAACACTAAATGCACCCAAGATGTTACTTTTAGCTATTTAGCCTTAGTGACATTCCTAGAGATCAACACTGAGGCAATGAAACTAGACCAGAAATATCAATCTTAAGGAAATTTGAAACTTTATTCCTTCAACAGAAATCTTTTTTTAAAAGTTCCTGTTATGTACTAGCATTGTACTAGGCACTGGGTAAGATATAAATATAGATGACATGCTCTTTTCAAAGGTCTCACAATGAAGGAGGGATGATAGGAAATATACTCAGCTTAGAATTTGACAGCATAGTGTAATAGTTAGAATTTGAGATTTGGAAGTCAGAAAAAACCTCAGTTAACATGCATTTATTAAGCACTTATGTATCAAACATTATGCTAAGCACTGAGGATGCAAAGAAAGGTGTTCTAATGGGGGAGAAGGCTGAAAAATGACCATACTAAAAATACACTGAAAGAAAGGTAATCTTGAAAGGAGAAGATATTTGTGGAAATATGTGTAGAAGAATTGCACATGTTTAACATATATTGGATTACTTGCCATCTAGGACAGGTGATAGGGGGAAAGGAAAGGAAAGGAAAAAATTTGGAATACAAGGTTTTGCAAGGGTGAATGTTAAAAATTATCCATGCATATATTTTGAAAATAAAAAGCTTTACTTAAAAAATAAAATAAAATAAATTCACTAGAAGTAGAGGATAGAATCTGGGAGAAGGGGAATTACCTCCTACAGAAGGTAAGATATCAACTGAGTCATGAAGGAATCCAGGAAACTAGGAGCCTGAAGTAAAAAGGGAAAAGATTCTAGATATGGGGAACAGTCAGGGCCAATACATTGAAACAAGATATATGATATTTATGTGTGAGGAATAGCAAGTATGCCAGTGTAGCTGAAACAGGAGGTATGTGGAAAGAGAGTAAAATATAAGAAAATTAGAAAGGCAGAAAAAGGTCAGGTTATAAAGGGATTTAAATGCCAAACAGAGGATTTTATATTTGAATCAGGAAGTAATGAGCCATTGGAATTTATTGAAGAAAGGGATAAAATAACAGGGTTAGACCTATGCTTTAGGAAAGTTCCTTCAGCAACTAAAGTGGAAGATAGATTGAAATAGGGAAAGATCTAAGGCAGGGAAACCAATTAGAAAGCTACTTTAGCAATTTTGGCAAGAAGTGATTTGGCCCTGTGCAAGTATGGTGACTATGAGTAGAGAGGAACAGATGAATAGAAGATATGTTGTAAAGGTAGGAATGACAAGATTTTGCAGTGATATAGATATGTGGAGTGAGAGTAATCAAGGATAACACTGAAGTCGTGAATCTGTAAGATCTGGAGATGTAGTTATGTGATCAATGACAAATCATTTAACCACTTTGTGTCATCTCATTTGGAATATGGAGTAAAAGAAATCAAAAAAGAGGGAAAGGATCTATATGCACAAAAATGTTTATAATAGCAGTTTTCATTGGAAAAAACTAGAAATGGTGGTTCCCATAATAGAGTAATAGCTATGTGAATAAAATAGAATATTACTGTACCATGAGAAGTGACAAAAATAATATATTTCAAGAAACTTGTGAACTGATACAGTCAAGTAAGCAGAACCAGAGATCAATTCATTCAATGACAAAAACATTTTAAAGTAAAAACCATTGTGGTTTTTTTTGGGGGGACTATGATCATTGCAATAACCAATCATAGCTGGTGGCACAGTAGATAGAAGGCTGGATCTAGAGTCGGGAAGATCTGAGTTTGAAGGTGGCCTCCTCGTATGGGTGACCTTAGGCAAGTCACTGAATCTTTGCTTCAGTTTCCTCAGCTCTAAAGTGGAGTCATTTGTTGTAAGGATAAAATGAGATAACATTTGTAAAAAGCATTTGGCAAATGTCTGGCACATGGCAGGCACCATATAAATGCTTATTCCCTTCCCCCCAGTTAGAATTTTAGATGACTAATGATGAATTATGCTTCCTACCTGTCAACAGAGGAATAATGGACTAGATGAGACAGACTTTATCAAACATAGTCATAGTGTAGATTTATCTTATTTGTCCATACTTATTTGTAACTAAAAGCAAGATAGGCTAGTGGGTAGAGATCTGGGTTGGAAAGAAGAATCCTCCTTCTGAAACATACTGGCTCTGCTCCCTAGGCAAGTCACCTAATCATTCTGAGACGGTAAGTTACAGAGATGATGCCAGCCTGAATTGGTAAAACAGGGAATAACCTCTACCAGTTAAATCACAGGGCTAATCCTTATCCCTTAAACTTATTTGTTTCAAGATAAGGCTTTGGGGGAAAGGTAGGAATGTGGGATGGAAGGGTAGACATAACAATACTGATACCAAAGAGGAAAAAAAATATTAATGAAATATTAAAACAATACATAAAAGAGAGTAGATGAAAATTCTGAAGAAAGATAAGCAGGACAGTTTTATAATTACTGTGTTGAATATAATTTGGATAAACTGAACAATTGTATACTTAAAAGCTGATATAGTAGAGAATATATAAACTCCCCTCTGTTCTTTGTATGAAGAAATGTTCATTTTTGTTCATGTTTATCAAGTTCATGATAATAAAAACTTTTAAGAACAATTTCTTTTTCAAAGAAAATAACAAAAATTTGTGGGACTTACCTTACTAGACTGTTATGAAGGTGAAACATGATAATTATGAAAGTATAACCTTAAGGTACCATATGCCTGTCAGCTTATTATAAAGAGAAGTGCAAAATGTTAGGAGAACAGATAAGGAAATGAGAATCAAGAGTCTTTATAGTGGAAGCTTTTATATATCCTCTGAAAGAGGAATGGAATGCTGAAAGGCAAAGACAGGAAAGAAGAGCACTGAAGGTATAGACATTAATGAATATGAGCAATTTGACTAGAAAACAGAATATGGAAATGAGAATAGTGTGAAATAAGGCTAAAAGCAGATTGGAACCACAAACCCTAAATATCATGCCTAGGATACAAACTCTATACCTTAAACCAAAGCTTCAACTGTGGCATGTGACCCCACATAGGGCCATATAACTGAATGTGGGGGTCATGAAATTATGATTATTATGCAGTAAATGTTTTGATTTGTAGACCTACTTTGTATACTTATATACCTTGGATTGTATAAAAGCTTCTTGGGTGAAAAGGAGTCACCAGTGGAAAAAGTTTAAGCAGCCCTGCCTTAAGCTTTTTGAGCAACAGAATAATCAGACCTTTGTAATAAAATTATTAACATCATAGTAGTTCGTAGAATTAAAGGGAGGGAAACCTGTGGGATGTCATTGTCTTAATCCAAATTAAGGACCAAAAGATCTGAGTGTGATTGGTGTTAATGGGAATAGTATGGTATTTATTGAATTGAGAAACATGAAGAGAGAATAAAAATTGCATATGTGTACAGTACCAGGGAGAAGGAAGAATGATGCAGAAATAACATTGGTCTTAGAATCAGAAGACCAAAACTTTAGTTTCAGTTCTAATTATGTGACCAGGATCATGTCTTTTAACTTTTCTAAGCTTCAGTGTGCAAGATGGGGATACTAATGATTGTACTACCTGCCTTAGTAAAGAAATGCTTTGTAAATCTTATCACTATACACATATGACATATTTAAAAGAATATAATTTTGTGAGAATGAGTGAATAACTGAAAAGATGTAAGCTTCCATTTTAGCTTTAATGAACCCAAAATAGCAGAAAAGTATCCAGGAAGAGATATTTAATGAACAGTTGGAAATATGAGTCTGAAGTTCATGAGAGAGATCAGGAATAGATAGGGCAAAAACAAACTTTTAGACAAACTGGAGACCTCTGCCCCAGTATCAAAGCAGACAAATCCCTAACCACCTCTGGATAGCAACCAGGGCTCTCTTGTCACAGGGAAAGTGTTCAATCTCTGACATATCTTGAAATCAAATAAGCATGGAAGACCTTCAGTCCTTCAACTCCTCCTATGTCCCATTGGAATTGTTAGAGCAGAGCCCCAGATTATCTTGCTGGATGCCAGACAGAATTTAACAAAAACTCCTTGAAACACAGCCACCACTACAAAGATTTTCTTCCACTGTTCCATTCATCTGTTCAACTCCCCTTAGATTTTATCTTCCCCAAAAGACTCCTATGTGAATCCAATTACAGAGTCAAAAATAGTCCCTCTAAAAAACTAGTATTGAGTATTATAGGAGAGAATAGACATAACTCTCGTGAAATACCCGGTAATAGTTATCAATGCAGTGGGTTCTCTCCATTCTTCTCCACCTATTAATAAGTATGGTCACCAGAGCCCTCTCAAAAAAGGCTCAGCTACTCCCTGTGTCTTTGGCCAGACAAACTGGTCCTACATAACAGGGCGTGGGCTTCCTCTTATTCCTCCTTTATTTTTGTTAAGTTTAGTGTCAATATCCCTGGTGTCAAAACTAAAGAACATAAGCAGCAGCTGTTCAGAAGCCTCCCAGTCCCAAAGCAGAAGTTCAATTTGACAGTAGCAAATTTTATTTAAAATACCCTCTTCTTCCTTAAAACTTGCCCCTGTGGTCTCAGCTGGATGTAGCATTCTTCTCCACTTCCTGTTCTGATCTTTTAGATGATACTGCTAGGAGGTCACAGGAGTAAAAAAGAACCCAGGCCAAGATCCCTTGGACACTCTGTCCATGTCTTGGCAGGAATCCAGTAGGGAATGAAATCAGACACCGGAATTTCCACTAACTTCTAGGTCTTCAGGAAATCAGCTCCTTCTCTGATCCAGCCCTGCAATTAAACATTAGCCAGGGGCACATCACGTCCTAGACAGAGCCCCTACCAAAGGTTACCGTGTCTGTACACTGCTTCTTCACCAGGGTGGCCTCCCAGAGCCCCTACCACAGGCCACAGCTATTTGGAGCATATTAAAGAGGTGATGGAAAGGGAAAAGAACTTGGGCTCGGTTGAAGTGCCTATCTGTCTCCTGTACCTTATCAGTGCGTCCAATCTGATGGACTTCAATATAATGTTCCAGGAAATTAGAGATCTTAGGATGTTATATTTCAGAGAGGACAACCCTGACAAAATTTAATCAACCATCCTCCTCCCTGCCCACTGCCCAAATGAATCTAACAATGAGTAGAAGTCAGATAGGATCCAAGGCCATCTCCAGACACCCTGATTTGTATCTTGTCACTGGACCCAGATGGCTCTGGGGGGGGAAAGTGAGGCAGGTGACCTTGCATAGCTCTTCCTCCCTTAAATCCAATTCACGTGCATGTCATGGCATCACCCATTTGAGAACAAATGAAAAAAAATAACATATGGAGGCAGGGCATTCCCTTTCTACCTGTCAGTATCTAGTCTGCAAGGCCTAAAAGACACCACTGAATCACTAAATGCAATTTAAATCTAAATGTTAAGTTATATTTCCTTCTGTAGTGCTTGATTACTACCACTACCCCGTGACTTGAGAGAAGCAATAATCCAAGGTAATTCTGGTGCCTTTTTATAGCAGTTAACCAATCAAAGCTATGTGTACTCAGGCAAACTATATACTATTACCTTTCAAAGCTATTGTATTTAAGCTAGTATATTGGTTCATGAGGGAAGAAATGGTTTATGTGAGCTTTGAATATCCATTGGCAGCAAGAATAAGTTGAAAGACACTGAATGTACCTGGATTGCCTATGAGTCAATATTTTTCTGTCCCGATTCATAAATTTTTCTGGCAGGAAGTAGTGAATATTATATTTTTGAAACCAGCTATTCTGTCTCCTTCCATTGTACATATGCATATGTTAACACATGAAATAATCAAGTGTTCTAAGGGGAACTGAAATAGGAGAGACATAATTGAGTTCCTTTGTACTGTCCTAAGGGGAAAGCCAGAAATTGACAGTTAAGTATCTGCAATTCTAATGTAATCCCAATAAACCAAAAACAGCATTTTTACAGGAACTGTTTATAACACTGCTGCAGCATAGCAATATGCCATTCAGAGATGGATTTTAGAGAAAAATAGCCCAAGGATTTCAATCCTGCAGCTAAATTCCCTTACCAAGAACCACACAAACACAAGGACAAACAGGAAGTCAGTTTTCCAGGAGGGGGACCCAGTCTTAACAGTTTCAGTGAGAGCAGGGCCCCCTCTGCTGGGAGCTGAGAAAATGAAATATCAGGATGCCCAAGACCATGATGCTTCCGAATGAAGAAGCCTTGTGGTAATAAATGAACACTGAGTTAGGACCCCTTCAGAATGCCTATTGAATAAGAATTATATATATATAAAAAAGAACAAGGTGGAAGCATAAGAGAGCCACAGTCAACTTATAAAAAATATCAAAATGTTCTAGAAGATCTTTCTTAAAAGATCCCAATATTCCAACAAAAGATCTGTGATCTCAGCCATATAGGTATTCCCTATCATGATACAAACCACAATCCATAACTTTCCATGATAATTGTTATCTGTATGATTCTGTAGCTGAGTATGAACTTATAAATCACTATCAAATTATTTCTTAAAAATACATTAAAAAAAGTTTCACGGAGAGCTTACATGTGTTTCAGACTCACTTTTTGATGGTTTAGCTAGTCAGAAAATTGGTTCAGCATTTTAATTTTAGAAGGAATTTTTACAAGAATACCAAAAAAATTCTCTTGTCAACCAGAAACCAGAAATTTGGCATTAAAGAGGTATTTAACAAAAGTGGTTCTATTACCAATAAAGCACTATGTGACTAAATTCAGTTGTCTTCTGGGAAAGGGAAAGAGCACTGGAATATATTGAGAATAATGCATTTGAGAAAGTAACTATATACGATAGATAAATTTTTGTAATGGAAAAATATCTAATGTAATGTGTTTCTATAACTAGGATCTAGAAATTGCAAACTCCTGAAATCAGTCAGTCAGATAGAGATGACAGAACTTAATGCTAGCAAACTTTTATTGAATTGTAAACTAGTGAGTCCTTCAGTTTCAGAAGCAACATGGTATAATGGAAAGAGACAAAAATCCTGCATTCAAATCCCTGCTCTGCTATTAACTACCTTTATGATTCTGGACAAATAATGTTTCCTCATCTGCAAAATAAAGATATAGAATGGGCTCCATGTGTGGTAAGAGCCTTCTCCCAACTACAGCATGAGGGTGTCATTGTATGATTTGAAAGGAAACAATAGAAAAAAGTACTGAAGATTTCAAAAAGAAGAAATCTCAGATACCTTGAACATAAAGACAAATTAGCAGGTAAAACAGTAACAGGAGGAAATTTGGTCTCCAGATATAGTGTGTTCTGAAATCTGTGAATAAATATTGCAAAATGAAAGAAAATTATGTAACACTTGATAAGACAGAGAATCCTGTGGAATTTGAGGAGGAGGTGGAACCACAACCTTTAGTTCCTGAGTGGTTTAAAGGAGAAATGAGAATCGTGAGAACAGAAGTTCTGCCCTACACAGTAAAAATTACAAGCAAAATAGAAAAACTTGATCTGCAATGGCAAACCTCACCAAAGAAACAAAAGAGGGAACAATAAATTGGGAATGCAAATACAGAGAAGTGAAGGACAATTTAGAAGAAGAGAAGCAAAAAACAAAACCATTAAAAGAAAATACATTCACTATGCAAACAATACATACAAATCTTGAAGACAGGTTGCATAGACAACGTAAGGATCATAGGTCTCCAGAAGAATACAACAGGACAAAAATACCTTACCACCATAATGAAAAAATAACAGATAACTACACAGAACTTAAGAACATAGAAAATAAAGCTCCAATGGAAAGACTTCACAGATTGCCTCGAGAAAAAAAAAAAAAACCCAAAGATAGTAAACTCTAAGACACACAGTGGTTAAATTTAAAAATTCAGTAACAAGTTCTGCAAGCCATCAAAAACAAAGAAAAGGACATTCCAAAAAATGAGACTATTTCTCACTCACTAAAAAAAGGAGGAGGAAATGGAATGTTTGAAGATCATTGGAGCTCAGAATACTAGCTTAACCATACAGAACCAAAGATGGACTTCAATAATAAAGAAAACTTTGAAAAGAAAATCAGAGTTGAAGAGATTCTCAAACACTTAAAACAACAGAATTGCAGGAAGTGTGAATAAATGCAGGCAGTAATAGCAACAGAATAACAACAGGAAGACCAATAAGAGACTTCATTCTAAAGGTACACAAGGATAGAGGGGTAAGGGCAGCAACTAGCATAAGTAACAATAAAAAGGCAGACGGGGCATTATAGACTGAACCTGGTGACATCCTGTCTACAGATGAATACTTCTTTTGTGGAACTATATTACAACATGGGAAGATACATGAAAGGGAGTTGAATAGGGAGATAAAAGTGAGTGATGTGCCAAGGACAAATCAAGGGCCAGTGATAAGGGGAAAATATCATCTGTTGTCTCAGTGTACAGGGAAGTAGTAAGAGAAAAAGGTTTAAAAGGGGGAGAAAGGGAGAAGGGCTTACTTTGAAGGTGGGATGGGATTCCGGATGAATGCTCCTATGGGTGAAAGGAGGTACCTTACACTGGATGAAGCCTCAGGAAATTTGGGGCCTGAAAAGTCTGCTTGTCCTAGGATGTGAGAAGGTGGAACCCCTGCAGGGGTTCTGGGAGGAAGTGGGTAAGCATGGATACAAGGAGATTTCCAGGCAAATGTATGGAGTAAAAGTCAACAGAAGAGGATAGAAATAAGTAAGGGGGTGGTGAAAAAGGTCCCTGCCATAGCACAGTGTCCTCTTTGATACCTGCAATAATTGGCATTGTTCTGAGAGTGAAGCACAATGGAAAAGGGGAATTCATGGGATAAACCCTATAAGATACTGGCAGAAAGAACCTAGAACACAAAATCTGAAATAAATATCCTGAAAGTTTTGACTATATAAAGAACACAGAGAAAAGAGGCTGGATAATTTTAGGGATTGTGAATCAGAAAATGAAAATCTGCAATAAACAGAGAAGGTAGATAATAAAAAGTGAGAGAAATATTTTTTGAAAGGGGCACAAAAATGAAAATTAATAAAAAAAAAAACCCAACCTAATAAATAGGACTAACTGAAGAAGAGAGGATGAGAGAACTTAACTTATTGAGAGAAAAAAAGAGGGAGAAGAGATGTATCAATATAGATAAAAGCAGGAGAGAGGAACTAATGCACAAAACTTTAAAGGGAAAGAGATAACAATAAGAAAAGAAGAGATAGAAAAAAGAGATAGTGGGAAGAGGACCACCTTTTAAAAAAGGTTAAAATAAGTGAAGGAACAAAGTAGAAGAGAAAAAAAATTATAATTTGAGGGAAAAAAGTTTTACAGACAGATGAAGGAAAATATAAACTTGGCTCATAACTTTAAACATGAATGGATTAAGCAATAAAATGAAAAAGAGTGACATTGTATTAAAAAAACCAAAATCCTACAATCTTCTCCACAAGAAACACATTTAAGAGACAAACACACACATAAGATAAAATTTATGGGATGGAAAAAATTTACTATGATTCAAGTGAATCAAAAAAAATTAGACAAACAAGGAAACTCTGTTATGCTAAAATGAACCATAAACAACAAAACAATATATAAGTATACTTTAAATGTCTTAGCGTGCAAATTCATAAAGGAAACAGCTGAGTTGCAAGAACACAGTAGTGATAGGAAACTTCACTATACCTTTATCACTTTGGGATAAATCTAACAGAAAGTTTAAAAAGGGGAAAATAAAGAACTGAACAAATTTCTGAAGAAACTAGAGTTAGAAGATTTATAGCATCTTCTAAATGGGACTGTAAAAGAACAGACATTGCTCTATACCAGATGAGAGTTTTACAAAAATGCACCATACAAACTGTAAATGGATCCAACCATTCTAGAGAACAATTTGGAACTATGCTTTGATAAAAAGTAATCAAGCTGTGCATACCCTTTGACCCAGCAGTGTTTCTATGGGCCTATATCCCAAAGAGATTTTAAAGGAAGGAAAGGGTCCCACATATGCAAAAATGTTTGTGGCAGCTAGAAACTGGAAACTCAATTGGAGAATGGCTGAATAAATTATGGTATACGAATGTCATGGAGTATTATTGTTCTGTAAGAAATGACCAGCAGGATGATTTCAGAGAGGCCTGGAGAGACTTGCATGAACTGATGCTAAGTGAAATGAGCAGAACCAGGAGATCATTATACACAGCAACAAGACGATATGATGATCAATTCTGATGGACATGGTTCTCTTCAACAATGAGATGTTTCAAACCAGTTTCAGCTGTTCAGTGATGAAGAAAGCCATATACACCCACGGAAAGGCCTGTGGGATCTGAGTCTGAACTACAACATAGCATTTTCACACTCTCTATTGATGTTTGCTTGCATTATGTTTTCCTTCTCAGGTTTTTTTTTTGTTTTTTTTTTTTCCTGTACAGCAAGATAACTGTATAAATATGTATGCACATATTATATCTGTCAAATATTTTAACATAATTAACATGTATTAGACTTTCTGCCATCTAGGAGAGGGGGTGGGGGACAGGAGGGAAAAATTTGTAACAGGGTTTTGTAAGGGTCAATGTTGAGAATTTGCCTATGCATACATTTTGCAAATAAAAAGCTTTAATTTTTAAAAAAAATCCACATTTTTATGTGTAATGTAAAAATATATACATTAGGGCACAAGGATAGGAAGAAAAGTGGTTGAATGGGGAAATAAATATTTATATAAACCAACAATAAGAAAAGGGAAATATGTCCAGTGAAAGAAACATGGAAAGATCTGTATGAACAAATGCAGAGTGAAGTAAAGCCAAGAAAACAATAAACCCAGTCACTACAACAATGTAATAGAAAGAACAAATGGCATGTCAAAAAAATCACAACAAAATTATAACGATCAAGAGGTCCATAGGTATTATACGTTACGTGTGTTATTAGACATTTTTAATGTATTAGTTGTGTTGACTTTTTTCCTCTAAAAAATTATTTTCTGCCATATGGGAAGGTTCTCAGGAAGAAGAGATACATGGAATACTGTGGTGATGTAAAAGTATCAATAAAAACTCTTTTTTAAAAAAAGACAATGTAATATGTGGGCTGTCCATTATTTATTTCTCACTTTTACAACATCACTAGCCCATCTTCTTTTTTTAAAAATAGCTTTTTATTTTCTTAAATTCATGCAAAGATAGTTTTCCACATTCACCTTTGCAAAATATTTTGTGTTTCAAATTTTCTTCCTCTCTCTCCTTTCCCGGAACCTCACCAAGATAACAAGCAATCTGATATAGGTTAAACATGTGCAGTTCTTTTGAATATGTTTTTATTTTTGTCATCCTGTACAAGAAAAATCAAAAGGGAGACAAAACATGAAAAAGGAAAAAAAAGCAAGCAAACAACAACAATGACAAAAGGTGAAAATACTATGCTTTGATCCATATTCAATCTTCATAGTTCTCTGGATATGGATAGCTCTCTCCATCCCAGGGCTATTGGAATTGCCTAGAATCATCTCATTGCTAAAAAAGAGCAAAGTCCATCACAGTTGATCATCACATAATCCTGTTATTGCTGTGTACAATGTTCTCTTGTTTCTATTCACTTCACTTAGCATCAGTTCATGTAAGTCTAAACTTTTCTGAAATCAGTCTGCTCATCATTTCTTATGGAATAATAATATTCCATTACATTCATATACCATAACTTATTCAGCCATTTCCCAACTGATGGGCATCCACTTAGTTTTCTGGGCACTTGCAGATTGATTATCCACTGGATTTTTCCTGTGTGGGTAGTTGGGACAATTTCATTAAAGAGTGATTATGGATCTCTTCTAGGATCTCTGCAATCACCTGGGACCTGATATAATTAGTATAATGTTATCTATAAATAGTAGCATCAAAGCTCTCACCATCTAGAGGGAATCCCTTTTCATTTTATGAAACAGTGTTAAACACTGTAACTGTTTGGTGAACACATCTTCCTGGATTATGTTCCATTTGATCAGTCAATAAGCATTTGCTAAGTGGGCCATTATGTGCCAGGTATTGTGCAAGGCACTGGAGATGAAAGTGCAAAAATGAAAAAACTCCCTACTGTCAAGGAATAATATTAATGATCATCAAACAAGTTTATCTCTATTATTCTATTTTTCAAGAAATCCTTTCTCTCTCTTGATTTTCTCCTATTTATCATATGTACATTTATTATCTGTACATTATTATCTGTACAATGTTTTTATCTTGTCTCCATCAGACTGTAAGCTCGAGAACAGGAACTGGGTTTTTTTTTTTTTTTTTGTCTTTTTTTGTACTAATACTGCTTAGCACAGTGCTAGGCACATAGTAGGTGCTTTTTGGCTGACTGACCCTGGGTTAAGGTATTTTTATATTCATGACCCCCAGAAATATACATACTGCCCTCATCTGCTCCAGATGTGCAACAACATCTTTTGGACATCTTGAATTGGAAGTTTCATGGGCATCTTAAATTCAGCACATCCAAAAGCAAGCTTCTCTTTCCCCAAAATATTCATCTTCCCAAGTCTCTTGAGAACACCATAGACTTTACACTCACCGGGGTTTCCAACCTTAAAGTCATTTTCTATTCTTCACTTACCATTGTCCTCCATATCCAATCAATTCTCAAGCCTTGCAAATTCTACTTCCATAATATTACTCTTATCAGTACCTTCTCTCTCAGAATACATAACCCCCAAGTTCAAGTTTCCCATAACCTCCCGTAGACTATTGCAGCCTTATCCTAAATGAGCTCATCTGGTAAGTCTCTCTCCTCCAATCCATTCTTCTCACAGCTACCACAGGGATCTTCCAAACGCACAGACCTCACTGTGCACCTCCTTAGGTAGGAAGTGGCTCAGTTAGCAGCTAAGTGGCCCCCACAGCATACAGAGTGCTGGGCCTGCAGTCAGGATGTCTGAGGTCAAATCTGACTTAGGACATTTACTATATGTATCACCTTGAGCAAGTCATTTAATCTCTGTGTGCCTCAGTGTCCTTAATCGTAAAATGGTGATAATGACATCTAACTTCCAGGACTGGTGTAAGGATTAAATGAGATAATATTCTTAGAGCACTTAGCACAGTATCTGGCATATAAATAGGTGGTTAATAAGTACTTGTTCCCTTCCCCCATAGCACCCTCTTGAAAGATAAAATACAAGCTTTCCATACTTTTTGACATATATATCCCTTCACACTTAAAATCAAATCAGATTTTCCAGACATATTCTACCTTCTGGTTTTAAACTGGTTTTCTTGCTGTCCCTAGTATAAAACTTTGGTCCTTCATTGCTGAGCCTTTGAAAATACAGACAGTCCTCTATGCTTGGATACACTTTTCTCACCTTTGTCTCTTAAAAGCGACATCTTAAAAGAGGTATCTCTTTTTAAAGTTCAGTTAACTTGCCATCTCCTATATTTTGTTGTTTGTCCTTCATTCTCAATGAGGACCATGACATTAGGAAAGTAATACTGTGACATACAAGTAAACTGGATGTAAGTGAGGAAGGGCTTCGCAAGGTCACCTGCTTCCCTTTCCCCTCCAGAGCCATCTAGGTCCAGTGGCCAGATATAGATCAGAATGAGTAGAGATGGCTCTGGATAAAATGGAAGTTCTTGACCTTTTTAAGCTAAAATCTTTAACAAGTCTTTAACAGGTTTGACTGAAGCCACACCCATTCCATGATTAAGGCTAGGTAGCAGTTGAGGCAAAGAATCTTTTTTTTCACCTAGTCCAAAAAAAGTCTAAATAAATAAATGAATGAAAATCTAGGAGGGGAGGATCCTCAGAGTTTCTGGCCAAAGCAGATATGATTGTTATTTACATTGAATCTGAGTCAATCAGGATCCAAACAATGACCAAATGGGGCTTGGCCTAGGACCTATAAGTGGCCAATGAGAATCAGATTGATTTTAGTTTAAGGCATGGCTCTTAAGAAATCTAGCCAATATAGAAACTGGAAATTGAATAGATGCCCTTCAATTGGAGAATGGCTGAATAAATTATGGTATATGAATATTATGGAATATTATTGTTCTATAAGAAATGACCAGCAAGATGATTTCAGAGAGGCTTGGAGAGACTTACATGAACTGATGCTAAGTGAAATGAGCAGAACCAGGAGATCATTATACACGGCAACAACAGTACTATATGACGATCAATTCTGATGGACATGGCTCTCTTCAACAATGAAATGTTTCAAACCACCTCCAATTGTTCACTGAAGAAAGCCATATACACCCAGAGAGAGGGATGTGAAATGTGGACCACAACATAACATTCTCATACTCCTTGATTGATGTTTGCTTACATTGTGTTTCCTTTATCTGATATATTTTTTGTGTAGATAAGATTTTTCTTGCACAACAATGATAAGTTTGGAAATATGTATACATATATTCGATTTGCCAATATATTAACATAATTAACATGTAGTGGATATCCTGCCATCTAGGGGAGGGGTGGGGAGCTGGGGGGAAAAATTTGTAGCAGAAATGTATGTAAGGGTTAATGTTGAAGAATTACCCACACATATGTTATGCAAATAAAATTTAAAAAATGTTTAAAAAAAAAAAGAAATCTAGCCAATAAACCCCAAGATATCTTGGGAGGATTCAGAGATGCAAAAGAGGAAAAAAAATGCTCTTAAGAGCATTTATAGGAAAGGGTATGATACTCTATGTATATAGAGGGAGGGAAGGAGGAGAGAGGGAAGGAAGGAAGGAAGGATGAAGTGAGCCTTTAAAGAGGAGAGATTACTGAGTGATGGAAGCAGAGAGCCTAGAAGTGGGAATGGGGTACAAGGTTCCAATTCAGCCAGTGAGTGAAAATACAATCAGTGTTCAGCTAAGGGGAATGTGTTATCAGGAGGGACTCAGGTATCAAAGAGAATTAATAGATGAAAGGAGTGGGAAAGAAAATTATTTAAGATGAAAATAGATTTTCCAGATTCCCCCTTCTGTTAGTGCCCCTTTCCCATTATTTTGTATTTACTCAAAAGGTAGTCGTCATTCCTTGAGGGCTGAAACTGCATCATTTTTGTCATATCAACAGCACCCAATGTAGTTCCTGGAACATAGTAGTCAACAAAGGAGACTGAGAAAAAGTGGTCAGATAAGAGAGAAGGTAAAGAAGAGGCTAATAACATACAGAAAAAACACACCAAAATATTACTGTACCATACAATGATAATAAGAACAGTTCTGAAAAGCATGGTAAGACTTATTTGACTGCTGCAGTATGCTGAACCATGAAAACAATATATCTAGAACAATATAAATGCAAATAACTAAAATAAATTAACACCAGTTAACTTCAAAGACCAAACTTGACCTCAGAAAATAGCTTAAAAAATGTATCTTCTTCCGTCTTTGCAGTGTCCATTGGCAGATTTTGGTTATATAATATTGCATACACAGTCAGGATTGGTTGATATGTTGGATTGATTGGACAGGTTCCCTTCTCCCCTTTTTTTCTTTTTTATGCTGTATCATAAAGGGATAACTCAATGGATAAAGATTTTAAGAGGAATATTTCAGAAATAAAGAGGATATATCATAAGATTATATTTTTAAAAAGAAGTACTTACTGTTTCTTGTTGCCTTTGAATACTCAGTAAAACCAGCTCTACAGATTCCTTCATTTGTTTCTCTAAGAATCTGAGTCATCCTTGCTCTCTGTACTCCACTTGGACTATCCTCTCCACTCCCACCACACAGGAAAATTGGGCTCTATCCCTGCATCACTTTGGGCTTTGAAAGGCTAACTGTAGCCTTAAGCTACCTAGATATAGATGTCCACAGCAGTTCTCAGATATCTCCACTTATATATGCGTATTGCCTCTTCTTTCCAACTCCCCTTGAGGTATAACCTTCTCCCTTTAGAATATAAGCACTTTGAGAGCATGGACTCTCTTACCTGCTTTTATTTTTATCCTTCAACATGTAGTACAATATCTGTCAAAAATGCTTAGTAAATTTTATGTATTTTTAAACATACATATGTATATACGCACAAGCATACATATATGCATGGGAGTATATGCACACACATATGGCAGTAGTATTGCTTAATATATTTTATATGTATACAATGATATATATACACATATACACATAGGCATATATATGTATACACACACATTTAGCTGTAACTTCATTTTATCTCCTAGTTTTATTTTGTTTTCTGGTTTTAAGAGTATTTGATATGATTCAATTTTTATAATAGTATATCCACTCAACTGTCATATAGCAATCTCAAATTTAGAATAGTTATTCCCATAATACTTGTAGTCTAAATCTGCATAAGACTTGGGCCTCATAGGACTGAGAGCCACTTTGTATTTTTCTTTATTACATGGTTTGTCATAACCAAAAATTCATCACCAAATGATGCACATGACCAGCCTGCTAATAATAGACAAGTAGTTTTAATCTTTCTGGGTATCCATTTCCTCATCTGTGAAAGAAGGAGTTGGATCAGGTGCCTTCTGAAATCCTTTCCAGCTTCAAACCTATGATCCTATAATTTGAAGTCAAGCTTATGTAAAAGTAATAATAACTGGGAAAGGTCCCTGGGAAAACAAACTAGATATTTGTTCTAGGAAGTTGCTACTGGATCAAGAGGATCAAAAGAGGAAAAAGGCAGATCCAACTCCCAAATCAGGTCTGACTCTTACTGCTTAAGTGGACACCTCTTAGTTCATTTCTTCCATAAAGGGATTATCATTTTGTCCTCATGTTTGTATATGATGGCAATGTCTCCAAAGTGAGGCAAGCATGATATTTCTGCATATGGCCAGCATGATTGTGCAGTAAACAGCCTAAACTTGTGTAAAGCTGGACACAAGGGCAGTTTGATCTTGGTTGACTTTGAGTCTGACAAAAGTGAAACAATGTATAGGCAATAGAGTAGCTCTCTGGTCCTATTTCTACTCCCAGTGAGAATTCAGGGGTCCCCTAGGATCTCTTTCTGCCCCAATGCTTCCAATCCTGCTGGTCAGTCAAAAGCCCTTACTGTCCCAGGGGTGCTAGAATGCACCTTGTGGCTGATTCCACTGCTGCTGTGCTCCTGCCCAGCCCCAGGGTTTGCACGCCTCTCTAAACTGAAAGATGAAATTTTTTTCTTCACTTTCCCAATCAGTAAAGCATGTGTTTTTTTAAATTGTTGCAGAGAAGATAGTCCATGCTTTCAAAGTACTTATATTCTAAAGGGAGAAAGCCATACATCAAGGAGAATTGGAAAGAAGAAACAGTACACAGATAGGCTAAGCAAACATTTTGACTCTCACTCTGGCATTTTTGACTCTACTTCCCTTAGAACAAAGCATAAAGATCATATAAAACAAAGAAGTTACAATATCTGCCCTCAGGGTGGGCTCTAATAGACTTACACTGTTTATCTGCTCTCAGATGACCTTGTACTCTCTATATTGGCAGAGCAGGGAACCACCTTCCTGCATGGTAGAAGCCAGCCCCTAATTTACTCTGTTAGAGGCCTACCTATCATGCTGCTTAAAATTCCTACCATTATAGTCACTCCTCTAGGTTAAAGATCTTAACCTGGGGTCCACAAATTTCAAGAAGGGAGGGCACTCTAAATTTAGAAGCTGTATTATTTTTACAATTTGGAATTTAACAATTCCAATATAATTGGCTTCCCTTGTAAATATATGTTATTATGTATTTAAAAACATTATTCTAAGAAAGTATCCACAGGATTCATTAGACTGCCAAAGAGTCTGTGACACAGAAAGAATCCTTGGCATTCTGTTATGCACATGGCAATGTTTTTCTTTTTTCCCTTTTTCTATTTTCTATGTAAGTTTAAAATAAATTAATTTTTAAAAATCTTTGCCATCCCACCCTCTCCCAGATCTCTTTCTTAAATATAGAGTGAAAGAGGGCATCAAATTATTTCTACAAATTTTTAGAGTCCACCAATGTATCAGAACCAGATGTATTCCTTAATTCCCTTGTCAGGTGCCCTAAAAGAACTGGGTATAATGTAGCTGGTTTTATGGATGGGAAGCAATAAGGAGGACATTTCAGCCCCTGAAGAAAAATCAGGGCATTCCATCAGATCCCAGAGGAGAATCCTCCTAGGAAAAAGCTATGTGATCAAAGAATGACCAAATCCTGTGCAAATCAGGCCACAGTTCATGGGAGGGCCAGATCCAAAGATGGAACTGGGAAGTTGGCAGAGTATAGCAGGGCAAACTGTACAAAGGGAAATGGTAAGTGTGCAAAATGCTAGTTTATCCTACTTCAGGGATCATTTCCCTAGAAATTCAAGGCATTGCTTTGTAGAATTACATTTTTGGATAAACTCTGGGGGATACAGATTACATACTAACTCTCATGTCCTCTCCTTAAGCCTGGGTAATGCAAGCCCTCTTATCTCCTCCAAGAGTTCAGATAGACTTCTTGAGACTCCATCAACTGGTGTTCACCAATCCAAATGTCCCACCTCCTGTTCCACAGTGTTCTGCCCTTCCTCATCACTGGACTTTCTAGGGTAGGGCCCCAATCAATTGATACTTCCCAGCACTATGGCTAACACTTGCATCTTCTTTAACACAAATCCCTGTGATTCAGAACCATCACATGTTAAGGCAAAATAAGACTATCATTGCTACCTTCATACATTTCCTTCCACAAAAATTTTCAGTACCTTTCTATTCCTTCTAGAAGAAGAGTCAAGACAGCTATCCTGGCATACAAGGCCCTCCACAACATGGTTCCAATTTACTTTTTTGGGTTTATTTTCTATTTTTCCCCTTATGCATTCTGTGTGCCAACCAAACTGTCCCACCCTGAAATCAATATTCAGTCTTCAGTCTGCATGACATTGTGGCACCCAGAAAGCAATCTGCAGCTCAGGTATTACACAACCTTTCCTGATTTCCCACCTTCACTCTGCCCCTCCCCTCAATTGTTATTGCTCTCTCTCCCTCCTTAAATTACCTTGCAATTACTTATTTATGTGTAACACATCTTTGATCATATGTAATCTCCTGCAAGGCAGGGATTATCTTGTTTTTGTCTTTGTATTCCCAGTACTTGCCACACTGCCTGCTCTTAGTAAATGTTTGTTGAATTGATTTGGCTTATGCCACTGAGAACCACCTAAGTTGAGTGTGCCAGCCTCTGAGCTGGTAAGACCAAGGTTCAGACACATCTTGGTTGTGTGAACTCCCCAGGTCATTTCAATTCTTGGTTCCCTTAAGCAACTTTCCAAGACTTGCCAGGAAAGTGCCTGATTTGCCTTGTTAGAAGGAATGTCCTCACCAGGGGCTTCCTATACCTATGAAATCCCAAGTACTCACCAGGTTGTCCTAAAAGCTTAGCACAATTTTAAGTTTAGTTTAAGACTCATCTGAGCTTCATTAACAGGGGATCTGTGAACTTTTAAGTTTAGCTTGATATCGCACTAACACTTTTGGGACATGCTGTATGTATGTATGTATGTAATAATGTATGTAAGCATCTACAAAGATCTCACAAACTGGTTAGATGACTTTAGGTAATGTTTCAGACAGAGAATATTAGAAGTTTTGAACTAAAGGAGAGTCTATTAAGGTACACAAACTGCCCTAAGTACCTAGCCTTGGAGTTCTTACCTGTTTTTATTTTTGGGTTTTTTTTTTTTTTTTAAATCATGCACTCCTTTGGGAGTGTAGTGAATTGTCAAGACCCCTTCTCAGAATATATCATTTTAAAGACATAAAATAAGATATAGGATTACAAAGCAAACCAATTACTTTGAAATATAGTTATATATTTTGTATCATATATAAAATATATATTCTGTATGATATGTGTATATTAATTTGTATATTTTTAAGTTCCCAGGTCCCAAGTTAAGAACCCTTGTCCTTGAGTAATCCATTTACTTTATTATTAAAAATGATAATAGCTAGCATTTAAGTAGTGATTTAAAGTTTGCAAAGTACTTTACATATGTTATTTCAAGAGATCATATCAGCCTTGAGTTGGTGCTGTTATCCCCATTCCCTTGTCTAGTGGCAGACAGCTAGTTAGTGAGAGTTTGAGGTTGCATCTGAATTCTATCTACTGTGCCAATATAGGGACTATTTGCCACAAAGTAGGGATTAGCCCTGTAGGAATCCTATCATGCCAAGAAAGATGTGACAAAGGGCACTCTGAAATAAGCTGGAAGGAGCTGGAAGTACAAGGAACCAGAAATCTCATGACTTTCTGTCCACCCAGTAAAAGAATCTGGGGATTCAATTCTGCCAACTGGGAGTACACCCACTTATGGAGCCATTTATTCACTTACTGCAAGCCTGAAAATGCTTCCCAGAATGTGGTCAGCTCTTTGGAAATCAGCTTTAGCTTTTGCTGCACTATTGTAGTCCCTGTGACCCCCAATTGGAGAGCTGGCTGTGTAGCAATCAGCCTGACCATTGTCTGAACCACAAGGTTGTGGAAAGCCTGAGGTGGGGTGGGGGAACAGCACAATGCAGAGAGACATAGGATGATAATAATAACCCACATTTAATTATTTAAGGTTTGCAAAATGGTTCCTTTATAACAACTCTGTGAAATAGAAAATGCAAGTATTATTACTCCCTTTTCACAGATGAGGAAATCGGACTCTTTGCCCATGATTATGGAAGTATTAAGATGCTGACAGGGAATCTGAACTCAGGTCTCCTGACTCCAAATCCATGTGGCCACACTCACTCTCACTTCATCAAATGGGTATAGGGTAATATCAGTGATTATGGACAATCAACAGGAAAAAAAAATTCATTGTGGTCCAAATAACAATTAAAGGGCAAAACCAGGGATTATGTCAGTTCAAACCAGAAATCATCAGATTATTAAATCCAAAGGATGAGGCAAGAGGTAAGATAAAAGACCACAGAACCAGTGCCAAAGTCAGGTAATCAACCAGATTATGTAAGTGCAAAAGAAAACAGCAACATACTCTAGAGACAGAAGGCTTCATGTGCCAGGCAAGCCAGAACACCAGCATTACCCTCTGACCACCATCTCTGCTTGAATCCTAATAGAGACAGCATTGGACTTTGAGTCAAGAGCCTTGGGAAGAGCAGTGCCCTCCAAACCATTAGATCTGCTTCTATCCCAGACCTCACAGCCATAACTCAGGGAAAAAATCATATTGTGAAGAAAGGGCCCATCTTCTTATTTTCACCAGTGACGACTTCTGACCAACTACCATCAACAATCATTTATTTAGGCACAGGGAATAGAAACACTTCTCAGACTAGTTGTCCTTCTAGTCCAACCTTCCAATGTATCCTCCAGGGAAGCAGCTCCCATGCAGAAGAGACCAGGCATCCCCTCAGTCATTGCCACACATAGCTGGCAGACCAGTCTAGCTGAAGCAGCAAGGCTACCCTGAGAGACAAATAGAAAATAGCATATACCAGTCAAGTCTGATCATCGCCACAACCTTGACCATTTGCCCTCAGATTCTGATGAAAGCCACCCAGACCCTGAACCCAAAAGCCTTGGGAAGAGCCCAGGGCCTTTAACCATCACCCTAGAAAGTCACACCAGCGGAGAAGCAATTTGGCGTTTGCTCCGTAGCTATTTAAGCCACAGCTATTTAAGACTCAGAAAAATTTTTGCTTCCAAAATTCTTGGCACTGTCAAATGGTTTTACATCAGAAACATATTATTTTATCAATAGAACTGGTAATAAAGAGGACACATTAATATCTGTTTTGCCACTGTACCCAAGGAGGATGGGACTTTTGCTTTCAGCAAGAATCTTCCAAATGTGTTGTTTCCCCCATTAGAATGTGCACTCCTTGAGAGCAGAGATGCCTTATTTTTCTGTATCCCTGGTACTTAACCGCAGTACTTTGCATATAGTCAGTACTTTATAAATACTTCATTTGTTAATCCAAACATATTACAAAGTGAAATTGTAAGCACTGGTGAGCTAATAATTTGTTCCAAACAACTTGCATGCCCCAACAACCTTCTGTAATGAAGATGTTCCAGTATATTTTCACGACATGAGACCAAACATTTGCTCCTAACCTGGGTAGCAAATGGGTGGTTCGAGGACACTGAGTGGGGGGAAAGAACTCTGTACCAAAGACTTCCATCTACGTAATTTTTCTCAAAGGTTTAGCAGACATTGTAGGCCACGTAGACTGCTTCTACTTCTCTCTCATTCAGGTTCTCTTTTTCAGCATGGAAAGGCCCCTTTCAAGATAGCTACTAAACCCACCAAATTGCAGCATATGCTCATTCTACTGCTTGGGACTATACAATTAAACTGGTAAATGATAGTGAAGAAACATCAATAGTAAACTATTAAGTAAGTCTAGAAGCTGATGAAAAACAAAGGAAATTTGGGTAGAGCAGGCACTATCCTAAATCCATAGATGTGGATCTGGGAAAGATGAAACTATCAGGAGTAGCTCATCTTAAATCACAAACTTCTCCAGCTTTGAAGTAATCTAGTCTATCCTTTTTATCTAGTCTAAATTTAGAGCTATCTTCCTACAGTTCTAGAACAGTTCTACCAATGTCCTAATAATAGTCTTGTAAGTATCTAACTTTAGAAAATCAACTCATATTAGGAAAAGAATCTACCTCAAACCTTTATGGAGATGTCTGGGAGATGCATTTTGAAATTTTTGGGAAAAGCTGTCCTGCTCTCATGCAAATGTAATCATTATGTCCTTTAATCCTCAATTTAAATGGAATCTATTTGTTCTAAGAGAATATAATAGGAAATTTCTAGTTCAGTTGCATCACCACTGTTTCATAATCCCATGTTCCCACTCACATTCTCAATGGCTCTATTTCTTTACTGATTTATTACATTTATTTAGGTATGATTTTTTATTATTGATTATAACTTGGTTAAATGTCAAATCTATGCTGATATCCAA
Source organism: Myrmecobius fasciatus (assembly GCA_023553655.1). Classification (NCBI taxonomy): domain Eukaryota; kingdom Metazoa; phylum Chordata; class Mammalia; order Dasyuromorphia; family Myrmecobiidae; genus Myrmecobius; species Myrmecobius fasciatus. The sequence goes on along the minus strand of JAJPUD010003305.1, from coordinate 204,295 downwards.
AGTACTGGCCTTCAAATTATTAACAGCTGAAGACAATTCTTTTTTCCATTAATAATATCATTTGCTGCATGATATAAATGTAACACATTTTATTAAAAAGGTATTTTGTTACTAGATTTTCTTTTCTCAGGGATATATAAACTGGATCTAAATATCTCTCAATATCTGGTCCATAAAAATCAAATAGAGGAAGAAATATAAATGATAGGAAACATTTGTTAAGTCCTTATTATGTGTTGGGCACTATATTAAGCTCTACACATTACCTGATTTGAACCTCACAATAGGTTATATTGTTCCCATTTTGTACTTGAGGAAACTGACAAGTGATTTGCCCAGGGTACAGGACTAGTAAGTACTATTGCTTTAAAAAAAAAAAAAGAAAGAAAAAAGAGGGGCAAAAGACAAAACAATCTGTGAATTCATCATTTGTGAAAGTCTGTGCAAGCAAAGAGAACTATAAATCCTGAACATATTCTGAGTTATTTCTGGGACTTTTTATATGGCCAATTGCATTTTGAGGGGAAGGGGCACAACAGACCTATCACAAGTCATTTGGTATGAACTGTATAAGTATAGAGATGCTGGCACTATTCCTTCTCCAGCTCATTTTACAGATAAGGAAAAATAAGGCAGACAGGGTTAAGTGACTTGCTTAGGGCCACAAAGCTAAAGTTTGTCATCAAATTTGAATTCAGAGCTTTCTGACTCCAGGTCTGACAGTACATACAATAGCAGCACTCAGCTGCCCTAGTACAGAGATGGTGTTGGTCACATATCCTAAAAACAATTCTCCTATGCCCAGAAATCCCCAGGAAGGGGAAGCCCCATAGTAAGTGGAAATAACAATGTCATATGTATTTGCAGATTGAACTTTTATATCCAAACACTATAGAAGAGAATAGGATTTGAGGTATTTAGGCATACCAGTTAATACTATACTGCCATTAGTTTCTAATGGCCAAAAAGAACCAGTCTTTGATGGAAGTTCCAAAGGGCTTCTTCCTGAACCCTTCCTGCCATTTTTTGCTACTTGGTTCTTTGGAAGCCATATGATTCACTATATGATGGTGAATGGTCTTCTGCAGCTGCCAGTTTCCAATAAGGAATGAAAGCCTAAGAGCAAAGCAGAAAGAAAGCATCATCTCTCTAAAAAAAAATCAAACCAAGAGGATTTATTTGAATTTCGTTTCATAGTAAATACAGTAAGAATACAATGTAAACAGTGATATGTGAAACAACAAAGCAACCAGGACCAGGGAGAGGGCAGCACTGGATAATGTCCTTGCTTCAACGCTGTTCCTCTTGCTTCCTGATTTCATTTGCAATGTGAATCACAGTTTAAAACATTGGGAAGATTAAAGCCAGAACTTGTTTAGATTCATTGACATACCAGGGGGCCTCTAAAATCCAGTGATATTGTACAGAAGATGCCTGTCTAGTACAAAAGATTAAAGCTAGACACGTCTATTTGAACCCACCAAATAGCATTAAATCCATTTATTCAAGACATTTCGTGGAAGAGCATAACAATATAGCAATACATGGATTTTTAACATGTCAGTAGAGGGACTGTCAGATAAAACTCTTAACTCACTTTTTCTCTCTCTTCTCCCCCTCCCCCCCCCATTCTGGGAAAAGAAGCAAACTATGATTATGAGAATATGATGTGAGAGTTGGAATTGCCTAATACCAATCTGAATATTTTAGGCCCCATAGAAATCCTCACCTTTCTTATGCTTGCATTAAATGCACAGCTGAGGAACTTTCTTACCAATGACTATTCTCCTCCTCCCCCCTCCTCCTCCCACCCCCAAAGTTGTGCTAGTTTTCAAGATACTTGTTCTTTCATCCCTAGGGGCAGTATAATATAATGGAAAAAGTACTAGTCTGGATGGTTAAAGCTTTGGACCCTAATCTGAGCTCTGCTGAGGTGTGGGATTTTGGAGAGACACTTAGATTCTCTTTTGGTTTTAATTTTTCCTGCTATTAAATGAGAGACTTGGGATAGTTCATCTTTAACAACTCTTCAAATGCAGAGTCTAAGATCAAGAGGACTGTGTAGAACTCAAAAGACTTATTCCTCTCCCAAGTCTCTGTGTCTAGAAAAAATGACAACTAAATTCAGGTGATACCACTTTGATTTAAAATGAAAGTGCTTCTAAGTGTGGTGTTCAGTTAAGCATAAGTATGGTGGGAATATTCATTACCTGTGAATATTCAAAAAGGTTAAAATGATCTCTCTTACTAATAATGCTAAGAGAACACAGTCTTCAAAAATAGAAATTCAAGCTAACAACAACCCTGTTCCAAATCACTAAGAAAATGAAAATTAAAAGAACTCTGAAGTTTCACCTCACTCCTTGCAATTTGGCAAAGATAATAAAATATGCAAATGCCAATCATAGAAGGGGCTCTGAAAGATAGGCACCCTAATTATTGTTGTGGGAATTGTGAAATTGGTTCAACCATACTGGAAAACAACTTGGAATTATTTGATAAAAATGACCAAGAGGTGCCACTCCCACACAAATATCCCAAGAAAAATAAATACAGAACTGAGTAGTCTCATGTATGCCAAAATATTCATGACAGAACTTTTTGTGGTTGCAAAGAATTGAAAACAAAGTCAATATCAATCTATTGGGGAATGGTTGAAGAATCATTTAATATATCAGAATAAAGGAATGTTATTTCACCATAAGAAATGAAAAATATGAAGAATTCAAAGAAGCACAGAAAGATTTGTAAGAACTGGTGGGGGGGCAAAATAAGAACCAGAAAAGTAGTTTATATTACTATAATTATATAAATAAAAGAACATCAAGATAAAGCTGGATATTAATGTCAAACCAAATCAACAATAACTTATTAAGCACTTACTATGTGCCAGGCACCATGCTAAGTTCTGAAAATACCAATATAAGCAAAAAGAAAGACAGTCCTTCAAAGGGTTTACATTCTGATCAGAGAAAACAACACATAAAAGAAGGTGGAAGGAGGAAGGGTAGAGAGAAGATATCTTCAGGGAAGTATGGCCTCTAACTTAGAACCTGGAAAGGAATGAAGGTATGGTTGGCCTGGGCACTTAACTTAAAATGGAAATTTTGGGAGGTGTCATTTAATTAGAGGAAGAAGTCACAGGACCAGAGTGTAATTGTAATTTTCAGGCTTAACTCTGAAGAAAAGACGAAGGAATGCAGCTTCTATTTTCCTTGAAGAGATGGAAGATTATGAGTATAAAATGTTGCATACACTGTCAAACATGGTTTCAGTTGGTCCTGATGAACTCTTTTTCTTTGGTGTCAAAGAAAAAGGAAGGAATGGGAGAGTAGAGGAAAATATACAGAAATGACATGGTGAAAACAAAAGGCATGAACAAAACTTTAAAAAAATAAATTATGTGAATGCTTTCACATCAGATTAAATCTACTGGATTATAAAATAGACATTGAAGATAGGGGCGACAATGTTGCTCTAAGCCACAAAATCATAAGTTAAAATTAGGCAGGGGAAGGGTTTTTGTGCAAAGAGCAATTAATCCACCAGGAACAGGTTCTCATATCTAATACTCCCCGATCCAAAAACATTAAACAAAATCAAAAGACTTCTCTTCAATTACGTCCAACAGTCCTCTCTACTGCAATTATACCCAATAAAAGATATCTAATCTGCAGAAGCATTTTTTTTTTGTCATCACCATAAATGGATCAGTCACTCCAGAAGGGTAGCCAACATTCTGTTGGATGTTGGTGCTGTTTGAGGAATGCTACTCACCCTGGCTCCTGTCACAGTTCTCTCTTCTTTCTACAAACCTGTTACAAAGACATTAGTGCCTTTCATTTATCTAGCCCAATCAGATTAGAGCCCCTTCAAGCCCAGAACGGTTTTAAATTTCTTTGTATATTCTTACACCAGGTACCTATAGCACTGTACTTTGTACACAGTGGATGCTCAAAGAATATTTGTTGATTTTACTGTCTTAATGAATATGATGCAAGGAAAAATGAACAAGCATCAAGGGGATGGGGGGAGGGTAGGGAGCTGATACTCCTCATGAATGTCTTGGATTTTTGTGTTTTTTACTTCATCAATGTAGACTAAAATCACTTTATATACTTTGATAGATTATCTTTATAAATTATTATGGCCCCCCAAATCCATCCCCTTGTGACCTCTTTTGATAAGTTCCCCTCAATTTAGCAAATCCAGTTTTCAGATAATACACAATTTGCTATTAGGACCATACTTTGTTAGCTAGGAGTTCCTGTAGGAACCTGGCTACGTGAGCATGACCTGTGAGAACCGAAGGTTATTTCCTGGCCAAAATTAAACATCAATACATGTTTGTGCTTTTTTAAATTTAATTTTTCATTCTGAATTCTTAACTTACTAGCAAATGCCTAATTTTGTAGTGACATCAGTATTGCAAAGTCTACATTGCATCTATTTTAGTGGTATCCATCAGTGCCCAATCCATTAACCCTTTCAATAATATTGGCAGAAGGAAGAGGCCTTGTCTCAAAGTCCTGATGTTTTTAGCTCTTGGCCAGATTGGTATGGTGTCAACATGGGCAAAAAAATCTTAAGTAAGGAGATTCAGAAGCACTTAAAGGGAACCCACACGCCATTCCTTTCATTGTCAGTTGTACATCTTGTCTGTTCTTTGTCTAAACCTATTGTTTCTTAATGCTTCTGCTCTGAAGTAAGCAACCAATCATTTCTTTTCTCATTAGTTCTCTTTTCCTTTCTTAGGTTGGTCCGGCTGAGAAGTCATTCTATGTCTAGAATGTAGAATGAAAATTTCAGAAAATCAGTTTACCTTATTTATAGATATTACAAGCTATCATTCTTAAAAAGTTTTTGGCACCTTATTTAAACCTAAATGTTTAGGAACAGTACTGCTGGTGACCCTAGTGGGGCCTAGCAGAGAAATCTGACTCAACAATGTACTCTTTGTTCTCCAGAGACTGGAGAGTCCACAGCTAGTGAGGGAGCTGCCCAAACAATACCAAAACAGATACTCTCACACACCATGAATATAGCCTGGAAGAAACAGCTTTGTCCCAATAGTCTGAGTCATAGGCAGCCACACCCAAACTCATACCCAAAGAAAATCACCTCCTTAAAATGGAAAGTTCCAACACTCATCAGAATCTTCTCCCATCTAAGTCTTTTGCTGGGTTGAGAATCATCCTGACTGGTCATCTGGCTCTTTCTGATTTTCCAGCTTTGCTTTTCTAAGTGCTACACACACAGGCACTTGCTGTGCCCCTAAAGTACTCAGAAGAATTTGCTTCCCAATGGAATTGCTAGAGATGCTCTGAAGATTCAACTCTTGCCTCCGTGCTCCCCACTCTCTGTCCCACCATGCTCTCTTCAGTTATATACTTTTTACTTTCAGAGTCTACTAGAAACTTTATCTCTTAATTACTTTCTCCAGAGGCTGCTATGAATTCTATAAAATACATTTTTTTTAAATAATGACATTATCCAGAGAATTAAAAGTAGGCACTTTCCCCCAAATATTCCCCATTCACTTAGTATTCAAGGGAATGTATGCTGTTTCAACTTATAGAAATTTCATAAATTTACATTTTAAAAAGAAAATGAAAAATGAAAATTATGAGTAATTACAAAAGAATAAAAATTAGGTCAGAGTTCCACAAAAATTTGCCTCCTTCCTGAGCTACATCTCCAGGATGGACATCCTGGTCTTGTGAAGGATTTAAGAGAAATTTGGTTTTGCTGGGGGGAACAAAGACATGTGGAGAGGTGTTTGGTTGTTCAAATTCCACTGCTGAAAAGAAGCATGAGGAAGGGTGCTAGGAGATGCCAAGCAGGCAGCAGAGTTGCTGAATATTTCTCTGGTGCTTAGCTAGAGAAGAGAACAGCTAATTAGAGCCAACCAGTTCAGCTTTTCAAATCTTCCTGATAGTTAGCTCTGTTCTTTTTTCAGTCTCATAAATAACTGAAGAAAATAATGTTTACAAGTTTTGTTGGAGAAGTCTTCCACTACCATAACCCATGTTGCTTCAGTTCACACAGCTCTAGAAGCAGAGCAGAGATACAGGCAAGAACTGAAAGTATGGAATTAACTTTGAATAGCCCGAGGCATCTGGATTCCAGTATTCTTGTTGGAAAATCTTTATTGTGAATGTTACAAGTGATGATTGGAGAAAATGATGCCCATGGAGCCACTGGTTTGCAGAGCTGGCTGGTTCTTTGGGACCACAGGTGTGCTGCTAACCACCAGTCTTCTTTCTGACTTGCTTTCCTTTCCGGGGTTTGAGGATGGTGTAATTTACATACACTGTATGCTTTTCTGACAGGAAAGGAACATAGAATGCACGTAGTAGTTTTGAAGATCTGAAAAATTAAAAACAGAAAAAATGAGAGAATTTTATTATTTAATATAGATTTACCAGAAGTGACAAAAAATTTTTTTCCAATGGTATCCAGGATGATTATGGGAAAGAAATTAATAAACCATTATTAAGCACCTACTATGTGCCAGGTTCTAAAAAGATAAAAATGAAACAGTCCTTGTCCTCAAGGAGAAAAACAAATGTGTGTGTGTGTGTGTGTGTGTGTGCGTGCGTGTGTGCACGCATATATATAAATATGTGTAAACACATACAAAAGAAGAAGTCATGTGGGAAATAGAAGGTACTAATGATTGCAGAGATCAGGAAATGCCTCATGTAACTGACTCTCAAGCTTCACTTTGGAGGAAGTGGGGGGAATTTCAAAGGGTGGAGGAGAAAAAGGAATCATTCCAGGCATAGGAGACAGCTTCAGTCATAGCTGGTGAGAATAGAGATGGAGTGTTACAGGTAGAGAGAGTGTGGCTGGACCAGAGAGCTATGAGAAGGAGGAATGTGAGAGAAGGTAGGCCAGAGGCATAGTGTGGAGGGCTTGCCAGATGAGTTTGTATTTTATCCTGAAACAATCATCTTGGGCTTTTATGAAAAAAAAACAAGACAGAGTCCTGTGGTCAAGAATGCCTTTCCAAAGCAGAACAGAGAAACTTATTACCCAACAAGATATGTCATCAATATCTGACACTAACTACCAATTCCAAAAACCAATGACATCAAGGATTCTTGTTACCTCTTTCCAAACAGCTTTGCTGGGTCTATATTAATTTTGTACTAGGTTGTCCCACACAAATCCTAGATCAATGGAAAAGGTTCATAATGAAGTTCCTAATAGAACTTCATGGCATTTATATGCTCAAGACAAAAAGAAATTGCAGATGTCCAGTCCTTGTTTGGCACAGCCAAACTTTCTTCAGGAATTAAAGACACCTATGTGGTGAATTCTGTAGGGTTCTTTGGAGTGCAGGATTAAACTGAAGTCTCCAATCACCTCAACATGGACTTTTGCAACAGCCTCCTATCTAGTTTCCCCACCTTATTCACGTCTCTCTCCTCCCCTCAGTTGTCAAAATGATTTTTCTAATGCCCATATGACTTCTTAATTAATAAACTCCTGTGGCAATCTATTGACTCTTAAGTCAGATATATCAACTTTTTCATTCTTATAAAATTTATAATTTTGTTTGAGTTTTCTAATGTACAAAATTATACATGAAAAAATGATGGAGTTAGTGATTTTTAAAAGTTTGGAGACCACTGACCTAGGGTACTGAGAAATTAAGTGACTTGCTCATAGTCATGCAGCCAATGTGTCTGAATCAGGACTTGAACCCAGATCTTTATGACTCCAAGATCAGTCCTTTACCTAATATATTGCAGTGCTTTTCAACTTGCACATAGTAGATAAACTTAATATTTATTTTATTTGAGCTAAATTGGTCAGGCAAGTTGATCCATATCTATAAACCCTGCTACTGGGAAGGCTAAAGCTGGTGGGCTGTTTGAGCACAGGAAGTCGGAATTACAATATGCTAAGCCTATCAGATGTCTGATTTAAATCCAGGACAATATGGTGAGTCCCTAAGTGTGATAACCTGTTCCAGTTTGGAAAGAGAGCCGATCAAAGTTCTCAGGTTGGTCAATTCTGGGACTGGGCCATGAGTGTCTGCTGAATTTCTGGTTTGAGCAAGATGGGGAGACCTACTCTCAAATGTAATAATACTTAAGCTAAATTGAATTTCTAAAACATAAATAAAACTTGCAAACTGAATTTCTGATGCACTAAAGAGTGGGGTTACACCAAAGGGACAACTTCTATTAGAAAGTAAAAAAAAAAAAATACTTTACCACCTTCTCACATTAGCCACTGTTTCCTGTAGCAATCATTTCTGAGAATAACCAAATTAGGGAATATCATTTTCTGGTTTATAATGAAAGGGATGGATGAGGGATGTTCCATTACCTATGCTTCCTTCAAATCTCAATGAAATAAATGCGAGTGTGGGATTTGCATTGGCATCATAACCCCCAAGTCTGGCAGCCAACTGTAATGCCCAAACACAATACTATCAGGTTTGGCCCACACACTTCCCAGTTTGAGAGCTGGCAGCACTCTCCACTCAATCAGAACTGCACTTCAACAATCAGCAGCTTAGAGGCTTTAACAGAGAAAACTGGCTCTGAAGAGAAAAAGACAGGAAAAGTTTGAGCTCTTATAAAGATGGACTTTAAGCTTGGAATATCAAAACCAAGGTGATCAAGAAGAGGAAGTGCTTTTGTTTGTCCAGAAATTATCTGTTCTATCTGTGCTACGTGGCTCAGGAGAAGGTCAAAAAAGAAGGCAGTTAAGCCAGTGTAAATACCTAAAAGTCCAAGTGTAGTGCATATGATTAAAACTGAGCATTTTAATGAAATGTCATACTCCACAAAATACAAATAAGTACAAAATATAATTAGTGCCTTGTCCTGATCAACTTACCAGAATAAGAAGAAATCAGGCTTACAATGATCAAAGAAGCAATGTCAAAAGATTATACTGAGTACTTTTTGAGATGTAATATAAACAAAATTTATTTAGTGGAAGGCACTTTTCAAGGTCCAGGGGATACAAAGAGATATAAGAAATGATGTCAGAGGATCTATGTTCAAATCTTGGTTGTGCCACTTAATTGTATGACTACTGAGTAATCTAATATTTCTTTTTTCTTTTCCAAGAAAGATGCACTAGATAGTACTTTTCAGTGCCCCTAATAGTTCAATCCTATAGACAACTCGCCCTAAATAATAATCTATTTCAGAGGCCTGGATATGTACATAATAAATATAAAGTAGCAGATGCCAACCAGGTACCAAATGACTATTATGGATTTCAGAAGTGATCACTAAAACCTTCACAGAGGAAGAGGAGGAGGAGGAGGAGGCGGCTGTGAAGGAGGAAAGTGAGCTGGAACATAAAAGGGGGTGGGGTGGGGAAAGTGAGACATTCCACATGGGAAGAATAGCATGACCAAAAGCATAAAGTAAGAATGTATATGATGTATTCCAGGAACAATGAGTATACATCAATTTGAGTGGAAAGTTCCCGTGGGCTAGTTGGAGAGGCAGAAAGGGCACAAGCCTGAGGAAAGGCAGGGTCTGCTTTTCATTTTGTCTCCATATCCCCAGTATCTATCCCAGGGTCTTACATACAGGGATAGGGGTTTGTGATTTCACTAATATAGTAAAGAAACTCCCTCTACCAATCAAGGTAAGCCCTTTCTTGATAACTTTTAGACAATCTTGCTCTTTGTAAGGAATTATAAAACATAACAGACTAATATACAAGAGAAACATCCTTTTAAATATGATTAATAATGATTAATAAAAATATGGTTTTGATCTTCCAAGCTTAAAGTCCATCTTTATAAGAGCTCAACCTTTCCTTGCCTTTTTCTCTTCAGAGCCAGTTTTTTCTGTTAAAGCCTCTAAGCTGCCGATAATTAATTAAATATGATTAATATGGGAATTTGTTTTGTTTGACTATGCTTATATGATGAAATGGTGTTTTTCCCCCCAGTGAGTGGGTGAGTGGAAGATGGGAGGAAGGAAGAATTAGTGCTTACTTATTGAATAAAAAAAATAAACCCCAACTCGGATTGCAGAAAAATAGGGGCTAAATTGTGGGAAGGCTTGACTGTGAGACTCAGTAATTTAGACTTTATTCTAGGGGCAAAATAAAAACTACCCTCAATATTACCTTTCCTTGATGAATAATTAGGTAATTCTAAAAGCTACACAAGACTTTAGTGGGTAGAGAGGCTGTTTACAGATGGCCACACTAACAGTAAGAAAAACAAGCAATGAGAATGAGTTATATCTTTTGTTCTTGGCAGTAAATGCTTCTCCATTCTCCTGAGCAGGCAGCCTAGGCTAAGAAGCTAGTCCACTGAAGACAGACTTTGGATCTGATTTAGACATATCACTACCTTCTACTAGACAGAACAAGATCAGGTCTTACTAATCTGGACCTATTTAGTCAAGGAAGACACTTATCCTCACAATTAACTCCTCCACCACCAGTGGACAAAAGATTGGCCTCTGGCATTGTACTCAAAAGGAAAGGGAAAAGAAACTGCTAAGATCCAAACAGGAGGTTTTGTAAAAGACAAAGATAGAGGTGAGAGGGGAGAACATGGAATTCAAGTAAGAGTCCAGAAGATATCTATTTGTTCTCCAATTTTAGATGTGAATGAAGAAGGTTGGGAAACCAACTTCATGTTGCTTTTCCCTGCAACTTCTACTTGTGACCCATAGCAGATCAACACTATCTTTTAGCACAAAAAATTACCAATTTTTACCAGAAGATGAAGTGAGAAAAACACTAAGTATGCTTAGCTCCATTCCCATCTCTGGATTGGAATGAGATTCTATGTTGGGGGTTTTTGTTCGTTTGTTTGTTTGTTTTTTAAAAAAACAAATTCATCTGAATTCTTCATCTTTAACACTGCAGCTGCCTTTCTGCAAATCTTTCTAACCAGTAGCTTTGATATGCTAACTAAAGACTGTGAACTTTTCAATTTCTGGTAAGTGGTAGGGTTGTTGTGAAAGAAGGGAAATCAAATTATTTGCCTCCATTAGGAGATAAAGGTCTGGCTGCTAGAATAGCAAGTTTATAACATAAGTATATGTACACATACACAAAGTTGTACACACATGCCTCCACGTATTAAAAAGTACAAAACAAATGCCTATAAAACTAATGCAATCAATGGTCCTCACATTTCATAATCTTATAACATAAAAGCCAAACTACAATTGTGTGGAAGGACAGGCAGCCCAGCCTAAGTAGATATGAAATGCAGTCCCCTCTCATGAGAGCTGGGACATAGACCCTCCCAGTGAGAATCACTCATGCAGTGAATGGATGGAAGATGAAACAAACTTGGACAAAGCAGTTGCCTAAACAGCATAATTAGCTGATGGCTCAGAATGTTTTCTAATTCAATTACCCGACCCATTTATCAGGGCTGGGAAGCATTCTGCTGTGGAGATTTAAATCTGCTCTTGCTGACGTCAATGGAAGACTGTCTGCCAGTCCCTGAAGTCTCCAGTTCAGCAGGCACGAATAGATCTGGTAAGTCCATTTTTCACTTTCAAAAGGAAACAAATCTAACACATTTAGAGAAAAGTTTCTCTTGTTATTTTTTATTTTTAATTTATTCTTCCAACATTTAATATTCTCTGTGAGTCTAAAAATCTAAAATCATGGCCAGTTTTCTTCAAGCTACTTTTTGCTAATGCAGCTTTTTGAAGGAAATATGTTCATTCCACTTATAATTCATAAACCTAAACACAAACTGAATTCTGAGAGTACTCCTAGGTTTGGAAAAAGTGGTCCACCATCCTCATTTAGGTCTTATGCCACAGTCTACCCCAATGTCCCTTGCCAATAAACGTGGTAATCTCAAAAAGAGCTGGGCCTGATCACAAATGTCATCAGTGAAGTCTGGGGGAGTACTCTTAAGGAGCTGGGTGGTTACAGTGGATAGAATGGCTAAACATAAGAGTTAAAAAGACCTAAGATTTAACATTCCCTAGCTGTGTGACTCTAGGCAAGTCACTTAACCCCAATTGCCTCAGAAAAAAAAAAAAAAAGACCCAAGATCAAATTCAGCCTCAGAAACTCACTAGTTATGTAACCCTAGGCAAGTCACTTAACCTATGTCAGCCTCAAGTTACTTCAGTTGTAAATGGGGTAATAGCATCTATCTCTCAAAGTTGTAATCAGGATCCAATAAATGCTCTTTCCTCTTCCCTTTACATTTTAATAGGGGGAGGGCAAGGGAAGAGGAGCTAAGGCACGGTGGTCAAGTTCAAAAAGTCGGAAACTGAGCTAGAAGAGAAATGACAGACAACTGCTCTTTCAAAATGGGAGTTCCACAAGTAACTAACAAATGGGAGAAGGGATGCTGAGGGATGGTCAAGGGTAAGCCATGGTGGTGAAGTCAGGAGAGTCAGAAAGTGGAGGGAGGAAGACCTACTACTGGCCCTTATCCTACACTGCCTTCCAGGGTACTCTCTCACCATTCTTGATAATTTTGGTACCTGGTTTCAATGTCCTCTCTACCTCATGTCAGTCATCACTGCTGCCTCACCCTATCCACAAAATGCACTTCATTCAAAAGGACTGGGCCCTCTTGGTGGTATTCAAGAACAAGTCTTCCTTGTTCTCCATCTCTGCCTGTGGAATCCACCCAATGACCTCTCAGCATGCTCATGCTCTTGTGGACTCTCTCCACATACCAAATAAATCTTATTTCCAATTTCCCTTATCTTACTTCACAGAATCCCAGAATTATGAAGAGCTGGAAGGCATCTCAGAAGTCATCTAGTCACAGTAGCCTAAGGTCACCGCAGCAGTAAGTAATAGAACCAAAATTCTACTTGAGTCCTGAGTAAAAATCTTATAAAGTCTTACTCTGACCCACTTTGGGCTCACTCTTCCAGTTCAAATGGACATTGGCAGGTTGGGTGCTTCCCAGGGAGCCCCAGAGCTGACTAGGCTGAGCCCTTCCCTCACAGGTGCCGGCTGCTTTGCTTCTCACTGAGTCAGCCAGGACACTGAGTTCTTGGCAAAGGTATTCACTCAAATCACAAGGCAAGAATAGCAGGACCAAAGCCCTTTCCCCAAAGACACATTTAGGTAACACATGGAGCCACAGTGACTCACAGTCCTGAACCAGCAGGGCCTTAATAGCTGGCTTTTATCAGGAGAAGGCTGGGAAGTTCATGGCAGGTGCCACCAGTATTGAAGTGACAGAGAAGTCACTTTATAATGATGATAATGACAAAGGCTCACATTTACACAGTACTTTAAGGTTTGCAAAGGACTTCACAGGGATTTCATTTCATCCTCACAATCATCCTGGAAGGTAGGAGCCGTTATCTTCATTTTATAGAGGAGGGAAAGAAGTTGAACAAGTGAAGTGACTTGCCTAGGTTCACACAACGGACATGAATCACAGGCTGAATGTGAACTCCCATCTTCCTCTCCCAGGTCTAGAACTCTACCCAATGCACCAGGCTGCCTTCACTCCTCCTCTTTAGTGGTCTTTTTTCTAGTGGTCTTTTCACAGATAGGCGAGTTGCTCTTTTCTAAGACCCTTTCTTTTTTTTTTTTTTTTTTAATTTTTTATTTTATTTGAATAACATATGTGTGGGTAATTCTTCAACAATAACCCTTACATAGTTTTCCGTTACAAATTTTTCCCCCCAACTCCCCACCCCTCCCCCTAGATGGCAGGATATCCACTACATGTTAATTATGTTAAAATATTGGCAAATCGAATATATGTATACATATTTCCAAACTTATCATTGGTGTGCAAGAAAAATCTTATCTACACAAACGATATATCAGATAAAGGAAACACAATGTAAGCAAACATCAATCAAGGAGTATGAGAATGTTATGTTGTGGTCCACATTTCGCATCCCTCTCTCTGGGTGTTTTTGGCTCTCTTCAGTGAACAATTGGAGGTGGTTTGAAACATTTCATTGTTGAAGAGAGCCATGTCCATCAGAATTGATCGTCATATAGTACTGTTGTTGCTGTGTATAATGATCTCCTGGTTCTGCTCATTTCACTCAGCATCAGTTCATGTAAGTCTCTCCAGGCCTCTCTGAAATCATCTTGCTGGTCATTTCTTACAGAACAATAATATTCCATAACATTCATATACCATAATTTATTCAGCCATTCTCCAATTGAAGGGCATCTATTCAATTTCCAGTTTCTAGCCACTACAAAAAGGGCTGCCACAAACATTCTTGCACATGTGGGGCCTTTTCCTTCCTTTATGATTTCTTTGGGATATAAGCCCAATAGAAATGCTGCTGGGTCAAAGGGTATGCACAGTTTGATAACTTTTTGAGCATAGCTCCAAATTGTTCTCCAGAATGGCTGTATCCGTTCACAGCTCCACCAACAATGCATCAGTGTCCCAGCCTTCCCACAACCCCTCCAACATTCATCATTAACTTTTCCTGTCATTTTAGCCAATCTGACAGGTGTGAAGTGGTATCTCAGGGTTGTCTTGATTTGCATTTCTCTGATCAATAGTGATTTGGAGCACCTTTTCATATGACCATAAATAGTTTTAATTTCATCCTCTGAAAATTGTCTGTTCATATCCTTTGACCATTTATTGATTGGAGAATGGCTAAGACCCTTTCTAAAGTATAAAATGCTTCCTTTACATCTGGAAAGGCTTTCCCTTTATATTTCGGCTTTGCTGAAGTCTCGGTGGGGGCACATCCTTACACTGGGCTTTAGTCTTAAAAGTCGCATTCCTAAGCAATTCAGCTCTGGGGAAGACCTGCTTCAGCCTAATAGATGGCTTTTCAGTGGGCTCCTGATCACTTTAATAAAGGCACTGATTATATTTCCAACACCCTGGGCTCTCAGTTTAGTAGTATTGAGAGCTGAGGAAGTTGACAGTTTCATTTGTCTTTGGCAACACACAAGGATAGTCAGATTTCAGACCAACCATCATCCAAACCACTCTATCAACAAGATCCTGATTTCTGAATTTCCTCTTTGGATACCCAATTCACATCCTATCTCCCTCACAGTATCATTATCTTGCTCCTATGTTTCACTATCACTGTAATTTTAGATACCTTATTTTAGGTATTCTTCCTTTCTGCCTGTCTCTTGCACCCAATTCAGATTCTGATAATGGTGAGTTACCTACTGATCCTCCTCTCCTCAAGGACATTATTTTTCTTTTTCCTCTCTCAATGAATTAGTCCCTGGCTCACAGTCTTCCCTTCTGTCCCAACTTCTCTTATTCTGGGAGATTTCAACATACATTTTTAAAATTGGAGGCAAGTAGATTCTAAATCACTGACTCTTTGGAACCATTGAATGTTTCAAATTGTTTCCCCTCACATTGTTCACTGTTATAATATCTGTTCCTAGTTATAAATACTTCATTCTGTATTTAAAATGAAGCTCAAAAGATGAATATGAGGCAGAACCCCAGAATTGTTTTAATTTGCATTTCTTTACTAATGATTTGCATCAGGTGGTGGAGTGGATAGAGTACTGCTTCTGGAGTCATGAAGTCCAGCTTCAGATACTTCCTAGCTGTATGACCCTGGGTAAGTCACTTAATCCTTTTTGACAAAGTTTTCTCATCTGTAAAATGAGCTGGAGAAGGAAATGGCAAACCACTCTAGTATCTTTGCCAAGAAAACTCCAATGGATCACAAAATGTTGGACATAATGGAAATGATTGAACAATAAAAAAAATTAATGATTTGGGGCAATTTTCATATGCTTTTTGATTACTCGGGTTTCCTCTCCCTACTGGGAAATTACTTAGTAATATAAGTATGAATAAGTTAAATATCTTGAATTTAAGACCTTTCTCAGAGAAATTTACTTTAAATATTTTCCCCACTTATTTTATTTCCCTTCTAATTTTAGGCACATTAAATTTATTTCTATAAAAACTTTCAAAATTTACATAATCAAAATTGTCCATTTTATTTTCTTTGATCCTCTCTGTCTCTTTTTTGTACCTAAGTTGTCTTTGATCCATAGATGTGAAAGGTAATTATTTCTTTGCTCCTCTAATGATGAAATCTTTAATTTCTAAGTTACACATTCATTTGGAGTTTATCTTAATATGTGGTATAACATGTTGGTCTGTAATGAATCTTTACCAATAGCTATCCAGTTTTCTGAGCATTTTCTCAATAACTGTATATTTTCTCCAGCAACTGGTAGCTTAGGTTTTATCAAATGGTATGCTACTGTGTTTGTTTGTTTCTATATGTTGTATGTCTTATCTGTTCTACTGTCGCCTCTTTTTTGACTGGTAAGAAATCATTTCATAATTACTGCTTTGTAATATAATTTGAGATCTTATACTGATGGGTATCTTTCCCTCCCACTTTTTCATTATTACCCTTGAGATTTTTTACTTTTTGTTCCTCTATGTGAATTATGTTGCTATTTTTTCCTAATTCTATAGAATAATACTTATGTGGCTGATATATACATTAATTAAGGTAATTGTCTAGATTTGTTCATGAGCAAATAATATTTCTCTAGTTACTTAGGTCTATCTTTGTCTTTGCAAACAGATTTTATGGATAGATTTATATAATTCTCAATGTCTTTCTAGCTCTTCCTGCCAAGTTTTTTCAGTATTTTACAAGAATGCTAATTATTTGTGTGGATTTTTATAAAATAAATCCTGGAACTTTGATGAATATATTGCTTCAATTAATTTTAGGTAATTTTTTAGGGTTTTATAGGAAAATACAAATTTTAAAAAATGAAAAGAATTCATATAATACCTTGTGAGATTTGCAAAGTGCTTTAAATTATTATCTCATTTTATTATCATAATAATCTTGGGAGGTAAGTTCTATTATTATTATCCTCATTTAACAGATAAGGAAACTGAGTGAAGTGACTTGCCCAGATTCATATTGCCAATAAGTGACTGAAACTAGCTTTAAACTCAGTTCTTCCTGACTACAAGTATAGCACTCTATTCAATGTGTGTTCAAGCTGCCTTTTAGCATCATATTAACTGCAACAAGTGGCCATTTTGTTCCTTCTTTCTCTAGGTATATTTTCCTTAATTTCCCTTTCTTGTCTTATTGCTGTAGCTAGTACTTCTAGGACTACATTAAACAGTAGCGGTTAAATGGGCAACCTTGACCATATTAGGCCTTAAATTTTTATCCATTATATATGTTTGCTCTTGGTCCTAGATTTTTTTAAAAACACATTAAGGACCAATTTATTCACGTAATTTCTAGTGTTTTAAGTCAAAACACTAGATTTTGTCAAAAAGCCTTTTCAGTACCTACTGCAGGTGTATAGGTGTGGGAGGAGGTAGGTTTTGAAGGGCTTTGAATGTCAGATGATTTTATATTTGATCCTAGAGGTAATAGTTACTGGATTTTAGAACTGAATTAGAAGGGAGACATGCTCACTTTAGAAAAATTACTTTGTCAGTTGAGTAGAGGATGGACTGGAGTGAGGTGAGCCCTGAGGCAGGAAGACTCACTGGCAGGCTATTGGAATAGTCTAGATATGAGCTAATGCCTAAAGATAATGTAAAAGAAGAGAAGGAGGTCCATATGAAAAATGTTACAAGAGTAAAAGAGACAGGCATTGGCTACAGATTGGATAGTAGAGGTGAGAGTGGAAAGTCAAGGATGACACCCTGATTTCCTCTCTGAATTTAATGTATTTATAGTCCATGATCTTTAAATAGGTATTTTTCTACATGCAATTGTATTGTCTTCCTTTATCTGGTTCAGATGAAGTTGAGGTTCATGAATGCTCATTTTGCCCAACCCTTCTTCTATGTTTAAGTAATCTTATGCACCTATATACCCCCTTCCTCTTCCTTTCTTACCCATCACAGTCTCCTATCCCTGATTTCTTCAGAGAAGAAATCAAAACAGAACAAATTCACTTACAGCTGTATCCACCTCTATCATATTCACTATTCTCTACAGTCCTTAAAGACATTATGGTTTTGAGTAGAACTCTATTATCTCTCTATTAATGTATAAACATTCTATCCCTACTCATTCCCTTTTAATTAAACACATATGTGTACCTTTCTATGTTTATTTTGGTTCCTTTCAAAATGCATACTTAGTTTGGGCCTTTTCATCAAGAATGCTTCGAAATTCCCTATTTCATCAAAGGTCTATTCCTCACTTCTTCCCCCTTCCCCTCACAGGATTATCTTTTTTCCAGATAAAGATATCTGTTGGCTTTTTGGAATAGCGTTTCTTCTCTTTTAAAGTGGCAGCTATCTTGTCTTCATCTGTGAGGCACACTGTGTGTGACTCCTTGGTACTTGAATTCTTTCTGGCTGCTTGTAATATTTCTTCTTTGACTTGGAAGCTCTGAATTTTGGTTAAGATGATCAGGGTTCCTTTTCACAGGTGACTGGTATATTCTATTTTCATTGTGTCCTCTGGTTCTAACAGTTGTAGGCAGTTTTTATTTGTAATTTATAGGAATATAGTATTCAGATTTTCCATTGGTTTGAATTTTCTTATAGTTCAACCATTCTTAGATTATTTCTCCTCGAGGTGTTTTCCAGAAAGTTTGTTTATGACAGTAATTTGTTATATTTTCTTCTGGTTTTTCCCCCCCCTCAGTTTTTGGTTTTGTTTTCATATATTCAAGGTATCAATTCTCCTTGCCATTCTTTTCTCCCTAGCTATCCTATTTATCATATTTCATTTCTTCTTTTTATAATCCTTGTGGCCAGGACATTTTTTCCCCTCTCAGACTCCACTTGAATTTCTTGGGAAGTTGTTCTTTGCCTGGGGTTTCTAGCTTGGGACTTATTTGAGACAAGGTATTTTTTTCTCATAGTATTTAGTATTTTTCTTGATCTCCTCAAATCAGCAGCCAGTTCTGAGCTTTAGTTCTTCATCACCAACTTCTTCTCAGATATTTTTCAGAATGAAAGTTCCAACTCAGCATGTTCAAAACAGAATTCATTATCTTTTCCACCAAGTCATCCCCTTTTCTGAACTTTCCTGTTATTGTCAAGAGACCTATCTTCCAATCACCGAGGTCAGCAATCTTGGTGTCCAATCTAATCATTTCATCTTCTATAACATCTCTCACACATGTTCCCATTTCTCTACTCACAGTTATGCTTTATGTTAAGTTTCTTATTACCTCTCACCTGAACAATGAACAGCCTTCTAATTAATCTCCTTGTCTCAAGTTTTTCTCTACTCCAATTCATCTTTTACTCAGCTATACCAGCATTTTCCTCCAGATAGGCCTAAGCAGATCACATACACTTCCTTAATAAACTCTAATGACTCTTTGTTACCTCCAAGATCAAATATAAAATGTTTTGTTGATCATTTAAAGCTCTTCCAACTTACAGCTTATGGATAGGAGAGGTATTCTTAAACAAATGAGGGTTGGAGACAATTACAAAAAATTATGATAATGTAAAAAAAAAAAGACAACAAAAAATATATACAAAAAAGATCTTTATAATCTGGCTCCTTCCCACCTTTCCATTTCTTTTACATTTACTTCCTATGATCCAATCATATTAGCCTGCTTGCTTTTCCTCATGTGTGACACACAATATTCTGTCCGTTTTTTTTTTTTTTTTTTTTTTTTTTTTTGTTCTTGTTGTTTGTTTTTTTACTGGCTATTATCCATGCCTGGGACATTTCCTCTCCCAGCCTTGGACTCTTAGAATTCCTGGCTTCCTTAAGAACTTCATATCACCTACTCTATAAGTCCTTTCCTGCTCTGCAGAGCTGTTAGTCATCTCCATTAAAGTTACCTTCCATTTACTCTGTATTTATCTTGCAAGTTCTGATTATACTTGTTATCTCTTCTCTTTCCCCTCCCAACCCCCCTTGAGAATATAACTTCCTTGTTGAGGGATCCCTTCTTTCTCTCCCTTTCCAAACAGGACAAATAGTTGCTTCCTAATTTTCTTCTTTCCTCACTTATCCCCAAGCATTTGTACAAATTATCCCCATTCCTGGAGAAGCTTCCTCCACAATTCAGTGTACTGAAATCTTTCTCTCTGAAGTTTCCCTTTCCCTGATCCCCTTAGAAAGAAATGACCATGACCTCTCCAATCTCTTTTCTTTCTCTGTTTGGTCTGTCCTAAATCTCTCCTGAGATACTCCAACTTGTCTTATGAATATTACTATGTATCTTATTCCTTTCCGAGACTGTAAATTCTTTAAAGGCAAGGATTCTGTTGATTTTTCTATTCCCAGGACCTTGCACAGTGTGTTGATGTCATTGGCAGCTTACTGATCTAAGTACAGTTTCAAGAAAGAAGCCATCTATTGACAGCAAGATGGAGTCAGTTTCACCTTCATAGCAGTATATATTAGAAATTGGATTTATTATTTTAAGTGGCTATAAATCACGAGTATGAAACACAACTACTGGCCATTAACAATCATTAAGCACTACAGTGTGCTCCTTCAAAAAACAAGACTGACTGGTATTGCTATTCAAAATGGAAGATCTCAAGGGAAAGTGGACACACCAGAAAATGATAGAGAAAAAGGCAAAGGAGAACTTTCTTATAAGTGGTACTCTGGTAAAGGAACTGTAAATTGCAGGAACCAGACCTTTTCTCTCTTGTCTCGGCATATGTGACTAATATTCAAACAGCATAAATAAAGAAAAGGCAAGGAGGAAGGAAGTGCTATAGTGATTGACACATGAAGGAACAGAAGGGAGCATTTCAATTACTAGTTGGGAGACAGAACTAATTCTATTCAAAGAACTCCAGCACTCATTTGGGCATTTTGAACTGTTGGCATAGAACCAAATTCTGTCAAAGGGGCATAATCTTATTTCCCACCTGGGTAGTGAAAGTTGCAGATGGGAATAGCTTTCTGGATAATTCTGTGAACCATATGTCTATTTCTTTGAGAAATCTCCTCAGGTAAGAAACTGCTGAAATGAACCAATACATGTAGGAAAATGAATCAGGAGAATGCCTAACTTGGTTCTTTACAGTGGAATCTGCCTAACAATTTCTTCAAATGTCTTTATAGCACTGAGATGAGAGCCTTAAATACTACTATCACTCAAGCTACCACATAGGTTTTAAATGACTACAATGGCCATGGCCAATGTGGTGAAAAACTGCTGAGTGACAAGTATCAAGGTAATGGGATTGGGGAAACAAGGTAATAGGATTGGGGAAAGAAGAGAGGGAGAACTAAAAGAAGGTACAACCCCATGATTTCATATTTATCCTCTATAAAGTACCTTTGTTTACAATCTTAGTTTATTTTTAAAATCCAGATTAACAAATTTCATGAGAACATTTTAGACAACCTCCACATTTCTTTCCTATAAGTATCATTTCTCTTTGCATCTTCATAAATTTTATTCATTAGTTTCCATCTCCTTGGGCTGACTTATTCTGTAAAATATTAAACCAACAGCTCCCATATGTCATTTCTCTCTACCTGGTGAAATCTCCTTTGCCAAAATGTAAGATGTATGTCACTATGAACTGATAGCTAATTTCTCTCTGATGAAGATTCCAGAATTCCCATTCTCATTTTGGAAAAACAAGGTTCTCCTTATTGGTCAGAATCAGATCTAGACAGGAATTGCCCTTCTTTACCTATCTGAAGAGTGATGTTACTATTCAGTCAAGTCATGAAACTATTAACTAGTTTGATTTTATCAGGGAGAACCTGGTCTGTAGTATACTCTGATATTACTTCTGATTCCACCTCCATAGATGTTCACCCAAATCTTCTTCACAATACAACTTTTTTGTTTCTACATTTTCTCAGGAGCATGTAGCTTCCTGATACATAGGAAGCTACATGCTGTACCTTTTGAATAAGGAAAGCATATTCCAAAGTCATATACCAGTCATAACACTTCAATATTATTTTTGATATAAAATTTGCCTCTTCAACCTGCAATCTTTCATTTTCCCTCCCTGTTTCTCCATATTTGTGCACTTGCATACAGATATTAAGGCTATGGGTTTTCTTACTGCCTCATTCCTTGTATCTTGTCTTCTCTGACAAATTCTAGGCAATTCTATTGCTATTTTCTTTCCTAGCTTTTTCCTACTTCCTTTTTTAACCTAGCTGTTTTAATTTTGTGTGAGGATAAACCTTTTAGTTTTTGGCTCCCTTTCTTCCTGTCTTTTTAGTTTGAGAGTCTTCCCTCATATTTCTCTAAAAATAGTAATAATATTATATGGTTATTTGCTAAGAACTTCCCTTTTCCTACTCTTCTTCCTTATCTCATTACCCAGATGACTTCTGTCACTATCTCCTCCATCATTCCAGTATTGCACAAAGAGGTGGCCCTTCTTGTCACAGCAAATCCCTCTATATGCACAGGTGGTCCCATTTCATCCCATCCTCTCCAAGAGACTGCTTCCACACTCTTCAATTTCTCTCTGTCTACTGGCTCCTTCCCTAAAGCTTACAAATATGCTCATATTTCTCTCATCCTCAAAAAAACAAAACAAACAGACAAAAAACAACAACAACAAAAAAAGCCTTTACCTGATCCATCTATCTCCACTATTTATTGTTCTATAAATTCCTTAAAAAGGTCATCTACAAAGGAAGCATCCATTTCCTTCCTGTCGTTCTTAATCTTCTATAGAGTAAATTCTAACTTCATTATTCCACAGAAACTGCCTTCCCGTTCACTGTTTTCCTTTTTCTAATCAAATTAACTAAATGTTTATCTATTTTGTTGGTTTTTTCATAAAACCAACTCTTAGTTTTATTTATTAATTCAATAGTTTTCTTATTTTCAATTTTATTAATTTCCCCTTTTATTTTCAGAATTTCAAAGTTGGTATTTAATTGAGGGTTTTTAATTTGTTCTTTTTCTAGCTTTTTTAGTTGTAAGTCCAATTAATTAATCTTCTTTTTCTCTATTTTATGCAAGTAAGCATCTAGAGATATAAAATTTCCACTTATAACTGCTTTGGCTGTATCCCACAAATTTTGGTATGCTGTCCCATTATTGTCATTCTCTTGGATGAAATTATTGATTGTGTCTATTTCTGCCTTTCTGCATTTGATTTTGAGGATTTTATGCCCTAATGCATGGTCAATTTTTGTATAAGTTCCATGAACCGCTGAGAAAAAAGTAAACTCCCTACTGTTTCCATTCAATTTTCTCTAAAGATCTATCATACCTAACTTTTCTAACATTTTGTTTACCTCCTTAACTTCTTTCTTATTTTGTGGCTTGATTTATGTAGTTCTGAGAGAGCAAGGTTGAGATCACCCACTAATATAGTTTTACTGTCTATTTCTTCTTGCATCTCTCTTAACTTCTCCTCTATGAATTTGGATGCTATACCACTTGGTGCATATATGTTTAGTGTTGATATTGCTTCATTATCTATGGTACCTTTTAGTAAAATATAGTTTCCTTCCTTGTCTCTTTTAATTAGATCTATCTTTGCTTTTACTTGATCTGAGATCAGGATTGCTATCCCTGCTTTTTGTTGTTCACCTGAAGCATAATATTCTGCTCCAGCCCTTTACCTTCACTCTGTATGTATCTCTATGCTTTAGATGTGTTTCTTGTAACAACATATTGTAGGATTCTGGCTTTTAATCCAGTTTGCTATCTGCTTCCATTTTATGGGACAGTTCATCCCATTCACATTCACAGTTAGAATAACTAATTCTGTATTTCCTGCCATCTTATTTATCCATATTTATGTTTTTCTCTTTCCTTTCCCCCTTCCTTCCTCCCTAGTATTTTGCTTTTGATGACCACCTCCCTCAAACAGTCCTCCCCTTTAGAGCCCCTCCCCTTTTTTACATCTTTCCTCTAATTCTTCTATTTTCCTTTCTATTAGCCTTTCCCTTTCTTTTCCCCCTTTCCCTCCCACTTCCCTATGAGGTGGAACAAGTTTCTCGGTGAAACCAAATATGTTTGATATTCTCTCTGAGAGCCAAATCTGATGAGAGTAAGATTCACACAATGCTCATCCCCTTCCCTTCTTTCCCTCAATTATAACAGGTTTTCTTGGCTTCTTTGTGAGATGTAATTTCCCATATTTTACCTCCTTTTTCCTCTACCCAGTATGATCCCCTTTCTATCTCTAGTTTCTTTCTCATATTATCAAAATAAAATGAAATTATACCCGCATTCTCTTAAGTATACCCATCATAGAAATATAGTTCTCAAGTTCTGATCTCATGATCTATTTTCCAGGTCAGCTGTTTTTCCTAGGAGATACTTCATATTTTCTTCTATTTTTTCATTTTTTGTTTGACTGATTCTTGAAGTCTTATTGATTCATTCATTTCCATTTGTTCAATTCTAATTTTTAGTGTATTATTTTCTTCAGTTACTTTTTTTATTAGTTCCTTTTGTAATTGGCCAATTGAATTTTTTGTTTTTCAGTGAATTGGTATTTTTTTTCATATCTCTTTTGTAGGGCATTATATGCTTTTTCCATTCCTTCTTGCAATGATCTCATTTCATTTCTCCCTTTTTCTTCTCTCTTTTGAGATTTTTTATGCAGTCTTCCAAGAAAACCTTGTGAAATGGGGACTATTTCATGTCTCCCTTTGGGGCTTCCTCTGGAGTTGCTTTGCCTTTAGGAACCTCAGGATCTGAGGTCTGTTCTTCTCTCTCTCCATAAAAGCTGTCTATGGTGAGAATTCGTTTTTGTTTTTTATTCATTTTTTAAAGCTTGAGGTCTGTTCAAAAAGCAAAGGAGTGACAGCTATTTTAATCCCATGGGGCAATTCCACTGATTGACTTCCAGTGCTGGGCAATCGGGGCCAGGTCCATTGTTCTCAGTGATTTACAATCTACCTTTTACAAAAGGCAGATCTGCCAAAGCTTACAACCAGGATAGAGTGGCCTAAGAAGCTCACAGAAGGTTCCCACGTGCCTGGAAACTGCAATGGTCTGACTCCTAGTCCTGGCTTCCTGCTCTGTCTCCCCACACTGTGGTCTGGATTTGGCAGACTGGCCCCCTGCCTGCCTGAAACAGACCTGTTCTGAAGTTCCTGCAAGATAGCTTCTTTTAGGAATGTATTGTAGTCCAAGTATTTGTGGGTTCTTTGACGCAGAACCAGTTCAGAGGCTTAATCTGCTGTTGGTTTGAGAGGTCAGAGGAGGACACAGAGTCGTGTCTGCTCTCCACCATCTTGGCTTCGCCTCCCACTGTTTTCTCAATTGCCAAATCCAATGGCTTTTTCTCAAGCCTCCTCTTTCCTGACCTCTTGACAGTCTTTGACAGTGCTGATCACTCTCCTATTCTTCTGGCTTCTTTCTAGGTTTCATGGCATTCCTCTCTCCTGGTTGTCTCCTATTCATATGACTACTTCTTCTCAGTCAGTTGCTATATTTTCATCCAGATCATGCCCACCAAGTGTGGTTTTCCTACATGGAATCTGTCCTGGGCCCTCTTCTCTTCTTCAATACTATTTCACTTGGTGATTTCATCAGCTTTTATGGATTAAAATATCATCTCTCAGATGATGTTTCTCAAATCTACACATCCTGTCATAATCTCTTTCCTGACCTCCAGTCTTGCATTCCAATTGCCTATTGGACATATCAAATTAGATATCCAGTAGAAATCTTAAACCCAACGTGTCCAAAACCAAACTCATTATTTTTTCCCCAAGACCTCCTCTCTTCCAAATCTCTGTATTACCATTGTTCCCAATTCCTCTAGGCTTGCAAACTCAATTTCTCACTTTAACATTCCCCACCCCTTGCCTTTATAACATTTCTCACATTTGTCCCCTAACATTGCCACCACCCTGGTGCTGACTATCAATACCTAATACCTAGACTATTGTAAAAGCCTCTTCCTATTCAGCTGCAAAAGTTATCTTCCTAACGTGGATTAAGGAGGACTGGGAAAGGCTTCTTGAGGAAGTTGTAATTTTACACAGAATACATAGTGGGGAATACTATGATTTCTCCTAGTTTTGACTCTTGCTACCCTATTCAATCAACTCCAGTAGTTTCCAGTCACCTTTAGGATTAAATATAAAAATCTCTGGTGTTAAAAGCTCTTCTTAATCTACATACATGTGGGTGTGGGCCCACATCCACAAAGACACACACTCACCTTTCCAGTCTTTTTATATTTTACTTCCTTCTGAAAGGGCCCCACATGTACAAGAATGTTTGTGGCAGCCCTTTTTGTAGTGGCTAGAAACTGGAAACTGAATGGATGCCCATCAATTGGAGAGTGGCTGAATAAATTATGGTATATGAATGTTATGAAATGTTATTATTCTGTGAGAAATGACCAGCAGGATGATTTCAGAGAGGCCTGGAGAGACTTGCATGAACTGATGCTGAATGAAATGAGCAGAACCAGGAGATCATTATACACAGCAACAACAATATTATATGATGATCAATTCTGATGGACATGGCTTTCTTCAACAATGAAATGTTTCAAACCAGTTCCAATTGTTCAGTGAAGAAAGCCATATACACCCAGAGAGAGGGATGTGAAATGTGGACCACAACATAACATTTTCATGCTCTCTATTGATGTTTGCTTGCATTGTGTTTCCTTTCTCTGATTTTTTTTTCTTGTAGATACGATTTTTCTTGAACAAAAATGATAAGTGTGGAAACATGTATACATATATTTGATTTGTCAAATATTTTAACATAATTAACATGTAGTGGATATCCTGCCATCTAGGGGAGGGGTGGGGAATAGGGGGGAAAAATTTGCAACAGAAAGCTTTGTAAGGGTTAATGTTGAAGAATCACCCATACATATATTTTGCAAATAGAAAGTTTTAATATAAAAAAAATATTTTACTTCCTTCCACATAAACTGTGACCAGTGGCACTGGACTTCTTGTCCTTGCATAATTCTGGGGGTTTTGACTAACTGCACTCTGTGGCTAGAATTATTTTTATTCCTCATCTCCATCCCCTGCATTGCTCAACTAAAATTCTAACTTCTTCAAAAAGCCTTTTTTCAGACCTCCTTAATCTTGGTGTGTTCCCTCTGAGATTATCTCTAATTTATCATAGGCAGATAGAAGAATATCCATAACTTATATGCAAATAAGATAGAGATATAAGCATATCTACATTGATCTATGTAGATTTGCATGCTTTCTCCATTAGACTGCAAACTCCTTGAATTCAAGAATTTTCTTTGTATCCTTTGTTTAGTTGTGATTGGCACACAGAGGTGATTACTAAAAGCTTGATTTGACTTGAATGGTTAAATTTTTTTTATGATCTTCTCTGTCCCTTAATTAGCTAGCTATCCTTGTAAAAAGGTAACTCCCTTAATTATATTTTAAAATGTGACCTTTTATAAGTAGGTCATATCCATTTCAAATATAATAGTCTAAGCCTATTTTTTTTCTCAATTGAATTCTAGTTTTTCCAGGAATACTTGACGAATAAAAAGTCCTTCTCCAAGTAGTTTTATGTTTTTGGTTTATCAAACATTATTATTTCATAAAGGAGTGAAAATATTGGAAGCAAAGTCAAATCTTCAGAAAACTTGAATTGAGACCCAACAGGCCCATATCACCCAAGGGAACATGGATAACTGAAATTGGCAGGAAGTCAAAAAATAAAAAATTTTCCAATTTTTCTATAACAAGCTATTTTCATCATCAGTGAAAGAAGAATAAAAGTCATTATGACTGAAAAGGAAACATGGTGCCATAGAAAGAATACCAGCTCAACTCCCTGGGTCCTGCTACTAGTTATGACCTTATCCAAGTTATATAACCTCTCCACTTCATTTTCCTCATCTGTAATTGACAGTCATTAGGATGATTAAATGGGATGGTTTAATTGTAAACCATAAAACATTATATGAATGTAGATTATTATTATTAATTCATGAGTCTGCTGGGGTCTTTTGAGTTGGATTATGAGAATAAGAGAGGGGCTTCTGCTAGGAAACTAGTAACAAAGAGAGATGAGCAACTGAATCTTTTTATCTTATTCCTCCTCAATATGCCTTATTTCCATCATATAAAAACAATATAAAGAGCACTCAACTTGGAATTGGAAACTGCACAAAACCTATTTCAAATTCATGTCTAAAACTGAGCTCCGCCCCCCATATAACCTGCACATCTACCGACTATGTGAATATAGACAAGTCACTTAGCTGATTCCTGAGACTTAGTTTCTTCATTTATAAATGCTGATGATAATACCTTCCTTTCCTACTTTTCAGGATTAGTGTAAAGATGAAAATGAGACAATGTATGCAAGCAAAAGCATTTTGAAAACTGTGGAGTCCTATACACATAAAATTTTTTTTAATCATTATTATGAATCTGTGAAAGATACTGCTTATTTAAAACTCAAGTTCTAGCCTCAATCTGCTAACTAGCTAAACCTAAACTTCTTTCAGCCAAGGTCAACGTATCCTAAAATAGGGAAATTAAAATCTTACACTCTGTCGATCCAGAATAAAAGCAAAAAAGCAGGGGACCTGAGAAAACTTGTTTCCTTCTCTACAGGAAGGTGGGAGGGAAGTAATTGTTCATAGAAGCAACAGTATCATTTGCTTCAGTAAATTCAAGGAGACTCTGGCATACAGGAGCCCAGTTCTAGCATTATGGAAAGGCATTTCTCTCCAGACACTAGGAGCCATATATTCCCACCACTGTTAGAGACTAGTTCATCAGCAAGCTGGTAATTTATTGCAACACTCCTGCTTCACTCCTCCCTGGGGAATCTCAGAGTTGGCATTATGTCCGCCCACTTGTCAAGCTATTTTATACAAGTAGCAATTATATCAAGCTTCAAAGGAAAAAAAATACTGTCTTATTTTAGAATGTATGTAATGCAAGACAGCCACAGAGTGATAAATGTGCCTCATTTTTAAAGTGATACTGTCAACTAGTTTAGACTCTCCCCTCAAAAGAAAAAAAAAAAGAAAACAAAAACAAAAAACAAAAAACAAACAAACAAAAAACCCAACAAACTATCGTGGGTTAACCTAGGAGTCTAGATGGCCTTTATAAAGTTAGATAACTATAGGCAAGATAGTATCCATGAGGAAAGTGATAGGATAATCACCTCCAGTATCATAAGAAAAAAGATTGGGGGAAATGGTCACTAGTGCCATATAATCCTGGGTTTCACTCAATCGTATTGCATCTATAATCTCCAGTGGACCAAGAAATAGAGAAGAATCTTTAATCCAATTTGGCTAGAACACAAAAAAGATGGGGCAGTTAGGCCGACATGTCCTCAATACCTTCCTCAACCTGGTTGTTTTGGAGGACTTGCGCTATAGGGCTTCTTTATTTTCCTCTATCACAATTGTAAAGAATTTTCCTAACAATTCCAGCATCAAACAGACCCTTCCTATATTTGTGCTAATCAGAAACTCCTGAGACTGCACCATTTATTTTCCTGTTTTGAGGCTGGTGGTATCCTTGAGTATAGCAATGAATGCTAAGCACAACAACAACAAAAAAATTTGGTTTTACTTTTTTAAAGTCTGTGTTGGTAGGAATAGGAAAAATCACCCTCTGCCTGGATATATGGGCTGAGGGGTATGGAGTGAAGGTACAACTGCTCAAGTCAATCTTATATTGCTTTTATTTTCTTTATCAAGGAAAATCATTTTCCAACTGAAGAAAAAAGGTGAAAACAGAATAACAGGGAATTCAAATGGAAATAAGAAAACATAACAGAGCATCTGGCTGCCTTCAATGAATTTAAGTCACCAAAGTGTTATCACTAGTATTTTCAAATAAATTACATTCTAAAATAATGAAGAACTGATAACAGGATTGCCAAATCACTGTTGGTGACCTCTGAAATATGAGAGAAAATGCAGGGGCAGTGGGATAAAATTGAAGAAGGTTAAATGTCTTGATTTTCAAAAGGGGGCAAGGGCAGAGATCTTCAAAGAACAATTTGAATACAATTCCTTGAAAAATTATATATTATAGGGTTGATTTTTGAGCATTAATGAAGAAAGGAAAGTACTAATCACTAAGAATCAGCATGGATTAAGGACAGATTTATCAGACTAGCCTCATTTCCCTTTTAATGAGGCATTTGACAACATCTTTTATCTTTGTGAACAAAATGGAGAGAGATGACCTTGAAGATGGTGTGATTATGTGAATTCAGAACCATATATACTTTAGTATACCTTTCAACTTCTTAGCTGATAGAGTATAAAGTTAATGAGCAGGAAAAAAAAAAAAGACTAGAGAGATGCCATAAGAGAATTGGTTGAAGGAGCTAGGAATGTTTAGTCTAAAGAAAAAAAGATTTAGGGCAGAGGTGTCATACACATGGCTGTGGCCAGAATCAGATTAAAATGTAACTGGGAAAAATTTAACAAATAAAATTCAATAGAATATAATGTTAATATGTAGTTTTAAAAAATAATATGCAATATGCAGAAAATCTTATGTATGATCTAGTGGCCCCCATTTCTATGTGAGTTTGGTAACACTGTCTTGGGATAACTCTGATAGTCATCTTCAAGCATATACAGGATTGTCATGTAAAAGAGAGATTCGATTTGTTCTACTTGGCTTTAAGGGGCAAAAGAGAAATTCGATTTGTTCTACTTGGCTTTAAGGGGCAAAGCTATGGATATTAAATAGAAGTTAATTCGGAAGATCAATGTAATAAAAAACTTCCTAAACCATTAGAGTCATCCAAAAGTAGAATGGGCTGTTTTGGGAGGTAGTAGATTTCTCATCACTATAGTTTTCAAGTAGAGGCTGGATGATCACTTGTAGAATTAGTTCCTACTTAATTAAAGATTGAACTATATGACATTGAGATCTCTTCCAACTCTGAGGTTTCTTTGTCCTGAAATGTCCAGTCCAGAATCACAGACTCTGATTCCTAATTTCTGAAGAACACTATTACCAACCACTGAACCTAAATTCCTTCCCATTCATGAGATCAGAACAAGAAATGAATGTGACAAATTAAAACTTTTGAGTAAATTACATTATGAATATGAATTGTGGGAATTTATGTTCTGCTGTCTATTCTTAATCTTAATTGTCCTTATTTAAAAAAAAAAAAAAACTTCCTTATTTTGGCTCTATCATTATTTTATAACAATGCCAAATCAGAAAAAAGTTAGATAGTAAGAAAAAACATGAAGACATTTCCTAACTGTTCACTTCAAATATACTATTCTCTAACTGTTCCTAATGCTCATGTTATATGCATTTCTCCATGAATTAGGGAAAGTGTCTAACCTTATCTATCTAGATCCAACTGAAATCCCTATTACTTGAGTTCCATATTCTTTACAAAACTTCTGTATCGTAGTTTCTCTTTTCTTTGAACTCCTACAATACATATAGTTGGAAATACACACAGTTGGAAATACACACACACATCCCTCTGAAGCCATGATCTGTGTATCTGGGGTTCATAATCTGGGATTCAAAGAAAGATGTCAGGAAATCCACAAGCTTAGATGGGGGTGGGAGGAGGGATAACATTTATTCTTACTAACCTCTAACTAAAATTTAGCATTTCCTTCAATTTTTTTAATAATCTAAAAAGGGGTTCATATGCAAAACCAAACTACTAAAGCATTTAACACAAAAAGGGTTAAGAACCAATGGACTAATTTTGTTTTCCCTTGAGAAACTTCTATAGTGCCTGGTTTCCTTAATCAAGACATTTAATTAAGACTGGTTGACTAATGACTGAAGTTGTGGGACCAATCAGGTCTTGGTCTAGAAAATCCCATACATTTCCATGTTGGCTCCCCTACAAATCCAAAGGAAATGGTGAGAGTCACAAATTTGGATTTAGAAACAGCTATACATAGGTCATATTTGAGAAATTCCTTTTCTAAAAATACCCTAGATTTGAAATATGAGAAACTTCCTCGAATCTCCTCTTTTCCAAACCAAAAGCTGAAAAAGAATTTACTTAAAGAGATATGTGTCATATATGACCACAGCAAGCAAGTACGAGAGCTGCCTCTATTTGTTACATAAGCTGCTGGAGCCAAGGTTATCTCTGGTGAGAGTATAGGCTTAAGTATCATAGTCTTAGGAAGGAGGCTATAAATCAGTCTAGAATCCCCACAGCACTTAGAAACTCTACAGATGCCACCAAATTGTAATTACCAAAATGTAATGGATCAAATTCAGTCACAGAGATGTCAAGAGACACAGCAGATAAAACAGTCGTAACAACATGTAGGATGCAAGATTGTAATATTTTGTTGTTTGTATAAGTCAGGTCAATGCATACCATCTGATACCAAGTAGAAAAAATGCAAAGAAAAACAGGACAGAGAACAGACAATAAAGGCATTTGGGGAACCCATAAGCAGCCTGGGCCAACGACTGGCACCTCTTCCAACAGGATTCTCCTTATGATGCGTTCACTGAATCTTTACTCTTTTATAATATACAGGAAAAAAAATCTCTCCAAAAAATGTACTACTTTTCAATAACTTTTGTCCTTCTATCCATCCAAACAAACAAGGCAGATTTAGATAGATCAAGAACCCCACATATGCAGATGGGGGAGAGTGCATGGTCAGATTGGTAATTGAAGAAGTCTGGCTTCTTTAGAAACTACAAGAATCTTTTAATATTATAAATAGGAAATGCAAATTAGATACATTTATGGTATTAGTCTATGCAGTAGGCAGCTGCTCACTTTATGCCAAATTACAGCAAAAACTCTTTGTGGAGGATATGTGGAGATTACAAGAGATACAACTCAGAGGAAGAAAGCCCTAAGATTTATAAGAATTATACTCCCAAAACAATAAATTCTTAAGGAAACTGGGGGAAAGCAGAGAAGGGTCCCTTAGTTTTAAAGGTTTGGCCTGGACACAGATCTAGTTTGATTTCTACTCTCTCTTAGCTTCTCAGGGAAAGGGCACTCAGATTTCAGGGCTTCCCAAATATGTTTTCTTCAATAACTTCATCCAGGGGAATGGAGAAAAAACTTTTCAAAGATCTGAAAAAGCAGCACTCAGTTACATTATGTGCATACATTGGCCCTGTGCTAACTAGGGAATTGGTGAAGAGGCAACCCACATAAGCCATTCTTTATTCTGAAGGCTTTAAGATCTCCAGTGACAAATGCACAAGTGTTCCATCCCTCCTCCTCGTTTTGTGATCTCCATAGATAACTACCTGCTGGGCTATTTTGCCATCAATGGAAAAATAAATGTAGCTCATTTCAAACTTCAGATGTTATCTATATAGTTCAAATATAGGAAGGAGCAAGACATCCTCCAATGACACTTCCTAGCCTCATTCACTGTTCAAACTTTTTTTCTTTTGATCACAGAGGGATTCAGCCCACTATCCAACAATAAGTCTCTCTTTCTTAGAACACAGAGTGTGGCTGGAGTCCAGGTCCTGCTGCCACATTGGAACAAAAGGATGGGCCAGGCCTAGGGCCCTGGACAACTTTAGTTTCTTCAGTTCTAAAATGAGAACATGACACTGAACAAACTTAAGGTGCCATGTAGAGTAGTTTAACCCACCATCCAGAAGAAAACATAAGATCTAGGTCTTATTCTAGTAGGTATATGAAGGAGAAGAGCAGCACAAATTTTAGACACTGAGATAAGACACAGAGAAGATACTCACCTCATATCATTAGTTCTGGGAAGAGAAGGGATTTGTAGAATTTTGGTGTGGTTCAGGACTCCTAATCTGGGAATCAAACTGAAACCCCACCACCTATCCCATACTTCATCATACACTTCTACTTCTGAGGTTATTTAAGAAGGAAAGTCTATAAGAACCAGCAAGGTAAATACAGGAGAGATATGAGTTTGAATCCCATATTTAATATTTACTATGTAAAAGGCTGCCTCGCTTAACCTCAGCTTTTTAATCTGTAAAATGGGGATAACAACAGTACATACTTTAGATGATCCTTTGAGAATCAAATGAGATTGTATGTGTGAGTATGTGTATGCCTTTCTGTGTATGTGCATATGCATATATAAATACATATATATGTGCATATATGTGACAATGAGGAAGTCACATCATATTTCAGTGTCCCCACATACTGCTCTAAGATTATAAATTATAGATGGCAATCTGTTTTGGTAGAGGGAGTTTTCACAATGGGAATCCCCAAATTGAAAAAAAAACAAACTATTTTTTTACCTGAACCAAAATAAAAAAAAAAACAAATGGGATAGGGGGAGGAATGTTAATTAGTGATCTGGATTTCCTTTGGCAACTGTCTGTTCCTTTCTTTTTCTATTTTGCTGTGGTAAACTATATTTCACATTTTATTGATCAAAAAAAAAAAAAAGAAGCCTTCATTTATGTTTCCAAAGCTAAAGAAAAGGGATTAAATAAAAACAAGAGGAAGTAACTGGACATGTCATATAAGAAAGCTTAAACATCAGGGCCAGAAAGATGAGGCAAACCGAGGCTTGAGATTTAAACCCTATAGTCTAAACTAGAGTAATCTAAAATATAACAGCTGGGGGAGCACAAAACCCTTTTTTTGGGGGGGAAGGAAGGAAGAAGTAACTAGCAAAATTATTGGATATTTTTACCATAACTCCTGAATAAATACATCCAATTTTTTCAGCAGTCATACTTTCCTCCCTTCTTGCAAAGGGAAAGGATGGCTATAGGCATGAAACATAAGATGTAACAATAGACTCAATGGATATATTATTTTCTTAGAACTGATATTTCCTTTATTTTTTTTTTAACCCCTAGTAAATACTTGCCTCACTAATGGTTAAAGTCACATACCTGGAAGTATCAAGGAATGGTTTGTAAGCAAGGATAATCCACTCTTCTCTGTTGGATGAATACCGTGGCTCCCGGGGTGTTTCTGCTATTGTATCTAAATCCACTAAATAATGGCATTTGCTGATGTCAACCTGGAATACAGACAAGATACATTCTTCAACAAGATTGTGAAAGGCATATAATATCTGAAATCCCAGAAACTTCCAAAGGGTCTCAAGAATCAGAAATCATCATGTCCTGCATAGTAATACACAGATACAAAGATCACAGGTGTTCCCTCAACTACATGTAATTATTTTGGCTTATAACAATTCAGAAATCTGGAGGGTATGGGAGGAGATGTGTTAACCTAGTTAAAGATGTAGATACAGTCAGCACAAGGAGACCTGGCTTAACTTACCTCTGAAAATGACTACAATTGTAGAGGATGCCTAGCTACCAGAATAAATGTTACTCTCCTTAAAATTATCCTAAGTCAGTGTGCCGACCCCAGGAAACACATCACCTCACTCTCGCTTTCAATTCATCACATCTTATAACCAGGAACAAAAGGGAACAGAGGTGGAAGAATGACTGAAGACAATTGTCAACCAAGGTGTGAGGGAAGTCCTCCTAACTGCTGACTGAATCACAGTAGTTATCTGAATCAATTAAACAACACACTTCACAGGTGTGTGGGTACTGCAACCATCACACAGCTTTTACTTCAGAACATGAACAGAGTTCAGTGAAACAATATTACTGCCATCCCAGCACCTATCCTTGGATAGGGAAAGAAAATGGTAGAACAAAAAGCCCATAATAAGCACCAGCCAATCACCAGTGATTATGGAAGAATATGAATCCAACTGAATTCTACATTTCTTTTAAAATCTTGTGGAGACTTATTTTCACAAAACATCAATTTAGAAGAAGATACTCCAAAAGCCTAATAACTCTCAGGGGTAGGAAGGAGGGAAGTGTTTATTATGTGCTACTATGTGTCAGGCACTGTGCTGAGCACATTACAAATATTACTTTGGTCCTCACAACAAATCTGGGAGATATGTGCTATTCTCATTTTATTCTTAGGAAACTGAGGCAAACATGATTAGGTGACTTGTCCTGAGTCACATAGCTACTATGTATCAGAAGCCAAATCTGAATGCAAGTCTTACTGACTCCAGACCCAGGACTCTATCCTTGGTGCCAATTGTTTGCCTCTAAAAGGTAGAATGCGAACAGAGTTGGGAAATTACCAGCTCTGGTTCAGTTATCTTCATGTAAAGCATGTCTCACTGAGACATGGTAAGAGGTAAAATCATAACAACAGTGCTTTCCAGAGTTTATACTAGATGCCTTTCTAAAATTTAAAAGAGAAACCCTCCTGGACTGTCAGCTTCGATTTAGATGAAGACCATTAGGAAAAGTGGAAGGAGAGCTTAATTTTCTCTGGCCTACCAGTGAACTCTGTTTTTCCCATCTTCTTTCCCATTTCCCTACAGCTCACAGCAATGTTCTCATTCTCTCAGAGCATTATTTATATGTAAATAGGACTTCAGTCTCACATCTGTCTCTGCATATGGGCTATTCCTCCAGGGGAGAGAAAGCACACAGAGAATTGACGTCAGAACCAATTCCATTTCACAGAAAACTCTAAAAATGATCCTTTGCATAAACACTCCCGGCAGCAGTTTTTATTGTCTGAACACCCACTCCATGGCTCCCATGCATTTTACAAACATGAAATGAGTTTAGAAAAACTTCCCAAGAGCCATGTCTGTGCAATCAAACAGAATCAGCAAGAGGTAGGGACATCCTGCTTTGCTGCTGCCCTCCTCCTGGGGATGCCTCTGAAATGCCACACTGACATTTCTGTCTTTAGCTCCAGCCCAGTTTCCCTGGATTACAGTCTGTAAGGGTAGATGTCTAATTCAGTTTTATACTTGACCATGACAGCTGCCTACTACAGATATGGCTTGCAGTGTTCCAGTATTCTAACCCCTCAAAGTCCTCAAGCCACTTGGATTGGTACTAGCTACTTAAGACAACAAAAATGTTTCATCTGGGCTTGGCATAATCAAATCAACCAATTAATGGCTATTTACTGAGTGTTGTCTGAGTAAAACCCTTATAGAGGATACAGAAGAAGGAAACATAAGGCATGGTTTCTGATGTTTAGGGCTAACTATGCTGCAGAAGCAAAATTAACATGTTAAAACTGAGTGACTATTCAGACCTAATCAATTGGAAAAACATCAAGTGCTCATGGCTAAGCTGAGCAAATATAATAAAAATGACAATACTACCCAAATTAATTTACTTATTTAGTGCCATACCAATCAAACTCCCAAGAAATTATTTTACAGACCTAGAAAAAATAGTAGCAAAGTTCATTTGGAAGAACAAAAGGTCAAGAATTTCAAGGGAATTAATGGGAAAAAAGGCTGATGAAGGTAGCCTTGCTGTACCAGATCTAAAACTATATTATAAAGCAGCAGTCATCATAACCATTTGGTACTGGCTGAGAAATAGAACAGTCGATCAGTGGCATAGGATAGTATCACAGGACAAACTAGGCAATAACTGTAGCAATTTAGTGTTTGATAAACCCAAAGATAAATACTCACTATTCAACAAAAACTGCTGGGAAAATTGGAAACTATTGTGGAAGAAATTAGGGCTTTACCCACACCTAATACCACATACCAAGATAAAATCTAAATGGATTCATGATTTAGATATAGTAATATTATAAGCAAATTAGAAGAACATAGGATAGTTTACGTCTCAGACCTGTGGAGAAGGAAGAAATTTGTGTCCAAAGAAGAACTGCAACTCTTAATTGAACACCAGATAGATAAGTTTGATTATATTAAATTAAAAAGGTTTTGGACAAACAAAACTGATGCAGACAAGATTAGGAGGGAAGCAATAAATTGGGAAATCATCTTTACATTTAAGGGTTCTGATAAAGGCCTCATTTCTAAAATATATAGAGAATTGTCTCATATTTATAAAAATTCAAGCCATTCTCCAATCGATAAATGGTCAAAGGATATGAACAGACAATTTTCAGATGATGAAATTAAAACTATTTCTAGTCATATGAAAAAGTGCTCCAAATCACTACTGATCAGAGAAATGCAAATTAAGACAACTCTGAGATACCACTACACACCTGTCAGATTGGCTGAAATGACAGGAAAAGATAATGACGAATGTTGGAGGGAATGTGGGAAGGCTGGGACACTAATGCATTGTTGGTGGAACTGTGAACGGATCCAACCATTCTGGAGAGCAATTTGGAGCTATGTTCAAAAAGTTATCAAACTGTGCATACCCTATGACCCAGCAATGTTTCTATTGGGCTTACATCCCAAAGAGATCTTAAAGGAAGGAAAGGGACCCACATGTTCAAGAATGTTTGTGGCAGCCCTTTTTGTAGTGGCTAGAAACTGGAAACTGAATGGATGCCCATCAATTGGAGAATGGCTGAATAAATTATGTATATGAATGTCATGGAATATTATTGCTCTGTAAGAAACGACCAGCAGGATGATTTCAGAGAGGCCTGGAGAGACTTGCATTGAGTGAAATCAGCAGAACCAGGAGATCATTATACACAACAACAAGACTATATGATGATCAGTTCTGATGGACATGGCTCTCTTCAACAATGAAATGTTTCAAACCAGTTCCAATTGTTCACTGAAGAAAGCCATATACACCCAGAGAGAGTGACATGAAATGTAGACCACAACATAACATTTTCATGCTCTCTATTGATGTCTGCTTGCTTTCCTTTCTCAGATTTTTTTTTCTTGTATACGATTTTTCTTGCACAGCAAGATAAGTGTGGAAATATGTATACATATATATGATTTGTCAGGTATTTTAACATAATTAACATATAGTGGACTTCCTGCCATCTAGGGGAGGGGTGGGGACTAGGAGGAAAAAATTTGTAATGGAAAGCTTTGTAAGCGTCATTGTTGAAGAATTACCCATACATATGTTTTGTTAATAAAAAGCTTTATTTAAAAAAAAAATTGAGTGATTGTTATTCTATGTAATAATGAGTATAAGTGTAACAGAACTACAAAAACTCAAAGTTATTACAAAAATGGAGATCATTTAGTCCAATTCTCTTCAGATTGATGAGGAAACAGGCCCAAAGAGGGAAAACAAAGGCTTGAGTCCCATGAAGAGGAATTTCCTAGCTAGTTCTCTTTCCATTGCCCCTTCCAGTGACAAACTCAACTCAAAAGCCTCTTTCATTAAGCTATTTCTCTAAACCTGTTCCTCTATGTCTTTCTTTATCTATGATCTCATATAGCACTTTGTTTTTGCATTTCTATAATGCACATATTATTGTGTATTAGTTACCTATGTAAATCTCTAAATTATCAGTGAGACAAAGCTTCAGGAGGATACACTCTGTACCCAGCTAGTTTCTATTTCTTCGCAAAACCTGGTTCATTGCTTTAGGGTAGTGGTTGTGTCCATAAAACTAAGGAGACATATACCAGAGATAACAGGATTTGGCAAAAAAACAAAACTGTGATATATGGAGTGAGAGCAAAGAGCAGAAGAAGATACCAGATTTGTGACGAAGGATAACTGTACCCTCAACAGCAATAAAGGATTTGAGTCAAATGCTGCAGAAAGGTAAAGAAAGATGAAGATTAAGGAAACCTATTAGATGTGATAGTCAGTAACAATATACAAAATATTCTTAAGCATATCAGTTAGCCAATAAACATTTATTAAGTGCCTATTACATGCTAAACACTTTGTTAAGTGTTGGAGATAAAAAAAAAAAAGAGGCAAAAGGCAGATGCTGCCCTTAAAGAGTTCACAATTCTAATGGGGTAGACAAGAAAACAAATACATAGGGGGAAAAAAGCTAAATACAGGGAAAATAGGAAATAATTAAAAGAGGGAAGGAATTACAAATAAATGGGATTGGGAAAAGTTTCCTGTAGAACATGGGATTATACTTGGGTCTTGAAGGCAGTCAGGGAAGCCAGGAGGCAGAGATGAGGAAGGTGAGCATTCCAGGCATGAGGGACAGCCAGGAAGCCTGGAGTCAAGAGATGGAGTGTTTTATTTAAGGAATAGTCAAGAGGTCAATGTCACTTGATCAAACACGATATTCAGGGAGCAAGATATAAGCAGTCTAGAAGGGGTAGGTGAGTGAGAAGAGACAGGTTTTAAAGGACTCTGAAAGCCAGAGGATTTTACAATTGATCTTGGAGAATACTGGGAGTCACTGGAGTTTATTATGTGGTGGTTGGGACAGGTAAGACCCAGTTGGACTTAATGCTTTAGGAAAATCACCATAGTGGCTAAATGGAAGATAGATTGGAATGCAGAGAGACTTTGAAGCAGACAGATCCAATAGCAGGCTATTGAAATAGTCCAAGTGGGAGATAGTAAAACTGTACTAGGAAACTAAATGGATGTCCATCAGGTGGGGCATTGCTGAATAAGTTTTAATGTATGAATGTAGTGGAATATTATTGTTCTGTAAGAAATGATCAGCAGGCTGATTTCAGAAAAGTCAGAAAAGACTTTACATGAACCAATGCTGAGTCAAGTGAGTAAAACTAGGAGAATATTGTACATAGTAACAGCAAGATTATATGATGATCAACTATGATGTACTTGGTTTTTTTCAACAATGAGGTGATCCAAGACAATTCCAATAGACTTGTGATGAAGAGTGCCATTCACTTCCAGAGAGAAGACTGAATATGGATCAAAGTACAGTACTTTCACTTTTTTTGGTTGTTGTTTGTTTGCTTCTCTTATTTTTTTCATGTTTTTTTTTCCTTTTCCCTTTTAATCTAATTTTTCTTGTACAGTATGACAAATATGGAAATATTTTTAGAATTACACATGTTTAAGCTTTATCGAATTGTTTGCTGTCTTGAAGAGGGAGAGAGGGAGAAGAATTTGAAACAAGGTTTTACAAAGGTGAATATTGGAAACTATCTTTGCATGTGTTTAGAAAAATGAAATACTATTTTTAAAAAAGCTACCAGATGATGGTAATGTCAGAAGAGAGAACAGAGTGTATTTCAGAGATGTGGCAAAGGTAAAATTGACAAGCCTTGGCCATAGATTAGAAGTAGAGATTAAGAATGACACAAAGGTTTCAAGCCTACAACACTAGGAGGAGGATGGCACCCTCAACAGTAATAGGTAAGTTAGGAAAGTGGAAAGGCATAGGGGAAAAAGTGAGTTCTGTTTAGGACCAGTTGTCTACTAGAGTCTAGTTTGAGATGTCCAATATGCAGTTGGAAATGCAAAACTGGAAGTCAGAAGAGAAATTCAGGCAGGATGAGTAGATTTTAGAATCATCAACATAAAGATGGTAATTAAATCTATGAGAACTAAAAAGATCAACAAGTGAAGTAGTTTTAATAGAGAAAAAAGTGGAACCAGGGCAGAAGCCTGAGGGACACCTATGATTGGAGGATGTGATCTGGTGGAGGATCCAGCAAAGGAGACAAGAGGAGTGGCCAGGAAAACCAGGGAAGATTAGTATCCAGAAAATCTAAAAAGAATAAAGTACTAAGAAGAAGATAGTGATCAATAGTGTCAAAGGCTGCAGAGAAGTCAAGGAGAATGAGGAAAAAGAAAAGCCTATTGGATTTGCCAATTAAGAGACCATTAGTAACTTTGGAGAAAGGAATTTTGTGGAAAAATAAGGTTGGAAGCAAGATTGTTAAGAATAAAGTAAGACCCGAGAGAGAGCTATGAGAACTAAAAGTCGATCACAACATAGTATTTTCACTCTTTTTGCTGTTGTTTGCTTGCATATTGTTTTCTTTCTCATTTTCTCCCCTTTTGATCTGATTTTTCTTGTGCAGCATAATTATAGAAATATGCATAGAAGAATTGCACATGTTCAACACAAATTGGATTAATTGTGTCTAGAGGGAGAGGAATGGAGGAAGGGAGGGAAAATATGGAACACAAAGTTTTACGAAGGTGAATGTTGAAAATTATCCATGCATATATTTTGGAAAAAAAAAAGCTTTAATTAAAAAAAGTAAAAAAAAAAAAAAAGAATAAAGTGAGAGCAAAGAAAGTGGAAGCACCTATTACAGGAAGATTTTTCAAGGAGTTTAGCCACAAAAGGCAGAAGAGATAAAGGATGGTAAATGATAGGGATGGAAGGCTCAAGTGATGGTTTTTTAAGGTTGGGGGAAGACATAGGCATGTTTCTAGGTATTAGAGAAGCAGCCAGTAGCCAAAGAAACACTGAAGATAAATGATAGAGTGGTAATGACAGTGGGGGCAATTTGCTGAAGGACATGAGATAGAATGGGACTACCTTTTCAAGTGGAAGATTGAACCTTGGTAAGAAGAAAGACTAAATTTTAATGTGATAAAAGAGGTGAAGGAGGAAATAGTGGCAGAAGATTATCTGAGTGATGGGAGAGGAGAAAGAGGAGAAAAGAAGAAACTCGAGGCAAATGGCCTCAATTTTTAAAATAAAATATGAAGCAAGGATCTCAGTTGAGAATGGAGGGTAAAGAGGGAGCCATGGGAGGTTTGAGGAAGGATGAAAAGGTTGGAAGAGCTATACAAAGAATAAAACAGTGAGTTGACAAGGGAGATATAGAAGGATTGCCTATCAGCAGTGACGGCCCAACTGAGATTGTACAACATAAATTTTTTGTGGACCCAGTCAAAATGTGTGTATGATTGTGTCCACCAAACATTCAGTAACACATTGTAGGAGTGAAGGTGAAGGATGATGCAATAATGCAAGACTCAGAACTGGTATGGTACAATCAGCAATAAATAAGAGGATCAGGGACTCAAGAGAAGAGGACAATATAGAGTTAAACTAGTTCACTAAGAAGTCAAT
Source organism: Myrmecobius fasciatus (assembly GCA_023553655.1). NCBI lineage: Eukaryota > Metazoa > Chordata > Mammalia > Dasyuromorphia > Myrmecobiidae > Myrmecobius > Myrmecobius fasciatus. The sequence goes on along the minus strand of JAJPUD010003305.1, from coordinate 161,770 downwards.
ATGCAAGAAGAGAGAGTGGCTAGTGCAGGGGACATGGTCTGGGAGAGAACTGAGAGTTCTAAGACTGCAGGTCATGGTAAGGACAAAGAATAGGAAATGGTTTCACAGAGGGAGATATAGAACAACAGTCACAGAAACACTGAGCAGACTAAGACCTGAGAAAAGACTTGTGTGAAATAGGCCTAAGAGATGACCTAACAGAGCTTGCAGGCCAGGCTAATGGGATTGCAGGATGACAAGGACAACACTCATAAGCTGACTTCTCATGTCGCCACTCTCTCCTGATCCTGTTGTCCACACAGCTGCCTGAGCTAGAGGCCTGTTACTAAGAAAAAAAGGGGACGGATCTACATTGAGGCATCAATCAGCTGGAACAACAATGACGCAAATCGAGGTAAAAATAGATGCCTGAGGAGGGGAATCATGGAGTTCAGGGGAGAACATACAGCAATCATGTCTGTATACAAAACAGATCTCACTTCCCATAGAGCACTACAAATTTTTCTGTGTACATAGTACAGAACTCATCAAAATTGGAGGGGAGGGGAAAGAAAAGGGCAGAAGAACCTAAGAGATCAACCACAAAACAAATAATAGGATTACAAATGGAAACTATAAGGCTATGAATAGAAATTATATCCCCAGCTAAATGTGTTATTTAGTCATAACTGATATCATAATTCACTAAAACATATACTAAGTGCTTAAAATGTTTTAATCATCTTGTTCAAAAGAATTCGTCAATGATTGATTTTAACAATAAATTTAATACTTAAAAATTTAATGGCTTCTGGAGTATGCTTTTTTTTTTTATTTCTAAGGTGCCCAAATAACAGATTTGATACTTTCTAATATACCTAAGAGCTAGTACAATGAGAGCTAGTAAAAAACAATAGAAGTTTTCTATAGGGCAGTCCTTATAACTAGGTACATACAATATGGAACAGCTTTAAATTCTTAGCTTTTGGACATTATAAATGCCTATCATAATTCTCTTCTAAAACTCATGATATTTCTTCCATTATATCAATAATCTCAATCAAGAAATTACAGCAAATTATACAACAAATATCTCCATATGACTAAAAGACTTCCAAGCCCCAGTCAAGTGTACAGTTCTTTTATTTTTTTTTTAATTTTTTTTAGTTCTTTTATTTTTAAAAGTCGTTTGTTAGTATTCTTTAGAAAAATAACATTGTTGTAATGAGCAGAACCAAGAGAACATTGTACACAGAAACAACAAAATTATGTGGATGATCAACTGTGATGGACTTGGTTCTTGGCAACACGTGGGTGATTCAAGGCAATTCCAAGAGATTTGGGATGGAAAGTGCCAGAGAAAGAACTATGGAGACTAAATGTGAATAAAAGCATAGTATTTTCACCTTTTGTTGCTTATTTGCTTGTTTGGTTTTTTTTCCTCCTGGTTTTTCCCCTTTTGATATGATTTTTCTTGCACATCATGACTGTTATGGAAATATGTTTAACCTATGTCAGATTGCTTGCTGTCTAGGGGAGAGAAGAGGTAAGGGAGGGAGGAAGAAAAAGTTTTAATACAAAATTTTGCAAAAATGAATGTTTAAAAACTATCCTTACATCTATTTGGAAAAATAAAATATTATTAAAAAGAAAAAAAAAATAACACTGTTACTTACCAAAGATTCTTCCCCTGATTCTGCCCTCATAGAAACTTCCCTCATAACAAATAAGATCTGTCAAACAAACCTGGGTCAACATATTGGCCATAACAAAAATGCATGTCTCATTCTGTATCTGTGGTCTGTCATCTCCCTATCAAGAGCTGGAAGACATGCCAAATCATCAGTCCTCTGATATTAGGATTGATCACCAAATTCATCAGTTTTATAAGCAATGTTTTTTTTCCCCCCTCTATATTATTGTTGTTATTGTTTATGCTGTTCTCCTAGCTCTTCTTATTTCACTCTGCTAAAGTTCAAACAAATGTTCCTAGGTTTTTCTAATTTCTTCATATTTGCCATTTCATTTTTTTGGCTGAGCCAATTGGGGTTAAGTGATTTGCCCAGGATCACACAGCTAGGAAGTGTTAAATGTCTGAAACTAGATTTGAACTCAGGTCCTCCTGACTTCAGGGCTGGTGCTCTATCCACTGTGCCACCTAGGTGCCTCATATTTGCCATTTCTTATAACATAATAATGCTACTTTATGTTCATTTATTAAAATATGTTTAGCTGCTCCCCACTCAAGAGGTACTCACTTGCCTTCCACCTTTGTGATTACCAAAAAAAAATGCTGCATCGCAAAATGTAAAGTAGGTGTTATGAACAAATGTGAAAGGATTTTGTGCTTTATAGACATTGGATAAAGGCAAAAGATACTACCTAGGAAATATCTGAGAACTGTGAGAATTTCAATCATATCCCTGATGTATAAAACAGCAGAGAGGACTCCAATTTGGAAGTTGAGAATTTGGTATGTTCAGATCCTGAAGTGAAGGATTGGTCCTTGGAAAGGAACATTTCTCTTTCCCTAAATACTGGCTATGTTATCTGAGACAGCATACCAGCAATAAACAGACAATGCATCTACTGAGAAGCAGAGAGATATAACAGGGGCAGGATAAATCATCACCTGAAGGAGGAGGAAGCTTCAATGAGCATGATCCTCACACTTATGAAGAATACTAGCCATGTGAAGCCCAGCACAGCAATTTGCACAGAAGGAAATTGGACCCAAAGAGATCTATGTAAGGACTCTACAAAGAAAGAAGTAGTGAGTTAAACTTTGTCACATGTATATTCTACATAAGTGCTTTTAAGTTTGTGGCTACTTTTCCCACAGAGGTTGTATATTTTTGTGGAAGAGCACAATCTAGGCATTTGGGGGACTGTTTTTTACCATCTGTTCTTACTATATCATCCTTGCTAAGATCTCTATTAAGTTTATCCACGGATTGTTCATTGTTAATGAAAACTACACCAGTAGGGCCTTACAAGTTACACTAGCAGGACAAAAGAATAGTCTTGCCCCTGGAAAACAAGTGGGGATCACTAACCCCAATTGCCCCAGCAAAAAAAAAAAAAAAAAAAAAACTAACTGGAGGAAATCCAGAAAGGGGTGTTAAATTTGTATATATATGGGATTTTTCTATCTGTCTTTGACCTTGGAGCATATGTCTAGTAGAGGTATTGCAAGGTCAAAGGGTTTAGAGAGCTTAATGTCTTGTTTAGTATAATTCTAAATTGTTTTCCAGTATAGTTGGATCAATTCATAGCTCCAATAATACTATATTTATGTACCTGTCTTTCCACAGTCCTTCCAATATTTAATATTTTCATGTCTTGTTACCTTTTTCAAATGTCCAGTTTTTTAAATCAATTGAGATCTATGATATAATTATGGTTGGGAACTCACAAAAAGGAAACTCCCTTAATAAATGGGGATCCACAATTGTTCTGCAGTTTACAGTTTCAGAGAGCTCCTTAGGACAATAAAGGATTGGGAGATTTGCCTAGAATCACAGAGTTATGATGCCTTAAAAGACATGAACTGAAGCATTCCTGACTTCAAAGTCTATTCTCTGTCTTTTACACCATGTTAACTCTCCATTGAAGCAACATGTGACATAAATTTGGCACTGTTATGTTATGGAAAGTTTGAAAGGAGATGGATTGTTATTGACTTAGAGGTAGAAGAGGAATTTAAGTGAAAACTTAATGAAACAGATGGCATTTGAGCTAGACTTTATAAAGGATGGATGGGTAGGATTACAAGTGGAAAAGGAGAAAGAGGGAAAGGGCATGGAGGTTAAGTATTCAAATAATAGGCAGGACATTATGGGACATTTCTGGGCATTTAGTTATTACAGTAAATAGTTCAATTTAGCTTATATGGAATGAAATAATGAAAGAACAAGAAAGTTAGAGTAAAACCAAACTGTGAGAGAATAAGAAATTGAATTTTAATTAGTAGGCAATATGTACAGTAATTAATGGAAAAGTATGATCAAATCTATGCAAAAAGAAAAATGAATCTGTTAAATGCATTATTGTACAGTCTGAAAATTTGTAATAAATGGGTTTTCTAAGAAATATAGAAATCTCTAGCTCCAAATCAGTATAATGGGATTTCTAAACATCTCTAAAATCATTTAACTTGATATACTGTGATAATGCCAAGTTATAAAATGAAAACACAACTCAGAATAGCAATTTCTCCTTAATTCAAATATTCCTTCAAAACAGAATAATGACTTATTTATTTAGAGGTTAAATAAATTAATGCTTTAAAAAAAGGATTGCAAGGAGAAAAACTAACCACTTTTTAAAAAACAGTAACAACAATTAACAAACAGCTAGCAAATTATTTATATAGCACTATCTGGTAGGCTTCACAAATATTATCTAATCTTCATGACTACTAAAAGTTCTCCAAAAGAGGAATGACACATAAGAGATAAAGCAATTTCAGTTGCCTCCACAATCTAGGACATCAAGGTTACCAAAAGAGGTAAGAAATTATAGAGGCAGCTACTAGAACTCACTTAGCACTCCCTACCTCATATTCCACCATGCTCTGGCAGAAATTAAAAGGGCAGAAGTTTGCTCAGGCAGTGAGGTGGCACTCTATGCTGAAACAAAGCTTAACCAGGGAACTGAGGTATTGAGGAACTGGGGTAGGTTGTGGCTGTGTGGCATTCTACTAAGTCTGTGGCCCAAAATCCAACTGGGACCAATTTTGTACCCACCCTTCCCCCATTACTTGCTTGATACAAAATGAACTGAGGCTGTTGAGCCATGAATTGCCCAGAATGGGACAAAAATGAGACAGTTTTGAGGTCCAGCCTCTGAAGAAACCATCATCAAAGAGAAAGAAGCCAGAAAGTTAGCAATAGGGGACTGTGACGGAAAAAAAATAAATAAATAACAGAAATTATCAAAGATTTAAGGAGGAAAAGCTCAATTAAACATCTTGTGTATCAGCAACAACAGTATTACATGATGATCAATTCTGATGGACATGGCTCTCTGCAACAAAGAATTGTCTCAAACCAGTTCCAAATGTTCACTGAAGAAAACCATATACACCCAGAGAGAGGGAAATGAAATATGGACCAAAACGTAACATTTTCATGATCTCTATTGACATTTGCTTGCATTGTGTTGCCTTTCTCTGATTCTTTTTTTTTCTTGTAGATAGGATTTTTCTTGCATAACTTCTCAAGCATTTCAACATTATTAACATGTAGTGGACTTCCTGCCATCTAGGGGAGGGGAGGGGATTGGGGGTAAAATTTGTAATGGAAAGCTTGATAAGGATCGGTGTTGGGGAACTACCCATACATATGTTATACAAATAAAAAGCTTTAATAAAAAAAATTACTAAAAAACAAAACAAAACAAAAACAAAAAAACATCTTGTGTATAAGGGAGAAATATTGATATTAGATGGAAATGTAGCTTCCAGATCAAGCAAAAGAGTAAAGACATCTTGAGTAACTTATGATTTGATGTCTGGAATTGTTATTTCCCTTTATCCTGACTTCTTTTCAGTTTCCCTTGATGTTCTAGGGCTTTTGTTTTTATAAATGAATTTTGTTATTTCTTTATTAATTTCTGTAAAATATCCCTTTGGTAACTAGACTGGTATAACATTAAAAGTATAAATCAACTTTTGTAGTCTTGTCATTTTTATTGTATTTGCACAGCCCAATCATGAACATTGAATATTCTCCTGGCTGTATGAGTTATTCTTTGATTCTCAGTACTTTTTTATACATATTATAGTTATCTGGAATTGAGTTCCCTTTCTAATTATTCTTGGATTTTGTTATTACCATATAAAAATGATGTTAATTTTTGAGGGTTTTATTTTATGGCCTGATAATTTTTTTGAAGCTATTAATATCTTTGCTGATTCCTAGGATTATCTATGTCAATCATCATATCATCAGTAAATAAGGATTGTTTTATCTCCCCTTTATCTATCTTTATTCCTTTAATTTCTTTTTCTTGTCTTATTAATGTTGCTATTACTTTCTAGAACTTTATCAAATAGTAATGTGGAGAGTTAGCATCCTTGCTTTACTTGCATATTTATTTGAAAAAGTTTTAGTGTATCTCCCTTATATATAATGCTTACTTTTGGTTTTAGTTAGATACTTTTAATAATATTATAAAAGGTCTCTCTATATCTATACTTTCAGTATTTTCAGCATAAGTGAGTACTGCATTTTATCAAAGATTTTTTTCTACATTTGTTGAAATAATCAGGTGATTCTGGATGTTTGGGTTTTTAATTTGATCAAATATCTTGATTGTTTTCTTAATGCTGAATCATCCTTGCATCCCTGGTATGAATCTAATTTGATCATAATGAATGACTTCTTGAATGATTTTCTAAAGTCTAACAGGATTTCAATTAAAGTTTTAAAATTTATATTCATTTATGATATTGGTATTGTTCTGTGCTTTACCTTTCCCTGGTATAGATATTAGAACTATATTTGGCTCATAAAAGGAATCAAATACAGTGCTTTCTCAATCTTTGAAATTAATAAAGTATTAGTACTACTTGTTCCGTTTAAATTCGATAGATTTCTCCCACAAATTCATCAGAAACAGAATCTTTTTTTTCTTTAGTAGTTCCCATATAGTTGATTCTGTCTATTTTAATGAGACTGGATTATTTAAGATCTCTTGTTGGTCTTCTGTTAGGATACTTTATATTTTTGAAGGTATTCCCTTATTTCTTTTATGTTTTCAATGTTGGTAACATATAATAGGTTGCATAATAGGTTGTGATAATTCTTTTTGTTTTATTTGCTTTTGTGATTTCACTTTGCTGCTTTGATTTTCTGACTCTATAAATAAAATTAAAGATACAACAATTTTATTAGTCTAAAGAACATCCTTTTAGTTGTATTATCATTTCTATAGTTTTATTTTGTTTTCTAGTTTATTTGATTTAATTTTTAATTTCCATTTGTGTATATAACTTTTGTTCCTACTTCCTACATTACTATTTTCATTGTGTCATGATCTGTAAAACATGTATTTACTATTTCTTTTGTCTGTAATATCTCCATACCCTAATACACTCAGTTTTTGTAAAAGTTCTATTAGGGCTGAGAAGTATATAAAGTCTTTACTCTTTCCTTTGAAAAAAAGATCATAGTTTTACTTTCTCCAGCAAATTTGTTTATTTCCATTTTCCCCTTTTATTCATCTTTCTGTTAAGATGTATCTAAAATTGAGAGGATATTAAAATTTTCTCCTACTATTATTTTACTGTCTATGCCTTCTTTTAATTCAGTCAATTTTCCTTTATAAATTTAGATGCTAAGGCATTTGGAACATATAACTTTAATACTGATGTTGGTTTGTTGTCTGATTCTTTTTAATTGTTCTCTTGTCTCTTTTTAAAAATATCTTTTGAATGTTTGCTTTTGTTTTGTCTGATAGCATGATTGTAACTCCTGTGTTTTTTTTTTTCATTCATTTGAGGAATAATTAATGTTTTTCTGGCTCTTCATTTTTATTCTATGTGTATCTTTGCTTATGAATATGTTTCTTGTTAGGAACAAATTGTGAAGTTTTGTTTTCCTAGCCAATCTGTCACCTTTTCATTTTATTGGATTGTTTAATCCATTCACAGTGAAAGTTATGGGACTTGTGTATAATTTTCGTCCTATTCGTCTCTATTTTCTTTTCAAATTAGGATTTTTTCCTTTCTTCTTTTTTAAATACAGTACAACTGAAGGAACACCGTACTGTATTTAAAAAAAAAAAAGGGGGGAAATCCTAATTTAAAAAAAAAGTTATGACAAATGGAGGAAATCCTATTACTACTAGCTTTCTTCTTCTCACTTTTAAATACTATTCCCCTACCATTTCCTACTCCTTTCCCTAATTTTGGAGTTTTCCTCTTCAGTTCCATTTTATTTTCTTGTTTTTTTAATTAGTTATTTAATTCTTCTTCACTTTTTTCCCAGTTAGGTGAAGTAAAAGTTTTCCTTCTAGATTTCTCAACTTAATTTGCTATTAGTTTTTAAAATTTCTTTTTCTGCACTCTAAAAAAAAAAAAAAAGATCTCATCTTCACTGTTTAGCTTCCTTTCTGTCTATTCTAGATTTTTATTGTCTGATTTATGTCCCTCATACTTATTTAGTCTTTCTTTAGTCTGTGTATTCTTCATGGAATTAAAACTTCTAAAATGTCATTGTTTTATAGACCTTAACCCCAAGCCCCTTTTTTGTATTAGGTCTCACTTTTAGAAATACATCAATTCCTACAGGTGATAGAGAGAACACTGCCCTATAAAAAGAATTTTTGTTTGTTCCTGATTATATAGATTAGAATCTTTATATTATATTTTGCTGATAAAATACTGAAACAATTTATAGATATATATGCATTTTTATTGATGTGTGTATGTATCTACATACACATATACATATACACAGAGTGACCAAAAGTCATCCCCAATAAATAAGTGATTACAAACTGTTAATAACCATGTAAAAGGACACTTCAAATCATTAATAATAAGGGAAATACAAATCAAAACAACCCTGAGGTTTCATTTCATACTTTGCAAATTGGCAAAGATGATCAAAGATGGAAATAGTTCTGGAGAGGTAATGGGAAGATAGATATACTAGTGCATTGTTGCTGGAGCTGTGAATTAGTACAACCATTTTGGAAAGTATTTTGCAATTATTAAAACAAAGTTCTAAAATATTCATACTAACTGATTCATAGATTTAATTATTGTGCTTATAAATGACCACTAAAAAGAACAAAGTGCTTGCTTACAGCAAAATACTTATTATGTTAGTTTAGAATTGG
>JAJPUD010003305.1:138762-152931 GCA_023553655.1 Myrmecobius fasciatus | reverse complement strand
AGTGATATATGATACAGTCAAGGAAACAATATATACCATCACAACAATGAAAATGAAAAGAACCACATACACCCCAAAAATCAAAAGTGAAACAAGCAATGAATGTGAAAAATTCAGAGCAGCCAAGGAAGACTGACATGAAATGATACAGTATGAGGTAAATAAAAACAAAAAAAATATATACAATGACAATAACAATATAAACAAAAAGAAAAATAACACAACTCTGAATGTTGTGTAATTATAATTACCAAACTTAAGAGAAAATCAATTACTCCAGTATCTTTGCCAAGAAAACCCCACATGGGTTCACAAAGAGTCAGACACTACTGAAATGAATGAATAACAAAAATAATCACGAGACTTCTTTGGAACAAGATTTCTTAGATAAATATTTATCTCTGATGATACCAACTAAAATTTTGTTTACAGATTAGAATGACTTTAGTAAAGGAAAAAAAAATAATCAAGTTCCCCTTAAACCTACCAAATCTACAAGTTGAGAAATCAAAAAATCCTTTTTCACAACCAACATGATCAGAAATTCAAAAATTAAAAGATTAGATTAGATTTAGATCTGACTTGAGTTATACCAAAAAAGTATTTAGGTGTTTCTTCAACTTTAATCACTCTTTCTTACATCAAAAATAACAAAATTATAGGGTGACATTAAAGCATGATCATGAAACAAAAATGTGCTTCATTTCATTAGTCACAGGCTACATATCAACCAGCTGTCAAAGCTAAAAATATGCCACACTTAAAAAATTTGTAAACCATAAGGCCATATAAGACATAAGACAACATTGAGAGAAATATGCCTTCTTTCTGGTTTTGACAGATTTTAAAGAATAATTTAAATCCTTCAGGGCTTCTCTCCCCACAAAAGATAATCATATTATAATTTGCTGATCAGTAATGTTTTGAATTATGATTTCTACATTGCCTAATTCTGGAGTCCCAGTGTTGGAAAGGATATCAGGATACCTACTCTGACCCTTAACTAAAGTATCAATCTCTTTACAGCAATTACTTAGTTACAGAAACCTAGACTGGAAAAGGACCTGAGAGGTGATCATTCTAATCTAATCCCCTCCCTGAGAAACAAGGTCCATTTACAAACTACCCCAAATGAGTCATCCAGTGCTTTGGAGAATATAACACAACAGGGAACTTATTCCACCTCACAAGCAAATTCCATTTTCAGATAATACTACTGTTTAGGAAGCTTTTCTTCTTCTTAAACTACTTGCCCTCCTCCTCCTCTCTGGCATCAAGTGGTATAAGTCTAATTCTTCTTCTATCACTATGTCATTAAGAGCATTTCTCTAATACTCTGAAGTTTTCAAATACACTTCAGTTGAGCATCACAATAATCCTGAGGTACAGACACTGGTATTTTTATCCCCACTTCATAGACGAAGCTGGGAGTGGTTAAGTGGCTTACCTTGGGCAATGTTTAGTAAATATTAGGTAGGATTCACAACCAGGCCAACCAAGCTCCAAGTCCAGCATTCTACCTATTGCATACACCTATCTCAAAAAAAAAGCATTCAAGGGGCAGCTAGATGGTGCAGCGGATAGAGCACCAGCCCTGAAGTCAGGAGGACCTGAGTTCAAATATGGTCTCAGACACTTAACACTTCCTAGCTGTGTGACCCTGGGCAAGTCACTTAACCCCAATTGTCTCAGCAAAAAGGAAAAAAAAAAAGCATTCAATATTGTGCAGCAATTAAAATGTTTCACCTTTCTTCTTGTGGTTGTTCAGGAATTGCAGAAAATCCAAAGACCCTGAACACTGAAACTGTACTTTGAGTTTTCCATACTGGGGAAAGAAGCAGTGATAGCAGAACCACCATGTTGCAGTTTGAATACCACCTCTAGGGGCATGCTCCTGCCCCTTTGGGGATTTAGAATCACAGTTTTAACTTAAAAAGAAATAGTATAAGTATTTTAAATTTAAGTTTTTAAATTTAAAACATCCATTTCGTTTTAATGAAGGAAAATGAACTTGCCTAGCAAATATGGCTGCTTTAATGAATGATATAGTTGAATTAAATTGTTTGCCAAATTGAAGCAGATTTGGCTGGAAACATTTGAATACTTAAAGGGAATTAGAAATACACAAAGAGAAAAAGGATCTACCTTGAATATATGGGTAGAAAAGCTGGGACCACTCTTAAGAGACCAAACTGGAAAATGGAAAAAGTGTCATCTTAGTCACCTTGTTAGACTATGGAAATGGGTATGATACCACAAGATTGGGGGGGGGGGGATGTTAATCTGATTTTCAAAAAAGGGAAGAGAATAGAATGTGTAAACAACAGACCATTAAGTTTGGCTTTGATTCTTAACAAAACTCCAGGATATATGATTAATGCGATGGTTAATGAATATCTATATAGGTAAAGAAAGCAGAAATAACAAAGAGCTAGCATGAAGTCATCAAGAACAGGTCATAATACCAGATGAATCTCAGCTCCTTTTTTGACAGGATTTTTAGAATAATAGGTCAGGGTAATCCCTTAATTAGACAGAAATGAAAATAACAGGACAGAACTCTCTTGGCATGGTGTATCACCAAGTGCAGAAGCACTGGAGAGGGAGACGGTATGTCACCTGCCAGGAATTGCAAGTAAACCAGTCTATTTCTAATTCAACTTCATAATAAATCAAAGAGCCTTTATTAAACACCAACTATGTACCAGGTATTATGCTAAAACAAGATATAGGACAAATGGGTAGAAAGAAGTTATTTTATTAAAAACTGAAGACTACTACTGTAAACTATATTTGAGTTGTTGATGGAATCCTGGATGTGGATTCAGGAAGGCTGAGTTTGATTCTTACCTCTAATATTTACTAACTGCATGACCCCGGGCAAGCCAATAAACTCTTTTAAATCTCAGTTTCCTCCTCTGTAACATGAGGATAAAAATTTAACTACCTATACTTTACAAGGTTGCTGTAAAACTCAATAGAAGCAATTTGTATAAATCACTTTGCAAACCGTAAAGTGCAATAGAAATTAGCATTATCAGCCATTTTTTCTAAAAGTATGTGGATCTCCTGGCATATACTCCCTTCATCGTTACACACTGGCAACTTGTTAGCAATTCCTCATCTTAGGAGCTTCCTATGGCACTGAGAGCATGTGACGTGCCCAGGCTCACACAGTGAGTATGAGTGATAAGCAAGATCTCAACCCAGCTTTCCAAACTCCCTGGCTAGCTCCCTCTTCATTGTGCTACTACCTCTCAATATTGGAATGGTGTAAAAGCTAATACAGTCTGAGACTAAACTAAGGGAGATGCTGATCTATCTTCTTCCATGATCTGACCATATCCGGAGTACTAGGTATAATCTTCAAGCCCCACATTTTAGTAAAAAACAAAAAACTAACTTTAAGATATAAAATGTCCAGAGGCAACTGAGAGAGCACAAGTATAATCATTGACAGCATTTCGGAGGTGCTTGAAAATTTTCCAAGAGTTTTATAAATATGATCTCATTTGATCCCCACAACAACCCAAGGAAGCAGGTACCATTATTATCTCCATATTATAGATAAAGAAACTGTAAAGAAGCTAAAGAATATGTCATATGAGAATCCACTGAAGGAAATGGGGACATCGGGCCTGAAGCAGACTGACAAGGGCCATGAGAGCTGCTTTCAAGTATTTGAAGTTCTGACCAGTGGAAAAGCCTGGATGACCACTTGCTGGAAACATTGTACAAGTACTAGTTGGCCTCAATGGCCATTTAAGGCTCCTTCCCATTCTGGCGTTTTGTGATCTCTGCTCTACCTCTATCAATTCCCAGTATTTTCTTCTTCTAGAGAAACATTCTATTAAAAAAAAAAAATCAATGAAAAGTTACACCAGTTTTCTGGGCCTCAGTTTCCTGATCTGCAAAATGAGGAAGGTTAAATCAACAAAACCTATACAATATAGTCCCAGGCTCTGTATTTATGGCACTGAAGAAAGAAGACTAATAAAATATCCCTTCCAGAGGCAGTACAAAAATGCCATCTTAATGAAGAAAAAAGTCTGGACGATAGATACAGCTCATTACACTAGGAAAAATGTGATTTGGGGATGGGTGAGGACATATTTTCTTAATCACAAGTATCTAAGAATCTAGCCAAAGCTAAAAAGCTACAGTGCTGAAATTCCATTTCTAGTCATCAGGGCCCTCAAGGATAGTGATGACTGAAAAGAAGCTTGTAGTTCAATAAGAGAACTGATTAGAAACTAGAATTAAGGGACAGGGGCAGGCTGAAATAGAAACATTCCTATTAGAAGCTAAGTGATTCATTGTTTGGTTGCCTCTTGAAGGTACTACCCAGGCAACTATTAAATTTAAAAGAGATTAAGTAATTTAAGCCTAAGAGATTTTCAAGATCACTCAAAAGATAATATATTCAGTAAAACTAGAAAAAAGAACAAGACAATTTCCCTATTCCTAATCCAGTGATCTCTACTATAAAGTATTTTCTAAACTATAGTCAAGTAAATGTGAATTATTGTCATTGTTATGCTGCCATTCTTCATGAAATGGTTTCACTCTTCTCCAGGGATGTCTCCTGAGTTATGAAAGTTTGGTGAGGAGGAAGAGGCTGAGGGAGGGTTAGCATGAAATGTCTCCAAAGGGAAATCTTCAAATATGTCACTCCTGTTTATAAATCAATTCAAAACATTTATCATGCCTCTTTTAGGAACTCAGTCCTGTGCAAGGGAGGACATATGGCAAACCAAATGCCCAGTTCATGCCCTTAAAAATTTTTCAACTCAAGTGAAACAACAAAATTTACACACATGAAATAATGGTGGATCAAACTAGAGAATCAAAGTTAAGGGAGACATTGTATACTACAGATCACAATGTAAGTTTTAAGAAGGCAGAGTAGTAACAGAACTTGAGAGAAGATTCATGTTCTAACCCCAAGTTCCATCACACAGTATCATGGCTTTGGAGAATTTGGCTTCCTCAAATTTATAAAATTAAGAAGTTGGATGTGATGATTTCTAAGGTTTCTTCTTCCTGTAATTATATGATTCTTTTTATCAGTTAGGAAAAATGCTTCAGTTCCACAGAGCCAAGAGCAAAGGTGAAAGATTACATTCTAGATGGGGGGGGGGGGAGAAAGGCAATTTAATTGATAAACTAATTTATGTGCCCAGAGATGGGAAAATTTCTAGCAGGGTAATCAAAGTCACAGAAAAGTTGGATCTACACTCAATCCTAAGTGGCTTATTTTTTCCTATATAATATATAGTGTTTATAAATCAGGTCTACATTACAGGAAGGAAATGGCCTTATTCACATATTCACTGTCATAGACTCATAGCAGTTTAGCAATTCAGAAAGGACCTCAGAGATCATATAGTCTCAGCCTTTTGTCTTATAGATGAAGAAACAGGAGTTCAGAGAGATTTAGTCCATAGCACAAGGTTTCTTGACTTCCAGCCCAGTCTTTTTGCCACACAACCAATAAATTTTCAAGGATAGTCCTCATGCCATGGGTATCCTAAACTCATGGTGACATTAATTTCAGAATGTATTGTTGTAGGCAATAACTATTATCTTCTCAATATTTTCCATACAGCAAACATTTGGATCCCTCTCTTCCTGGCAAAAATGAGGGACTATGGGGCAGCTAGGTGGCGCAGTGGATAGAGCACTAGCCCTGAAGTCAGAAGGACCTAAGTTCAAATTTGATCTCAGACACTTAATACTTCCTAGCTGTGTGACCCTGGGCAAGTCACTTAACCCCAATTGCCTCAGGGGGAAAAAAAGGATGAGGGACTATGAATGTTAAGATAGACACATTATATATATGTATATAAATATTAAGATCTATAGATTTCTATATCTATCTATAGATATCAATACAGAAAGAGACAATGGATAAAAAGATAGATGTTATCTATTGTATGTATGTATATATACATATATATATATATATATATATATATGCATGTGGAGAGAGAGAATCTAGTTAGCTCTAAGGACTGCAAATAATTTCATTAACATAAGGAACTCCTGAATAAAGTAACCTCCTCTGTGAGTACAAGCCACTTCTCCATAGTTTATATTCTTTTTTTTTTTTTTTTTTTTTTTTTTTTCTGCTGAGGCAATTGGTGTTAAGTGACTTGCCCAGGGTCACACAGCTAGGAAGTGTCTGAGACCAGATTTGAACTCAGGTCCTCCTGACTTCAGGGCTGGTGCTCTAACCACTGCGCCACCTAGCTGCCCCCCATAGTTTATATTCTTAAAGAATTATCCAGAGGACTAAGAGATTAAGTGGCTTGTTCAGGGTCATACAACCTGTCCGTGTTAAGGGCAGGATTTGAACCCAGGTCTCCCTAGCTTTGGAGCTAGCACTCTACAGATTATGCTACCCTGCCCCCTCAAACAGTTTTGCTTTTTTTTTCTCTCTTTTAAATAATTCTTTATTATAAAAAGTGACTCAATTAGGGGGATACATAGCTAAAAGTGAAAATGATGTTAAAAACAAATTATATCAAAAAAATTTTTTTAACTTCTCATAAAATTTTTTTCTACTATGTTTATCAAGTATATCACTACAGAAAAGAACAAATTAGGGGGGAAAATTTTGTAATATTGAAACCGAATACTAAAATATTAAAATATTCCTACTACTAAATAGCTAGGTCTTGTTAACATCTAGTACCTACCTTCCAAAAAGCTCAAAGATTTTACAAATTATATCTTGTTAGTTTTTAACATTCAAGAAAGCAAAAGGTAAGCTATGGCTTGTACAAATGGCAAAATAAAGGCTAATCCAGGCAAACAACTTTCCATTTCAGCTGTAAGAAAGACTTTCTAAGCTAGGATCACTGTCTTGAGGCCAAGAGCCAGATAAGGCTAAGAGTCAAATGAAAACTATACTATTAATATGCCAAGGAAAGTCAGAGGGAGCAGCAACTCCTGTGCCTGATAAAATTACAATTAATTAGAAGAATGATCAAGTGTAATGAACATCTCTCTGGCATATGCTAATAACTTACCACAGATCTGACTGGAGCAACACTACTTCACTATTACTAATGATGATGCACAATTTCTTAAGAAGCTAATCACATTAAATTTTAAAACTAATTTGGAAAAATGAATCATTTTTCTTGTGTACAATTCAATAGTAAGACATCCAATGTCTTCTTTTGCTTTACAAAGTCCAATATAAGAGGCCTGTGCTTAGGGAATATTTCTTACCAGTTGAGAATCTGAGTCACAGAAATCAAAGAAAATTTTGAAAAAACAAAGACAAAAAAAAAAAAAAAACCCTTAAATCGTAAAGATGTGTGGGTAAGTCATGGGAACAAAAAGTCTAGCTTGCTTTTTCTTAAGATACAGAGCTTTCTGACTGGTATCTTTGTTTCTTTCAGTCAGCATTTTGGAGATGAGAAACTGGTTACAGACTTTGTGTCAAGCATTCCTAATCTAAGATCTGCAAACTTTTTAAATAATTTGAAAACTATATTTCAATATTACAACATTTTAATATAATGCATTTTAGCCTATGTATTTTATTTTACACATAGAAAAGGGTTCACAAGCTTTATCAAACTACCAAAGGGGTTCACAGCACATAAAAAAGGGTTAAGAACTGCTCTAAAAACTGAGTAAAAACCCAATCCTGGGTAGCCTGGGGCAAATAAAGAACAACAACAATAATAATATTAGCTAATATTTACATAATGTTTACTATGTGCCAGGCACTGTGATAAGGATAAGTGCTTTACAATTATTATCTTATGTGATTCTCACAATTCTGGGAGGTAAGTACTATTACCTCATTTTACAGATAAGGAAACCTAGGAAAATTAAGACTCAGTGATTTCCCTAGTGTCACACAGCTAATAAAGAGCTGAGGCTGGATTTACTCTCAGGTCTTCCTAATTCCATACCTAGGACTCTATCCCTGGGCCACTACTTGACTTATAAAGCTCTAGGCAGAACATGAAACCAAACAAAGCCTGTGGCCAGGGAATGGGATGACCTGGGCCCAAGGGCTTAGCAATGCATCCAATACCATCACAACTTTTTCTGACATTTTTTTCTAGAATCAGCTTTCTCTCAATTACCTGAGTATCTATCATACACTAGATGCTTAGAGGAGAAAAATCATCTGAAATCTCATCAATACAGAGGGTGATCCAACTTTGATATCCAACACCTCCTTAGCTCCTTCAGCTGAAGCTCCTCTCTGATAGGAAAGCTGGAGATCAGAGCAATAAACTCCTCCCAAAGTCTTCTTTTACAAAGGGTTTAGAACTCTCTAATCAACTTCATTTTCCATTAACTGTTCTGCCTTGAGAAGGAAGGGCTTTTCAGCTTCCCTTTGCATATGAACTTCCCCATTAGATTATAAGCTCCTTGAAGTTAGAGTCTTTCTTTTTCTTACTTGTATTTCCAGTATATGATAGGGTATCCACAAAAAAGAAGTCTACATTATCTCCATCTACACTAATCACCTATCCCAAGTTTTAGAGCCAATGTGCCTCCCCCTAAGCTCTCTTCTTCTATGTGGAAATTTTAAAACATTCCTTTCAAATACATGGCATTTAGTCTAGGCATCTCTACACTGATTCCCCAAACTGGTATTATGACATAAAATGGATCAGGACCCAAAATCTTCACAGTCTCTCACAACAGTGCACAGTTAGGAGCAACTTTCACATTCAGACACATTTACTTTCCCCCTACTTCTTTAAACAAGTCAGAAGCCTGTCAGTTTAGTACAAATTGGGATATGTGCACCCCAAGGGGGATCAGCATAGCCCTTCAATGGAATACAGGAAGAAAATAACAGAAGTTCTACAAACATCTGTTTTTTTTTTCTAAAAAAAAAAAAAGAAATAAAGTTTTGTTAATATTTAATATATAGACTGTCACTCTCAGCCTATCTTTCAGGCTATACTTAAGTCACATGTCTTGGACAGTTCATGAGGTAGTCTAGGAGAAGAGTGGAGGTTCCACAATGCAGAAGGATTAATAATAGTGCCTTTATCAATTCATTCATTTTCAGTATTTTGCAAAATATCACAGTTTGCCTATGTTCAGGTAAGTGGATTTCTGGATTATATTACTGAATTTTAACTAAACTAACATTCACAAAGTGACTTAAAAGGATTCCTATGAAGAAACTGCAGATTAAAAACAATACTAACAACAAAAGCAGAAGAAAGCAAGAAAATGGAAAAGATGCTTTCTTAGTGAAATCTTTGCCAGCTAAATTATAAGGTAAAAGAAAGGATAGTTTCATAGGATTTGACAAGAAGTTGCCCCCCCAAAAAAAATTATCAAGGTTATTTGAAATCAAAATTTTTATCCTTTTATGTTAACAACTAAACTCACCTTCTGTGAGCATATTGAATGTTAAGACATAAGCTAATGATAACATAAAGCCATTACACCTAGCAGGACATTTAAAATCCAAGTATTGGAAGTATGTCACAAAAAAAAAAAAAAATCCCTCTCGTGTCCACATACTTTAAAAACCTGCAAAGAGACTTTCCTAGTATGTTTCCTAGTATTAAATCTTCCAAAGAAAGAAATCAAGTGGGTTTTGAACTCGTTTCTTAAGAGCATAAAAATTTAACATCTTCATATTAATTTTATTATTGGAAGAACCTAATGAACTCTGAATCACAGGACATATTTTTAGCTGGAAGGGGCCTATACATTATCTAGTTCAGTACCTTCATTTCACAGATGAAAAAAACTGAGACCCAGAGAAGTCATATAATTTGCTCAAAGCTGAACAGGTAGCAAGCCAAGATTTGAAACTATTTTCTGTCTCTAAATTCAGGGCTCTATCCATTATTCCATGCAATCTTTTACACCAAGACACAAATAACCTACCTTACAGTAAGAGGTTTCATAGACTGAAGCCAAAGGAAGACAGCTTTTGGAGGTATCTTTTTTAACAGTAAACCTTCTGGTGATTCTGAACTCACATCTTATAAAATGCTGTATAATCCATCCATACAAATTGTGTCTCAGGCCCATGAATTAAAAATTACTACCTTCACAAGCTGACGAAGGTCTCCCTCTTCAGGATATATGAGGGTTTTGTATAAGAATGTCCACCTCCAATATTGAAGACATAAGATAAGGCAGCAGGCTTTCTTAGTTGGGGAATTGGAAAATGCCAAAATTTTAACATTCCCGCAACACTCAGAAACCTAACAGAAACATTTTGACATTTAGGCTACACAATGTTTTTTATAACAGACCAGTTGCCAAAATATATGCTTTCTAATATCCTATATTTTTTTTTCCTTTTTGTTGGGATCCAAGAGGAGCATTTTTTTTTTGCTCTTCTTATTTCTTTCAGTATTGGAACTTTAAAAAGTGTCAGATGTCAAACATGTCCAAAGGAAAATAAATTAAACATAGATGCCTATCATGAATCAAGATAAGGAGAAGTTTAAGAAAAGTGTCCCAGAGCAGCACCAATAAAAACAATATTCCATTGTTATTCGATCTTCCCAAATCAAAGCATGATAGTAAGTCAAAAGCAGAACCTAATCTAAAGGTCTCAAGTACCTTTTAATAGGCATAGGGATGAAATAAGGGTTTCAGAATTCAAAATAAGTAAAAGATTGCTTCAAAAAGGAAAAAAAAGTACACCCCTTGCACAGGCTTACTCAACTGAGGGATAAAGATTAGGCTTTATGTTTTATAGAGAACAAACTGAGGAAAAAGACAGTTCAAAAAACAAAGTAATGATGTTTATACAATGGAAGTTTCTTGGTGTAAGCTTACATTCTTAGAAATCTCCATTTCATAAACACTTTAAATTAAGGAGTCTAAGTCCTTTCAAAGGAATAAAAGAAAAATGTTGCCCTTACATATCTGGATGTTTCTTCTTGGTTCTGGTCATTCATATCAGTGGGAACAATCCGTGTGGCCATTGGTCCCTGGGCAAAAGGTTTCGGCAATTGGCCCCTGAACTCGGATGGAATGAACTGGAGTTGCCAGCTGCCAGAAACACAAAAAGAAAAAAAAAATAAATAAGGAGAACATAAGGGAAACACACATTGCAACATTCACTTTAAGCAAGCAAAAAGAACCAAGTAAAATGATAGCATTTGGTGAAAATAATCATTTCTGCCATATTCAGTAATGATCAGACCACATATGGGAATGTTTAAGGAATAGGAATATGCAAACGATATATGAAAGGACAATTTTCAGATGAAAAAAATTAAAGTCATTTATAGTCATATGAAAAAATGCTCTAAATTACTACTGATTAGAGAAGTGCAAATTAAGACAACTCTGAGGTATCACTTTATACCTCTCAGATTAGGTAAGATGGCAAGAAAAGACAATGACAAATGTTGAAGGGATGTGGGAAAAGACACTAATGCATTGTTGGTGGAGTTGTGAAGTGATCCAACAATTCTGGGAGTAATTTGGGACTATGCTCAAAAGGCTGTAAAACTGCATATGCTTTGATCGACCAGTATCTCTGTTGGATCTGTATCCCAAAGAGATCATTAAAAAAGGGAGAAGTACCCACATGTACAAAATGTGTGTAGCAGCATTTTTTTTTTTTGTAGTTATAAGGAACTGGAAATTGATTTAGATGCCCATCAATTGGGGAATGGCTGAATAAGTTATGTTACAGGAATGTAATAGAATATTATTATTATTATTATTTTTTGATACACCATAATTTATTGAATGGGTTTCCAGTTGATGGGCATCCATTCAGTTTCCAGTTTCTAGCCACTACAAAAAGGGCTGCCACAAACATTTTTGCACACGTGGGTTCCTTTCCCTCTAAAGGAAGAATTCTTAAACCTTTTCTAGTTTCTTTTTTTTTTCCTTTAGAAATTGTTAGTTTATTTTTTTTAATAGGTATCCTTAATAAAGCTTTTTATTTGCAAAACATATGAGTGACCTTTCAACATTGACCTTTGCAAAAAAAACTTTTTTTTCCCCAAGCTTTTCTTTCCCTCCCTCTGCCCCCCACCCCTAGATGACAGGTAATCTAATACATGCTAGATAGGATAAATTATATGACAAGTACAATACATGTATACATATCTATACAGTTATCTTACTGCACAAGAAACATCAGATCTAGAAAGAGAAGAAAAAAAAAAAAAAAAACAACCTAAGAAGGAAAACAGAATGCATGGAAATATTCACAGAAAGCGTTAAAATGCTGTGTTGTGGTTCACTCTCAGTTCCCACAGGCCTCTCTCTGGATGTATATGACTATCTTCATCGCAGCACAACTGCTTTGAATCACATCATTGTTGAAGAGAACCATGTCCATCAAAATTGATCATCGTATAGTCTTGTTGCTGTGTATAATGTTCTCCTGGTTCTGCTGATTTCACTCAGCATCAGTTCATGCAAGTCTCTCCAATCCTCTCTGAAATCCTCCTGTTGGTCATTTCTTACAGAACAATAATATTCCATAACATTCATATACCATAATTTATTCAGCCATTCTCCAATTGATGGGCATCTTTTCAATTTCCAGTTTCTTGCCACTACAAAAAGGGCTGCCACAAACATTTTTGCACATGTGGGTCCCTTTCCCTCCTTAAAAATCTCTTTGGGATATAGGCCCAGTAGAAACACTGCTGGGTCAAAGGGTATGCACTGTTTGATAACTCCTTGAGCATAGCTCCAAATTGCTCTCCAGAATGGTTGGATCCGTTCACAGTTCCACCAACAATGTATCAGTGTCCCAGTTTTCCCACATCCCCTCCAACAGCTATCATTATCATTTCCTGTCATTTTAGCCAATCTGACAGGTGAGTAGTGGTATCTCAGAGTTGTCTTAATTTGCATTTCTCTGATCAATAGTGACTTGGAGCACCTTTTCATGTGACCGGAAATAGTTTCAATTTCTACATCTGAAAATTGTCTGTTCATATCTTTTGACCATTTGTCAATTGGAGAATGGCTTGAATTCTTATATATTTGAGTCAATTCTCTATATATTTTAGAAATGAGGCCTTTATCAGAACCTTTGGATGTAAAAATATTTTCCCAGTTTACTGCTACCCTTCTAATCTTGTCTGCATTCATTTTGTTTGTACAAAAACTTTTCAACTTGATATAGTCAAACTTATCTATTTTGTGATTAATGATGACCTCTAGTTCTTCTTTTGTCACAAATTCCTTCCCCCTCCACAGGTCTGAGAGGTAAACCATCCTACATTGTTCTAATTTTTTTATAATATTCTTTATGCCTAGATCATGAATCCATTTTGACCTTATCTTGGTATATGGTGTTAGGTGTGGGCCAATGCCTAATTTCTTCCAGACTAGTTTCCAATTATCCCAGCAGTTTTTGTCAAATAGTGACTTTTTATCCCAAAAACTGGGGTCTTTGGGTTTATCAAACACTAGATTACTATTGTCATTGAGTATTTTGTCCTGTGAACCTAACCTATTCCACTGATCCACTACTCTATTTCTTAGCCAGTACCAAATGGTTTTGGTGACCACTGCTTTATAATATAGTTTTAGATCTGGTGCAGCTAGGCCACCCTCATTTGCATTTTTTTTCATTAATTCCCTTGAAATTCTTGACCTTTTGTTTTTCCAGATGAATTTTGTCGTTATTTTTTCTAGTTCAGTTAAATAATCTCTTGGGAGTTTGATTGGTATAGCACTAAATAGATAGATTAGTTTAGGTAGTATTGCCATCTTTATTATATTTGCTCGACCTATCCAAGAGCACTTGATGTTTTTCCAATTGTTTAGATCTGACTTTATTTGTGTGGAGAGTGTTTTGTAGTTTTGCTCATATAGATCCTGACTTTCCCTTGGCAGATATATTCCCAAATATTTTATACTATCGATAGTTATTTTGAATGGAATTTCTTCTTGTATCTCTTGCTGTTGCATTTTGTTGGTGATGTATAAAAATGCTGAGGATTTATGTGGATTTATTTTGTATCCTGCAACTTTGCTAAAGTTGTGGATTAATTCTAATAGTTTTTTAGTTGATTCTCTAGGGTTCTCTAAGTAGACCATCATATCATCTGCAAAGAGTGATAATTTGGTTTCCTCATGACCTACTCTAATTCCTTTAATCTCTTTTTCTTGTCTTATTGCCAAGGCTAGCATTTCTAATACAATATTGAACAGTAATGGTGATAGTGG
>JAJPUD010003305.1:92496-118762 GCA_023553655.1 Myrmecobius fasciatus | reverse complement strand
TAGAGATTGACAATTTGTATTATATCTAAAGAAAAGTGACCAGGATGGTAAGAGACTGGAAAAAAGCCAAATCAGGATCAATGTGAAGAATAGACACTTTTAATACACAGAAGAAAAGTATTAGGGAGGACATGATAAAGTATCAACTCTCTTCTTGAAGGTCCCTTTTTTCCCTGTATTCTCTCACTTAGTGACTTCATCATCTCCCATGGGATTCATCATCTCTATGAAGATGAATCCCATATCTATAAAACTAGCTCTTGTTTTGCTACTAAGCTTTTATATCACCAAATGCCTACTGAACAACTATATGTCCCCCAGGTATCTCAAACTGAACATCTCCAGTCCAGAGTGCTTTCTTTCTATCCAAATTCACTTCTTTCCCAGATTTTCCCATTGCCATCAAGAGCACCACTACTCTTATAGTCATTCAGGTTTGCAACCTCAATGTCACCCTTGACTCCTTATTCTCTCTCACCTCACATATCCAATTAGTTGCCAAGTCCCATCTATTCTACCTCCATAACATCTCTTAAGTTTATTCTGTTTTTTTCTACCCACACAGAAACCACACTAATTCAGACTCTCATTAACTCTCCCCTGGACTACTGTAATATCTTCCTAATTGATCTCCCTGGTTCAAGTCTCTCAAAACCCCAATACATCCTCCAAAGAGCCACTAAAGTGATTTTTCTAAACCACAAATCTGACCATTTCACCCTCTCTACTCAACAGACTATTATTTTAGAGCATTTAAAGTCTTTCACATTTAAAATCTGGCTGCAACTTATCTTTTCAGCCTTAGTAGATATTACTTTCTTTCATACACTCTATGGTCCAATCAAACTGTTCTTACTGTATCTCATACATGGCACTCAATTTCCTGTTTTCATGGCCTTTTTTCACTGGCTTTTCCTCATACCCAGACTTCTTTTATTCACCTCTACTTCTCAGAATCTCTGGTGCCTTCTAAGACTCAGCTAAAGTAACTTCTTCTGTAGGAAGCCTGTTTTGAGTCTCCCAGCTACCATGCCAACTGTACCCTCATCACTTTGTATCCATTTTGTAGGTATATGGATAAACTATAAGTTGTTTTCATTAGAATATAAGTCCCTGGAAGGCAGGACCTCATTTACATTTGTTTTTGAATCTCTAGTAGCTTCCAAAGTACCCAGCATACAGTAAATGCTTAGGAGATACTTGTTAATTGATTACTTAATTGTCATGTGGAAAAGAGATTAGACTTGTTGCTTCAAAGGACAAAACTATAGAAGCAATGTGTGAAAGCTTTAAGAGGCAGATGTTAACATTTCCTAATAGTTAACACAGTCTATAAGTAGAATAGACTGTTTCAGAAGATCATAGGTCATAATGGGATCACAGAAAGCAGAGCTAGAAAAGACCTCAGAGATCTTTAAGTCCAATTCTGTCATTTTAAGAATGAGGAAACTGAGGCACAGAAAGATTAAGTGATCCACACAGCTAGTCAGCTAGCTACTAAGGCAGAAGTTGAATCTAGGTCTTGATGATCTAGGTCTGATGGACAAGCAGAAGGGAATGTTTAGTTAAGAGCTGGTCTAGATGACCACTAAGGTCTCTGGCAACCATGACTGGTGATTTTATTTAGCTGAGAGAAGAGCTGTCTTCAAATGTTTGAAAGGCTGTCAGGTAGAAAAAGCATTAATTAGATTTGTTTTTATTTGGCTCTGTAGGACAGGATCTCATGACTGGCTGAAAGCTAAAGGAAGAAAGATTTTGGCTCAATATAGAGGAAAAACTGCTAGCAATTAGAGCTGTTAAAAAAAAAAATGGAATGAGTTGCTCTGGGAGGTAATAATTTCCATATCTCTGTAAGGGAGAATGGATGACCAAGGTATGGGTGCTCCTGTCCGAAGTACTGCAAAAAGGATTCATGCATCAAGTAGTGTTTGGATAAGATGAACTCTGAAATCCTTAATAAAACTCCAAGATTTTTATCCTAAAAATCTAATAGCTGCAAAAAGAGAAATCACAAGTCAATTCAGATCCACTAAATTTAAGATCTCAAGATCATTTTCTTAACACATTCTACTGAATCTCATGAATAAAATTTGCAAATTAATCATCATATTCTTAATTCCATGTACCTAAGATCTATCAGTGAGAAAATTTAGTCTTAGAAATTTTGAATAACCACATTAGCAGCAGGAGTTCCTAAAAATGCATTCATTTCTCATCATAGGAATACAGGTCAATAACAAAGCAAATTTACTAAATGACTAGAAGACTAAAATTCTACGGGCATTTATTAAACACTTACTATGTACCAGGTATTGTGCTCAAATACTGGCCACGCAAAGGCAAAAAAACCCAAAAACAAACAAAAATACAACCCAGGCCTTTCCTTATTCAAAGGGATCCCATTCTAAAGGAAGGGTAAACATGCAAACAGACTACTCTGTTAAGAATAAGTCCAGTGCTTTGCTCCTAACTGCTCTTCGAAAGGACCTTTAATTAATAAAATGTTTCAAAATATAAAAGTTAAAAAGTTTGCCCAAAAAAAATTTCACTCAATGAGTAACAGTAATGGCTCTCATTTACATAGCATTTTAATAAAATGTTTCCCTCACAAGAACTCATTGAGTTAAGTAGCATCCATAAATATTCAAGTTCTATTATTCCTTTTTTTTAATAGATAAGAAAAATAAAGCTCAAAAATTAGTAAACTGTCCATGGTCACAAACAAGTTAAGTGTCAGAGCTGGGATTTGAACCCAGGTTTCCAGATTCTTTAAGCTCTGAAGTCTTTCTACTGTTATATCTACTGAGTATAATCAAAAATAGGATATCAGCTGGTAAAAGTGCTGGAAATAGTACTCAAAAAAAAAGAGTTATATGACTCAGACTTCCCTCATTCACATTTCTTTTTTTGCCCTAATATGACTTGGTAGCATTAGCAGTTTTAACAAAAAAGCATAATTATTTTTTTAATCATACACAATAAAGACAGAAGAATGGAGTGTTAACAAGACCCACGTCACAATTTCCAAAAGTATACAAATCATATCAGTCAAAGAAGTGAAACTGCTCAGACCTGACGTTACTAGGCCCTTTATAGGACTGATTATGTTCAACCTAAGTACAGAAATAAAATCCATATAAAGAATTTACTATCAAGAAGGTTCTATGCATAGCCTAATATGCTTTCCCAAGGTCCTAACCTTGAACTTTTTTTGGGGGGGGGGAGGGCCTGAGGCAATTGGGGTTAAGTGACTTGCCCAGGGTCACACAGCTAGGAAGTGTTAAGTGTCTGAGACCAGATTTGAACTCAGGTCTTCCTGACTTCAGGGCTGGTGCTCTGTCCACTGCACTACCTAGTTGCTCCTACCCTTTGACTTCTAACCCAAAGTCTGACTGAATAGAGCCCAGAACACCTAACTCCCACAGACTTAAAGTCAGTAAAAACTTGAAATTTGCACTAGACTGAATAATGGTTAATCTGGGGAGATAAAGGGTCAATTCAAGAACCCAGGGGACTCAGGATAAGACCAACCAGCTTTGATCACTCCACTCAAAAAAATAGCAAAGGGTGAAGCCTGGACCTAGCACAAACACCCAATTTAGGAATTCAACCTAGAAAATAAATCAAACAACATACTGACCAGTATTAAAAAATGTATGTAGATCTAGAAGTCCCTAAAAATCAACTCAAGAAGGTAAAAATAATTCCCTAATAATTACAAACAGGGACTTAAAAGGAAAAATAAATTTTCCATAAGAAATACATAAATGTCTAGAAGAAGTGAAGAAATAAAAAATAAAAGTTCTAGGGGAAAGAATTGGACAGAAAATAAGTAGTTTAGAAAAGAACAAATCTTACTTAAGTAACAAACTGCTTGAAAACCAGAAAACTCCAAATCAAAAGCAATGACTCAATGAGAAAGCAAGAAATATTAGATCAAAAGTTTGAAAAAAATTAAAAAACCAAGGAAAGTAAATTTATTTGAGCTATTTGGAGGAGACATATTTTAAAATACTAACATTTAATAGGGAGGAAAGAAATGTGTCCCTTGAGAATCTTAATATCTTCAAAGGTAAGTGTGAGGCAGTTAAATAAAAAGAGGTCCTGGGAACTGGTTCTGTTCTGAGGATAAATGAAATAACACACTACTATAAGAAAAAAGGAAGAAGTGGAACTTGCTATTTCTCATAATTGGGATGTATAAAAATATGTAACATAGGGGAAATTGCAGGAGAAGTGAATATCAGATGAATCTCATTCTCATTTGAAGCATAAGAGAGAAAGATAGAGGGAAATAAGACAAGCATCTAAGGACATGTCCATCAACTGGCAACTGGCTGGGCTGAACAAACTGTGGGATGTGAATGTGATGGAATATAATTGTACAATAAGAAATGCTGAAAAAAATAATTTCAAGGAATTTGAAAATTATGAACTGATACAGAGTGAAGTGAGCAGAAATAGAGGACAATTTACGCAAGAACAACACTATAAAGAAAAACAATTTTCCTAGGCATAAACATTCTGCTCAATGCAATGACTAACCAAGTCTCCAGGGAAACTACAATGATGAAATATGTTGGAGACCTTCTGACAGAGAAAATGGACACAAGGTGCAAAAAAAAAACATACTTTTTTTTTTTTGCTTTTTGCTGAGGCAATTGAGGTTAAGTCACTTGCCCAGAGTCACATAGCTAGGGAATGTTAAGTGTCTGAGGCCAGATTTGAACTCAGGTCTTCCTGACTTCAGGGCTGGTACCCCCAAAACATACATTTTTAAAATGATCAGTGTATATTTGCTTTGCTTGCTTATCCTTATGTGTTACAATTTTTTTTTTCTTTTGTCTCCATTTTTATTTGGGGCCAGGGGAGGGAGAAATAGTGATGCCTCCCCTCCCCCAAGAAGGACAACTAAAAACATTATTTTAATGCATAGCAGAGAGCAAATGAAGTTCAGAAAAAAAAAATAAAAGCAGTATTATTTTAAAAGTATGGAAATTTTAAAATATTATTAAATTAAATATTATTTTTTAAAACAATATAAAATGGTGTTTCTTCAGAGAATATTCTTTTTCTGTGTGGAAATGTTCTCTGTTTTGTTTTTAAGTTTAGACTAAGAAATTACATTTAAATTAAAAAAAAAAAAAAACAAAAACAGATCCTAACCCCATGTGACACAAGAAAAAGCAGGGCATATAACTAGAACAAGTAGAAGCACTTGGCTCTAAAAAAACCCAGTGGACCAATAGTGAAGATGCAATAACTCACTTCTTGTTGAAAGGTCTGCAGGTATATATTAAAGGCTTGACAGCTGGTTTTAGCCTTTGGCTATAGCTTCAAAGAAGAAAAAAAAAAAAAAAACTAAGGAGACAGACTAATAGGATTGTTATTTCTACACCCTAATTTAAGAAGTGGGTCATTATAGGGAAAGGAGGTTGTAACTTACTTCTCAGGTAGAAGAAAGCTGCTGGGATATCGGTACCACTCTTTGCCCACACAGACATTCACTGGTCTCCCTTCTGGGACTGTGTGGATAGCAGGATCAGTAGCAATTCTGTGGAATTCAGGATACAAATCCAGGGGTCCATGATATCCTGAAATAATTATTAGAAAAGGGCAGATATTGCAAAACAAGATTCAAAATTTAACTGTAATGCATTTTAAATTCTTACTGAAATTTCTCAAGGAAAAAAAAAAGATTTTGAAGATTCATAGTAGGCAGACTTGTTTAGCCAATGCCTCTTCCATGGGTCATATGTTAACCTAGTATATACCAGTTAAATTCATTTTGCTAAAAATTCTTTGCTCTCTTGCCTGTCTCTAACCCCTTTTTAAGTTTAATTGTTCTTGCCCCATTTTAATGTCTTGTATTAAAATTACAATTCTTCTATAATTTAGAGTCTCATATTACCATCTTCCATTTTGAAGCTTTCTTAATTTAATACCATTCCCTTAAAAAAAAAGAAGAAAGAAAAAGATGTGTCTAGAGAAATGATTTATAGCTAATCATAATACTAAAAAGAATTCACAATTCTCTCTCCTATTAATATTAAGCCAAATTACTCCCAAAAGGCAAAAAAGCTGGATATAAAAGTAATAGCTGGCAGAGCTCCTTGCCCAAGAAAGAAATTTCCTCGGTATAAGCAGCAAACATAACAAATTATCATTAGTTAACTAAAGTTTCAAATGAAACATCTCAAGGATTAAATATAAGTTGTTATCCAAAACACTTACCTCTGAATAGTGCTACAGATCGAGACAGGGATAACAACCCAAAGAGGAAGACAGTCCCTAAAGCCAACCAATTGGAAGAAACCGTGTAATGTTCTAAGCGATAGCGTTGAAACACAAAGTGGTAACATTTCTAGAGAAAAAAAATATTAAAAAAATTTTTTCCCCCTGCTTATATGTAAAGATAATTTTTAACATTCTTTTTTTTACATTTAATCTTATTTACTTAATATTCTCCCCAGTTACATTTTAAATAATATTTTCAGTTTTTTTAAACTTTTGAGTTCCAGATTTTCTCCCTTATCCCTAACCATCCACCCCAATTAAGAAATCGCATGTGAAGTTATAACATTCATTTTTTTTTTAAAAATTTGAGTTCTGACTTTTTTCTCTCTCTCCCTCATTTCCTCCCACCATGAGACAGTAAGCAATATGATGCAGATTAAACACTGTCAAGCATGAAAACATTATCATATAGTCATTTAGTGAAAGAAAATACAAGACCCAGAGAAGAAAAAAACTCACGAGGAAAACACAGAAAGTGAAAAATAGTATGTTTCAATCTGCATTTAGAATCCACTAGTTCTTTCTCTGGAGGTGGATAGCATTTTTCATCATGAGTCCTTTGGAATTGTCTTGGATCACTGTATTGCCAAGAATAGCTGAGTCATTCACAGTGGATCATCATATAATATTGCTGTTATTGTATACAATTTTCTGGTTCTGTTCACTTCACTTTGCATCTAGTTCATATAAGTCCAAGTTTTTCTGAAATTTCTTGCTTATTTCTTAGAATATAGTAATATTTCATTATATTCATATTACAATCATATACTTGTTCTGCCATTTCCCAATTCATAGGCATCTCCTCAATCTCAAAAATTTTTCCCCACTACAAAAAGAGCTACTATAAATATTTTTGTATAAATAGGTCCTTGCACCTATCCCTTTTCAAAATCTCTTTGGGATACAAACCTACTAGTGGCATTACTGTGTCCTCTGAGCACAGTTCCAAATTGTTTTCCAGAATGGTTGGATCAGTTCTAATTCACCAACATGCATTAGTAGTCCCAATTTTCCCACATCCTCTCTAATACTTATTATTTTCCTTCACCCAATCTGATAGGTATGAAGTGATACCTCAAAGCTGTTTTAATTTACATTTCTCTAATCAATAGTGATTTAGAGCATCTTTTCATATGATTATAGATGGCTATATATTTGAGAAAGGAGGTCTTTATCAGAGATACTTGCTGTAAAAATTATTTCCCAGCTTTCTACTTTCTAATTTTGATTGCATTAGCTTTGTGCAAAACCTTTTTAATTTAATATAATCAAAACTGTCCATTTATACTTAGTAATGCTCTCTATCTCTTTTTTGGTCCTAATTTTTCCCCTTCTCTATATATCTGATAGGTAAACTATTCCTTGCTCTCCTAATTTGCTTATAGTATCACCCTTGGTGATTAAATCATACACCCATTTTTATCTTATCTTGGTATATAGTGTATTATGTTAATCTTTAATTAATTTCTGCCACACTGTTTTCCAGTTTTCCCAACAATTTTTGTCAAATAGTTCTTGACTCAAAAGCTGGGATTTGGGGGTTTATCAAACACTAGATTACTATGGTTGAATTACTATGGTTGAGTCTTGTGTACCTCTTCTATATTTCACTGATCCACCACTCTTATTTCTTAGCTAGTATCAAATAGTTCTGATGATTACTGCTTTATAAAATAATTTCAGATCTGGTACAGGTAGGCCAACTTCCTTCACCTTTATTTTCATTATTCCTCTTGATATTTTTAACCTTTTGTTCTTCCAGAAAATTATTATTTTAAATATTATTAAATTTTCTAGCTGTATAAAATAATTTTTGGTAGTTTGATTGGTATGTCAGTAAGTAAATTAACTTAGGTAAAATTCTTATTTTTACAGAAAAAAAGATATTACTGATACAGAAATAATATGTACTGTTGATATATATATTTCATAAAAACTCACCTACCATCTCAGTGGGGAAGTATAAAAAGAAGCCTAATGTTATCAGATCCAAGGACATATGGAAATAACCCATTTTTTAAGAAATGAAGCAAGATTTACAAAACTGTTCTATATACTAGTTCTAAAATATGATGATACCTGTAATATCAATAGTTTGGCAGGTGCAAAGAATTTCTCTAGGCCTAAGAAAAATTTCTTTCAAAAAATATCTGATTTAATAAACATATTGTGTTTTTCCTCCATACCTCTTAGAGGGTTGTTTTTTTAAAATATGAATTGGTACCAAACTATTGGTACTAAATTGGACTGTTGTTTGACTTAATATTGCTTTTTGCTTTGAAGTTCTCCAGTTCAACTATCTGTGGCCTGAAACTCATGCTGACAAGATAGGGCAGAATATATACATGGGATGGAATTGGATAGGAAAGAAGAGAAAAAAAAAAAAAAAGAAATGAAAGAAATCATTTGATAGGACATGAAGGAAATACTTCTAATTATCTCCCAAGATCACTTAAAAACTACAAAAGTGATATTAAGACATATAGGTCACATATTCACATATGAGACATGTGATTTCTGGTAATTTTTCATGAGTACTATTTCTTTAAGATCTCCCTATTTTGAATCAGATATGCTACCAACTATATAATGAGTCTTTTGTTTTATTTATGCTAAAAAAAAAAGGGGGGGGGGGGGGAAGAGAGAAGAGAGAAGAGAGAATCAGAGGCAGAGATGGTAGAGGAGAAAAAAAAGGAAGGAGAGAGGAACAGAGGGGAAAACATGTCCAAAATGGTGATATCATAGGCTAAAAAATCCCTAAAGAAAATAAATAAATTTTATTTTAAATTTAAATCTCAATAGGGCTAAAGAAAGACCAGGAGCTTGGAAGATGTTATGAAATAGTGAACACAGCTCAAATTTTTTTTTTTTTTTTTAATGTTCAAAAGTGGAACAATGTTTTGATTTATATCCCAAAAAGAAGGAAAGGACCCACATGTACAAAAATGTTTGGCGCAGTTCTTTTTAGTAATGGCGAAGAATTGGAAATTGAATGGATGCCCATCAGCTGGGGAACGGCTGAATAGTTATGATATATGAATGTAATGGAATATTATTGTTCTATAAGAAATGATGAGCCAGCTGGTTTCAGAAAAGTCTGGAAAGATTTAGATGAACTGATGCTAAATGAAGTAAGCAGAACCATTGTACACAGCAACAAGATTATGTGATAATCAACTATGATAGACTTAGCTCCACTCATCAATGTGGTGATACAAGACTTGGGATGGAAAATGGCATCCCATGTTAGAGAGAACTATGGAAACTGAATCAATAAAGTCTTCAATGGCTAGTTATTTAATTGAATCACAAAATATAGGCTAAAATTCTATTCTAATCCAAATGTTTTAAGGAGAGATATTCAGTTAATTCTGCTAACCCATCATCATTTAATCAGGATCTAATTCTCTTATAGTGACTTGGAAAATGTCTCTAAAGTAAACTGAGTCTATATTCTGAAATAAAAGGATATTTATTTGTGGAAAAACTCATCAGCAAATAAGATAATAAAAAGCTAACTGAACACATATATACAATTACTTATATAGTAAATTATACTATATAGAAAAAATTATATTAGCAGTAGAAATTCTGTAATCTGTTGTTAAATTTCTATGATGACTCAGCTGTGCCATCACTGGGTCTGTATCCCAAAGAAATCATAAAGAAGGAAAAAGGACCCAGAATGTTTGTAGCAGCTCTTTTTGTAGCAAATAACTGGAAAAGGAGTAGAATAGGGAATGGCTGAACAAGTACTTTATGAAGATAATAATGGAATATTGTTCTATAAAAAATGACGAACAAACTGATTTTAGAAAGTCCTGATGCTGAGCGAAACAAGTAGAACTAGGAATACACTGTACATTGCAACAGCAAGACTGTGTGATGATCAACATGAAAGACTTGGTTCTTCTCAATGGTTCAGTGATCCAAAGCAATCCCAATAGATTTTGGGCAGAAAATGCCATCTGCAGAAAAAGAACTAAGGAGACAATATAAATCAACACATGCTATGTTTATTTTTTTTTCTGGGTTTTTGTTTTTTTTATAACTTCCATGGTTTTTCCCTTTTGCTCTCATTTTTTTCTCCCAACATGATTCATAAAGCAACGTGTGGTAAAAATAAATAGATACAATTTCTTGATAAATTATGAAGAAACTCAAACAGAAACTCTTTAGGATTTGTTTTCCTGAAACTCACCTGAAGAGCCGAAAGAGCCACAGCACCACAAAGACATATAAGAGGGTATATGGGGAATAGAAATCTCTCCTCCTTGTGAGGCTGAGCAAAGAAGATGGCAATCCAGATGTACATTGGAGACAAGGTAAGCCAATAAGGACGGCCTAAGTTCTGAACTGTAAGAAAGAAAAAGAGGTAATTGTCCCTCTCATTGCGGTAGTAAAAGCACTACCAAGGTAGCCTTCGTGTCCCCCAACTTTGGACTGGGAATAGCCTGGCCCTGCCCTTGGTCACCTTGTATTCACTCACAAAATGGCCCAAGGTATTCATATTTCTCTTAACCATGAAAAGAAACATCAGATGATAAGGGAATACTACTCTGCTGCTTTCTAAAGAGACTGGATGCATGACCAGGATGGTTTATGGACTGTTAGTACAATGAATTCTACCTTGGATAGAGAAAAAAAAAGTCTCTTCTATTAAGGAATCCTGACTCTAAGTCCACAGGACCCTAAGATTATCTGCCATAAGCTAAACTTTCTTTAAATTTGAATCCTATGAAGTAGAATATTATATGTTCTAGGTAACACTTTCCTCCTTTAGCTTCTTTATTACACCCAAAATAACTGTAAAGAGTCACAAACCACAGGTTAAAAATAAAAGGAAATGGTGGAAGAACTAGCATTCTCAAACGTATCAAATGTATTTTGCCCCCAACAAACAACCATTGACAAGTAGTTTGCTGCAAAGCAAGAACAAAAACAATCCTGATAAGGCTTCTCCTTCCCTCCTACAATACCTTTCAACTCCAAATTCTTAATTGGAACCAAAATTTTTAAAAGAAAGCATGTGCAAATACTGAAAGGATTTAATGATCACTAAGGCTCAAACCCCTGCTGGAAAGTTCCTGTGGTTAGGTACATGAGCACTGAGTGATAAGCTTGCAACCCCACAGTGAGAGCATCTCCCCCTGTGCTTGTATTAGTCATAATGAGCAATGCAGCAGAATAAGCACAGTGCCCTCTGCCGCCCATTGGATTCATGTACCGTAAGCTGCAATATTTATCCCACAGAATCCAGCCTGTAATCAGAGGCCATACCTGAGTAATACATAATTTATAGATTTTTGGATATAAATACCTTTAACTAATAAAAATTTTAAATAAAATAAATACCTTTAACAAAGACTATAGGTTCCTCTATTTGAGGACAGGACAGGAACTGTTATATCTTACTTTGTCCCAGAGCCTGGCACATAGTGAGAGATAAATTATTTTTGACCATCTATTCAAGGATAAAAATTCTCAAGCTACAACTGCAGTTATTTTAAACTTTATCCACAATTATTGCAAAATGTTAGTCTATATTTGCCAAGATTTAACTATTAAATTGAAATTTACTCAATTGTTATAACATGTCCCAGCATAAATGAATCTAACTCAGCAGGTAAAAATGTTCTCCTATCCCAAGCAAAAGTACTCTATAAACTGACATTTTTAACTTGATCAATTCTTTAGAAGTAATTTACAATACCAAAAATAAGCACGATGGAAACAAAAGCTGACTGAGGAAAAAAAGTCACTCACAACCCTTTCAAATCAAAAAAACAAATGCACAGTTAATTCTCTTTCCAACTTGAGAATTCTGCTTAAGTCTGACCCACCTGTAAAGAAAGCTAGAAGCAGTTGATTAATTGATAACCTGAGTTAGGACAGTGCTGCAAAAACAGATGCTGAGAAACAGAAATAAATGACTAGGTATAACCAAAATGGTAATCCAGTGGATAGCATTAGATTGAAGAGCAGCTCCTCCTAATTTAGCCCCCCAGTTATGAGGAAAACTAAATTTTTTTTAAATTCAGCAGAGGCTATTTTCACCAACATTTTTGCCTCCAATATAGCTCATTAAATTTACTTCATCCTTTGAACAACATAGTCTTCATAGGACAAAGGACTCTAAAGATTGTGTTCCCTTGAGATCTTGCAAATGCCTTTTCCTGTTTAGATGGTTAGCATGCTAGATAGGCTTCCTTAACTGAACATGTAAGACTCTTCTTGTACTCACTGAAGAATGACTGTGCAATTAATGGGTTACCCTAACACTGTGGGTTTCTGCAGATTTTTACTGATGTGGTTTTGTTTGCAATAAATTAAGAAAACCTTCAGATGAGTCCTACACGTCTAGTTCAGCCTTGCAAACACAGACTGCAAAACAGACCAGCCTGCCATTCCCCTAAGAACACAGTGAATAAAAGAAGAGAATTCTATTTTTCCTGCACACTAAATATTATCACCCTGAGCAGCTCTTTACAAGACTGGCTAATGTTTTCTAAGGCACAAGTCTTCGTGCCATCAGGCAGTCTGGAATCTTTCATACCTTTACAACTTACCATGAAATCTCTGCAATAGGGTCTCCATGAGGGAAGTCAGTGGTAACACCAGAAGAGCCAATACAAAGGCCACATTGAAATTCAGAAACCCGTTAATTAAATAGAAATACCAGTTTTCTGTGCCTGAAAGAGAGATAAGGGCCTTGTTAGGGTGAGCCCCACAAATAGTAGTGTAGAGGCTTAACACATCATACTCTCTATTCATTAAAACTCAGTCATCTGCTAACTCAAGTAACTGGCAATTTACAGAACATAGGGAGAAAAAGCAGAACCTGAAAAAAAAAGAATGGAAACTGTGCTTGTATGCATATAAATGATATCCAAATCTCAACTGACAAAGAGTGGCAATCATGGTAAAGAATCCAAGGATTTAAACAGCAGACCATAGTCACTCCCATAGACCTTTACATGATGAAAGCCCTGGAGTTCTTTAACAAGTAATTCCAAGTTGGGAAGCACAGGGACATACACATACATGATAAAACCATAACAATCAGACCATTGTGAATTGCTCAACTTCTCAAAACATACTGCAATCAATCAATAAGCATTTATTAAGCACTTTACTACATGATAGGCAGTGGAAATAGAAATATACAGAAACTAAATAGTCCTGCTTTCAAGGAACTCACATTCTGAGAGGAGACCAACAGGTACATGTAAGTCATATATGCAGAATGAAGAGAAAATAAATATAAAACACTTAGATATGAGATAGTGAAGGAAGGAATCAGCAGTTTGCAGACATCACAAAAGGTTTCCTGGAGAAAGTGGCTCTTGGATGTTGTCTTCAAAGAAATAATGCATTCCTTTAAAAGGAAAATAAAGGAGGAAGAAGAGGAGAAGAAGAAGGTGGTAATGGTGGGGAAAGTGCCTTCAGGGAAATGGTAGATAGCCAATCTTCCCTGGGAGCTGGGAGATGAGGAAACCGGGCTGCACATGTTCACCAAACACTCTGCTTTCACCTCCTGGCCCTGGTTTCATCCTATCATACTTATAGCCAACTCTCAGGTGCTTCGCTCGTGCCAAAGGCAGAGGTCTTATGGGCCACTCATCTGATAAACAAACCAAAAAAATTTTTTTTTCTATTTAGGATCATCTTCAGTGTTAAGTTTCACTCAGCTACCTTGAAGATCAAGAATGAAGCAAAATGAGGAAAATATAAATCTTACTCTCATTAGTTGTGACTCCTCAACTTGAGATGCTTAAGCCAAAAATGATTAAGAGTGGCAGCTCCCTCTGCACATTTAGCAATTTTCCTTCTGCTTCTCCCCTCTCTGTGATTATTTCAATCAGCCAGTAAATGACACACACGGGTCTTAATCATTGGGCTGTTGTGACACCCACCACGCACCACAGCAATTTCCTGCAATCAGCACCGCTTAAAAGGGTAATCAGGAGGCTGAGGAGCAGTCAGGAAAACCTGACATCTTTGCAGCTTGCACAGCAAAATAAGACTGGAAACTAAACTCAAAATGTCAGAAGTGTTTGAAAAAGAAGGGAAAGAGAGAGGGCTCCAGTTCAAACAAATGAACAAGGCCTCTAAGGCCTCCTGTGGAAGTCTGAATTCACTGAGAACAATGACATCTTATGTTCCTTAAGTATGACCCTTCAGACTAAGGAAGACGAATGAAAGAATGAAGTTTCAAGTAGAAATCCACGCCATTAGGTTTGGGGTAACATTTTGTTAATTCATTTCTCTAAAAAGGGAGGCACTAGCTCCTCACCTGGGCTACCTGACTGCTATCTTCAATTCATAGGGTCATTGTTTTCCTTATTCTGGAAATCTGTGGCTCTGAAGAAAAATCATGAATTACAAACAGAAAGAGGTCACTCTTGGGACATTGTCTATCAGGATCTGTAAACCTTGATGGACATGCTTAGTCATTACCATTTCACAGCATTCAATTTCAATTGTTTCTAATGCTATGGAATTATATTGATTAAGTCTAGCCCTAAAGAATAATTATAAGAATGCACCTCCCATCTGTCTTTGCAGAAATGAGATGAGGGATTAAGCGTAAGGAATACTGTTAGACATAGATGATAAATTCATTGGTTTTCTTGATCTGCTTTCCCCACCCCTCTTTTTAATTTTTTGTAATAAAGGATAGCTGTCTGGAAGGAGTGGGGAGAAGAGATATGTTAGGAAATGAAGATCATGTAAAAACAAAAGATATCAATAATTTTTGAAGTCTTAATAGCAGGGATCTTTTTTTTTTCTTTTTGGTATTAGCAAATATGTTTGGAAGTCCATGGAAATTTTAAGTAAATATGATGAATAAATATTTAGGAAGGAAGCTCTTTAAGGTTCAACAAAGACTTATTTCCATCCCATCCTAGCTCACCTTCCACTCTTGTTGAATATCATTATGACCATTTAGACAATACCTGAATCAAAATTACTAAGTACTAAAGCCAACTATCATTATTGTGATAGGAACTCAGACAACAAGTTAATGACCAGGCAATCTCTAAACATTACACAATCAAATACTGTTTTGCTGAAGTATGGAACAAAGGGAGGATGAGCCAAGAGTGAATTAGGTTCAGACAAGACAGTCTTAGAAATAAGAACAAAGGTTATGTATTCAGATAGTAGTTAAGTAAACTGCTACCAGAAGATTTTCTTTATTTTGAAGAGGCACTTCCCTTTGAACAGAAAAAGGTATTTTTTTTTATTTCTGCCCAGAGAGGTATCACTGCTGTGGCTCAGGAAGCCTAATGCTGAACCACATAGATTTTGCATCAGTGGTAAGCCAAAGACTTTGCTGATGTAAGGTTTACCGTAAAAATGAGCTGGGTGTAGAACTTCTCTGTAATGAATTGCCAATTCAAAGCCATACAATCACATACCATCTTGACAGAAAGCATCTCAATTTCTCTCCACTCCTAAGACCTAATGGGAACTTTGAAAGAGTTTGCTAAGATAAGAAAAGAAGTAATTTCTGATGTTTGCTGTGCTGGGTGGAGGAAAGTCATTACCCATGACTTAGTACCATAGGTACTAAGAGACATCACGTCATTCTTATAAATGTCAAGTTTGCACAGTAAAGAGTGGAAAGTCATCAGACATAAATGATTAACAAAGGTCTCTGGAATAGCTTTTACTGGCAAATAACTTTAAGTCAAAAGAAGGCTATATACTGCCCTCAAAAATGTCAAATTATATGGTGGAGGAGGGAGACATTTATTGCCCAAAGCCATGACCTTTCTTAAACTTTAACTCCTATAATATTATGGTTCTACCAAAAGAGGCAACAAGAATGTGCAATGGGGACAGGAGGAACAGACTCCCTTGAGGGGGAGCAGCTGTTGTCCTAAATTAAATATTATTCCTTGGATTGCTTTTTTTTGGGGGGGGGGAATTAGTGTTCTTTTATCTTATTTTTAATAATGCCTTTTGTTTTTACATCCCTTTTATTTCCAAATATAATTCTCTTTCATTCCTTGACCAGTGAGCCATTCTTTGTAACAAAAAAACAAAACAAAACAAAAAACCCCGAGAAAAAAGTAATCTGCAATCAACACAATGACCATTTAGGGCAGCATATGCAATATTTGACAAACTATAGTCTCCCACATCCACAAAAGGAGAGAGATCCATTTCTTCAATTATTTTACAGGATCAAGATTAGTCATTATATTTATTCTTAAGACTTTACACCACAGCCAGTCAATCAGTCAATAACTATTTAACATTCAGCCAGTCAATAATTATGTATTAAGCAACTACTATGTGTAAGGTACTGTGCTAACTGCTAGAGATACAAAAAAAAAAGAAAAAAAAGGGCAAAAATGCCCACTCTGAAGAGCTTACAATCCCATGGAAGAGACAACCTATAAACAACTATGGACAAACAATATACATACAGGATAAACAGGAAATAAGAGAAAAAGCACTAGAATTAAAGGAGTTCAGAAAAGGCTTCCTGTGGAAGGTGAGATTTCAGCAGGGGGAAGTCAGGAGGAGAGATGAAAAACAATATTGCAGACCTGGGGGAAAAAAACGGAGGAAATGTCTGGAATCAAGAGATGGATTATCTTGTTTAAGAAACAACTAAGAGAGGGGCAGCTAGGTGGCGCAGTGGATAGAGCACCAGCCCTGAAGTCAGGAGGACCTGAGTTCAAATCTGGTCTCAGACACGTAACAGCTGTGTGACCCTGGGCAAGTCACTTCACCCCAATTGCCTCAGCAAAAAAAAAAAAAAAAAAAAAGAAACAACTAAGAGGCCAGTGTCAACTTGGATCAAAGAGTACATAGTGGAAAGGTAGAAGGAAGCTAGGCTATGAAGGCCTTTGATCCTAGAGGTAAAAAGGTGACACTGGAATTTACTGACTGGAGAAGTGATATGGTCAGACCCGAATTTGACCAAGTCACTTTGGCAAACTGATTATAAGATGGAATATAAGATGGAAGAGACTTATGAAAGGGAGACCAGTCGTCAGACTACAGCAATAATTCAGAAATGAGAGTCCCCATCAAAGCGGAGGCAACAGAGGAGAGAACAAGGTATATATGACAGACATCACAAAGCTAAAACTGACAGACCTTGACAAGAAACTGAATGTGAGGAGTGAGAGACAGTGAGGAGCCAAGGATGAAACCTCGGTTGGGAGCTTCAATGATTGATGGTGAAGTCCTCAAAAGTAACAGAGAAGTTAGGATGGGGGGGGTGGGGAGGGGTTGGGGGTGAGATAATGGATTTAGTTTTGGACATGTTAAATGTGAGATATGAGAGTCGAGAAGAGCAGAGAGGACAGGACTGGATAAGTACATCTGAGAATTGTCAGTGTAGAAATGATAACTGAATGCATGGGAGCTAAGGAGACTGTGGAGTGAAGGAGAAGAAAAGACCCAGGACAGAGCTTTGAAGCACACCCAAAATTAGTAATGACTTGGTTGAAGATTCAGCACAGAAGAGTGGGGGGGAGGAGTCAAACAAGAAGAAGAAAAACCAAGATAAAATAGTATCACAAAAACCTCGAGAGAAGAGAATATCAGGTGAGAATAAAGGTAACTGACAGTATCAAAAGCTGCAGAAAGATGAAGATGAGAATTGAAAAAAAATCATTAGGGGCAGCTAGGTGGCGCAGTGGATAGAGCACCAGCCCTGAAGTCAGGAGGACCTGAGTTCAAATTTGGTCTCAGACACTTAACACTTCCTAGTTCTGTGACCCTGGGCAAGTCATTTAACCTCAATTGCCTCAGCAAAAAAAAAAAGTCATTAGATTTATTAATTAAAAGATCATTAGTTAACCTTGTAGAGAGCAGTTTCAAAGGCATTATGAAGGCAGAAGCCACATTAGAGAAAGCTAAGAAAATGGGGAGGGGAGAAATAGAGGTCTCAACTTTAGACAGTCTTTTCATAGAGTTTAGCCATATAAAAAAGAGAGAGATGGGACAACAGCCAGCAAGGATGGATGGATCAAATAAGGGTTTTTTGGAAGATGAGGGAGGCATGGGCATGGGAACAGCTAGTAAACAGAAGAGACTCAAGATAGGTGAAAGTGAAGATAATGGAGGAGCCAATCTCTAGTAGAAAATAAGATGAAATTGGGTCACACATGCATGTAGAAAGGTTTGCTTTGGCAAGAAAAGCCCCTCATCCTGTTAAGATGAGTGAAGAGGAGTGAGAGATAGGAATTGCAAAGGAGAGGAATAGCAACAGCTCTCCCCAATGGCTTTAATTTGTCTGGGGAACAAAAGGAAAGGTTCTCATTTGAGACACTTAATCTTCGGATGGTTTGAAGAATAAAAAGATCTGAAAAAAACAAGTGTGGTGAGTGGGATAATGACTCATTTGGGGAAATGTAAAAGGACTGCCTTGCTACAGTGAAGCCCATTTAAGATTACATAAGATAAATTGTAGTCACACTGTTTCATGGTTTTCTCCTGTTTCATTTAGCCACACAGGAGTAGGAGCAAAGGTAAAGGATGGAGTAAGTAAGTAATCATAGGCTGAAGCTTGGCAGGACATGATCGGAGATAGAGTAACGTGACAAAGGTCTCAAAAGAACATCGTGTAGAGATGAAGTAGTTCACTAAAGGAAAGAAAGGAGAATGCAAGGGTGATGGCCTAAGAGAGAACTAAGATGGAGAAGGACTAGAAATCACAATGAGAACATAGAACAGGGTTTGGGGTTGCAAAGTAGAAGGAAAAAGTGGAATGACATATATAATCCCAGATAAGGGAACTGCAAAATTCATAAACATGCAAGGGGACTATTTATATGTGATGGCAAGACTAATAATATAACAATGTCTATGTGTGCTGAAGAGAAATGGAAAAGAAAGTCATAGGAAAACTGAGAAACTGGGAGGTAAGAATGTTTGAGGGAGTATCACTATGGAGGCTGAAGTCACATAATGTTGTCTGTCCGTTGTTTTCAAAGAGGATCAACAAACAAGGAGACGCCTTCACTTGTGCAGTCGTACAGTGTCATCAACCTCACTCTATTCCTGAATCCTTAAAGTCCAGTTGCAGGACAAAAGTCAAGAAGATTGTCGATGGCCTAGGGAGCAGCAGATAAATTTGGCATCTTCAGTGTCTGACTACCCTTTAAGAACACTACAATGTCGCTCATCCACCCACTCTGCAGGGGAAGATCTTCACAAGCATGATATCCCCTTAATCTACCCCACAGGTTTAAGGCCTGTCAAAACAAGGCCTTTTCCCCCTGAGGTAATTGGGGTTAAGTGACTTGCCCAGGGTCACACAGCTAGGAAGTATTAAGTGTCTGAGACCAGATTTGAACTCAGGTC
Source organism: Myrmecobius fasciatus (assembly GCA_023553655.1). NCBI lineage: Eukaryota > Metazoa > Chordata > Mammalia > Dasyuromorphia > Myrmecobiidae > Myrmecobius > Myrmecobius fasciatus. Next base: position 99,130 of record JAJPUD010003305.1, on the reverse strand, counting down.
CTCCTGACTTCAGAGCCAGTGCTCCATCCACTGCACCACCTAGCTGCCCCTGTGTCAGTTACTCTTAACCTGGTTTAAGCCCATCTGTTGAGATGGTTTTTTTGGAATGTGGTTCAACTTCTTGAAGCTACAAGTTAAAGTTGGGTGAATTGGGTGGAAACCAAAGATGGATGAACCTCTGAAAAGGGCTCAGCAAGCCCTACACAAGAGGTGCTAATGCTTCTGAACAACAAATGCAACCTAAGTCTCATAGCAGGAGCACAGGAGGTGGGAAGGATAGAAAATCTCTGTAAAATTGACAAATTCAATGAGGAAAGAAGAAGAGTATGCATCCTAGTGGTTTACAGGCAATAGCTACCATAATTTTGAATGAGTGGTAGATATGGACAGAGTGAACTTAAAAGGAGAGGTTACTGAGCAATGAAGTTAGAGAGCCTGGAAGTGGCAATGGGAAACAAGGGGCATCCAACTTCTCCACTATGACCAGTAAGTCAGGGGAATAAATTCATCACTGTAGACAGAACATTCAACAATTATCTAAGCCTTAGTATTTGAGATCTGACTTTTAATCTGCTCCTCTTTCTTAGCAATCTCATCATCTTCCATGAGTTCAATTATTATCTCTAGGCAGACTACTCCCCAATCAAAAGGCCTTATCTTTCTACTAAGTTCTCTTCTTCATCTTCCTCATGGACATCTACATTGAATAGTCCATAGGTATCTCAAAAGCAACATATCCAAAACAGAAGTCATTATTTTATTCCTACATTCCCTCCCCCAAATTATTCTTTCCTAACTTTCCTATTTCTATCAAAATCTCTACTACTGCCATCCTTCTAGTTACCTAAGTATACAACATCAGCAACATTTTTCACTCTCCCCTCCTTAAATTAGGCATTAAACTTTGTCAACTGTACTTCCACAACCCTTCTATCTGTTATTCAGATCTAAATCTCATCACCTCTTACTCAAACTAATGTAAATCTATTATGGTAGGATAATCTCAAAAGAAAAATACAAGAATGAGAAAGAGGGATGTGTTAGAGGAAGAGAAAAGAGGGAAAATTATATTACATAAAAGAGGCATGTAAGGAAGAGTTTTTAATGGTAGAGGGAGAAATGGAGAGAAACAATGTTTGAATTTCATTCTCACCTAAATGGGTTCAATGAGGAAACACACACACACACACACACACACACACACACAGAGTTGAGTACAGAAATCCATTTTACCCAACAAGAAAGTAGGAAAGTGGGAAGGCAGAGAGGGTAATAAGAGGGAGGGTATAGAAAGGGAAAGACTGGTCAGAAGTAAAATACACTTCTGAGAAGGGAACAACATTAAAAAAAAAAAAACGTATAAACAGAAGAGAATAGGAAGGAGGGAAATACCAAATTAGCAGTCATAATGGTGAATGTGAATGAGATGAACTCATCAGTAAAATGGAAAAAGATGGCAGAATGGATTGGAAACTAGAATCCAATATTATGTTGTTTACAACAGACATATTCAAACAAAAAGACAAACACACAGAATTAAAATATAGTAAAATCTACTTTGTTTTAGCTAAAATAAAAAAAGATAGAAGTGGTGACTATAATCTGAGATAAAGCAAAAACAAAAATAGACCTAAAAATAATCAGGGAAACTGTATTTTGCTAAAATATACTATGGACAATGAATTGGTATCACCTAGGTTCTTGAAGGAAACATTAAGTGAATTAGAGGAAATAGTAAAACTATACTAATGGAAGACCTCAATTTAGTCCACTGCAGATCTGGATAATTCTAACCATAAAATAAACAATAAGAAAGAAGATAAATAGAATTTTTTAAAAGTTAGGTATAATGGATCTCTGGATAATACTGAATGGGAAAAGAAAAGCATATATCTTTTTTCTCAAGTGTATATAACATCTTTTTTAAAAAATTTTATTATTTTTTTTATTTGCAAAACATATGTACGGGTAATTCCTTTTTTTTTTTTTTAAATTATATTGAAAAGCTTTTATTTCATAGGACATGTTTCTCAAAACTTAGAGCTATCAAAATTTGATCTGGGCTCCCATAGAAAGAAGTGGTTTTCCCTCTCTTGGAGGTCTTCAACTAAATTTTGAATGGATGCTTTCCTGCTATATTAAAGAACATCCGGTTGAAATATTGATAGAATTCCATTATTTCTGGAGCCCTTTCATTTGTGAGTTTTGGTTAATCCTATTGTATATAAAATCTTTCTAGTGCTGGAACATATTTCCTTTTTTTTTTTTTTAATATAAAGCTTTTTATTTACAAAATATATGAGTGACCTTTCAACATTGACCTTTTAGCAAAAACTTTTTTTTTCCCAAGCTTTTCCTCTCCTTCCCCCCACCCCCCACCCCTAAATGACAGGTAATCTAATACATGTTAAATAGGATAAATTATATGACAAATACAATACATGTATACATATCTATACAGTTATCTTACGGCACAAGAAACATCAGATCTAGAAAGAGAAGAAAAAACAACCTAAGAAGGAAAACAAAATGCATGGAAATATTCACAGAAAGTGTTAAAATGCTGTGTTGTGGTTCATTCTCAGTTCCCACAGGCCTCTCTCTGGATGTATATGACTATCTTCATCGCAAAACAACTGGTTTGAATCACATCATTGTTGAAGAGAACCATGTCCATCAAAATTAATCATCGTATAGTCTTGTTGCTGTGTATAATGTTCTCCTGGTTCTGCTGATTTCACTCAGCATCAGTTCATGCAAGTCTCTCCAATCCTCTCTGAAATCCTCCTGTTGGTCATTTCTTACACAACAATAATATTCCATAACATTCATATACCATAATTTATTCAGCCATTCTCCAATTGATGGGCATCTTTTCAATTTCCAGTTTCTTGCCACTACAAAAAGGGCTGCCACAAACATTTTTGCACATGTGGGTCCCTTTCCCTCCTTTAAAATCTCTTTGGGATATAGGCCCAGTAGAAACATTGCTGGGTCAAAGGGTATGCACAGTTTGATAACTTTTTGAGCATAGCTCCAAATTGCTCTCCAGAATGGTTGGATCCATTCACAGTTCCACCAACAATGTATCAGTGTCCCAGTTTTGCCACATCCCCTCCAACAGTTATTATCATTTCCTGTCATTTTAGCCAATCTGACAGGTGTGTAGTGGTATCTCAGAGTTGTCTTAATTTGCATTTCTCTGATCAATAGTGACTTGGAGCACCTTTTCATGTGACCAGAAATAGTTTCAATTTCTTCGTCTGAAAATTGTCTGTTCATATCTTTTGACCATTTATCCATTGGAGAATGGCTTGAATTCTTATATATTTGAGTCAATTCTTGATATATTTTAGAAATGAGGCCTTTATCAGAAACTTAGGATGTAAAAATATTTTCCCAGTTTACTGCTACCCTTCTAATCTTGTCTGCATTCATTTTGTTTGTACAAAAACTTTTTAACTTGATATAGTCAAACTTATCTATTTTGTGATTAATGATGACCTCTAGTTCTTCTTTGGTCACAAATTCCTTCTTCCTCCACAGGTCTGAGAGGTAGACCATCCTACATTGTTCTAATTTGTTTATAATATCATTCTTTATGCCTAGATCATGAATCCATTTTGACCTTATCTTGGTATATGGTGTTAGGTGTGGGTCATTGCCTAATTTCTTCCACACTAGTTTCCAATTATCCCAGCAGTTTTTATCAAATAGTGAGTTTTTATCCCCAAAACTGGGGTCTTTGGGTTTATCAAACACTAGATTACTATTGTCATTGAGTATTTTGTCCTGTGAACCTAACCTATTCCACTGATCCACTACTCTATTTCTTAGCCAGTACCAAATGGTTTTGGTGACCACTGCTTTATAATATAGTTTTAGATCTGGTGCAGCTAGGCCACCCTCATTTGCATTTTTTTTCATTAATTCCCTTGAAATTCTTGACCTTTTCTTTTTCCAGATGAACTTTGTTGTTATTTTTTCTAGTTCAGTTAAATAATCTCTTGGGAGTTTGATTGGTATAGCACTAAATAGATAGATTAGTTTAGGTAGTATTGCCATCTTTATTATATTCGCTCGACCTATCCAAGAGCACTTGATGTTTTTCCAATTGTTTAGATCTGACTTTATTTGTGTGGAGAGTGTTTTGTAGTTTTGCTCATATAGATCCTGACTTTCCCTTGGCAGATATATTCCCAAATATTTTATACTATCGATAGTTATTTTGAATGGAATTTCTCTTTGTATCTCTTGCTGTTGCATTTTGTTGGTGATGTATAAAAATGCTGAGGATTTATGTGGATTTATTTTGTATCCTGCAACTTTGCTAAAGTTGTGGATTAATTCTAATAGTTTTTTAGTTGATTCTCTAGGGTTCTCTAAGTAGACCATCATATCATCTGCAAAGAGTGATAATTTGGTTTCCTCATGACCTACTCTAATTCCTTTAATATCTTTTTCTTGTCTTATTGCCAAGGCTAGCATTTCTAATACAATATTGAACAGTAATGGTGATAGTGGGCAACCTTGTTTCACCCCTGATCTTATTGGGAATGGTTCCAGTTTATCACCATTACATATGATGCGAGCTGATGGTTTTAAATAGATGCTACCGACTATTTTAAGGAAAAGTCCATTAATTCCTATACTCTCTAATGTTTTTAATAGGAATGGATGTTGGATTTTATCAAATGCTTTTTCTGCATCTATTGCGATTATCATATGTTTTTTGTTAATTTGGTGATTAATATAGTCAATTATGTTAATAGTTTTCCTAATATTGAACCATCCCTGCATTCCTGGTATAAATCCTACTTGGTCATGGTGTATTATTCTGGGAATGATTTTCTGTAATCTCTTTGCTAATATTTTATTTAAGATTTTTGCATCAATATTCATTAAGGAGATTGGTCTATAATTTTCTTTCTCTGTTTTTGTTTTACCTGGTTTAGGTATCAGTACCATGTCTGTATCATAAAAAGAGTTTGGTAGGAGTCCTTCATTCCCTATTTTTTTGAATAGTTTATATAATATTGGAGTTAACTGTTCTTTAAATGTTTGGTAGAATTCACATGTAAATCCATCTGGTCCTGGGGATTTTTTCTTAGGGAGTTGATTAATGACTTGTTTTATTTCTTTTTCTGAAATGGGACTATTTAAGTAATTTATTTCCTCTTCTGTTAATCTAGGCAATCTATATTTTTGTAGATATTCCTCAATTTCACTTAGGTTATCAAATTTATTGACATACAGTTGGGCAAAGTAACTCCTGATTATTGCTCTAATTTCCTCTTCATTGGTGGAAAGTTCTCCCTTTTCATTTTTGAGACTAACAATTTGATTTTCCTCTTTCCTTTTTCTAATTAAATTAGCCAGAGGTTTATCTATTTTGTTGGTTTTTTCATAAAACCAACTTTTAGTTTTATTTATTAATTCAATAGTTTTTTTACTTTCAATTTTACTAATCTCTCCTTTTATTTTTAGGATTTCAAGTTTGGTATTTGATTGGGGGTTTTTAATTTGTTCTTTCTCTAGCTTTTTTAGTTGCAAGCCCAATTCATTGATTTTCTCTTTTTCTATTTTATGCAAATAAGCATCTAGAGATATAAAATTTCCCCTTATTACCATTTTGGCTGTATCCCACAAATTTTGGTATGTTGTCTCATTATTGTCATTCTCTTGAATGAAATTAGTAATTGTGTCTGTAATTTGCTGTTTCACCCATTCATTCTTTAGGATAAAATTATTTAGTTTCCAATTGGTTTTTGGTCTATTTTCTCCTGGCCTTATATTGCATGTGATTTTTATTCCATCACGATCTGAAAAAAATGCATTTATTATTTCTGCCTTCCTGCATTTGATTTTGAGGTTTTTGTGTCCTAACACATGGTCAATTTTTGTATAAGTTCCATGGACTGCTGAGAAAAAAGTAAACTCCTTTCTGTCTCCATTTAATTTCCTCCAAAGATCTATCATACCTACCTTTTCTAACATTTTGTTTACCTCCTTAACTTCTTTCTTATTTATTTTGTGGTTTGATTTTTCAAGTTCTGAGAGAGGGAGGTTGAGATCCCCCACTATTATAGTTTTGCTGTCTATTTCTTCTTGCCTCTCTCTGAACCTTTCCTCTAGGAATTTCCATGCTATACCACTTGGTGCATATATGTTTAGTATTGATATTGCTTCATCATCTATGGTACCCTTTAGGAAGATATAATTTCCTTCTTTGTCTCTTTTAATTAAGTCTATCTTTGCTTTTACTTGGTCTGAGATCAGGATTGCTACCCCTGCTTTTTTTTGTTCACCTGAAGCATAATAGACTCTGCTCCAGCCTTTTACCTTCACCCTGTATGTATCTCTATGTTTTAGATGTGTTTCTTGTATATAACATATTGTTGGATTCTGGTTTTTAATCCAATCTTCTATCTGCTTCTGCTTTAAGGGAGAGTTCATTCCATTCACATTCACAGTTAAAATAACTAATTCTGTATTTCCTGCCATCTTATTTACCCTAGCTTATGCTTTTCTCTTTCTTATCCTCTTTCCCTCCTCCTTACTATTTTGCTTTTGAAAAGCACTTCCCTCAAACAATCCTTCCCCTTTAGAGCCCCACCCACCCCTTTTTCCCCCC
>JAJPUD010003305.1:23198-87014 GCA_023553655.1 Myrmecobius fasciatus | reverse complement strand
GACCATCTTCTTCCCTGGAAGATAATGCTCATTCTAGCTGGGTAACTTATTCTTGGCTGTAATCCAAGTTCCTTTGCCCTTCGGAATATCTGATTCCAGGCCCTTCGATCCTTCAAAGTAGAAGCTGCTAGGTCCTGTGTGATCCTAATTGTAGCTCCCCGATATTTAAATTGTTTCTTTCTGGCTTCTTGTAATATCTTTTCCTTGGTATGATAGTTCTGGAATTTAGCCACGATATTTCTGGGGGACTTAATTTTGGGTTTCTTTCAGGAGGTGATCGGTGGATTGTTTCAAGGAGTATTTTGCCTTCTGGGTGTAAAATATCAGGGCAGTTTTCTTTTATGATTTCCTGGAAGATAGTGTCTAGGTTCTTTTTTTCATCATGGCTTTCCTTAGATTGTCTCTCCTAGATCTATTTTCCAGGTCAGTTGTTTTTCCTAGGAGATATTTCATGTTTTTCTCTATCTTTTCATTTTTTTGTTTTTGTTCGACTGATTCTTGAAGTCTTGATGAGTCATTCATTTCCAATTGTTCGATTCTAATTTTTAATGTCTTATTTTCTTCAGTTACTGTTTTTAGTTCCTTTTGCAATTGACCAATTACATTTTTTTGTTCATTGCATTCTTTTTCCATTTTTTTCTATTTTATTTTGCAGTGATCTCATTTCGTTTCCCCATGTTTCTTCTAACTCTCTTTTAAGATTTTTTATGCAATCTTCAAAGAAAGCCTTGTGACATGGAGACCAGTTTATGTATCTCTTTGGGGCTTTACCTTTAGGGGCCTCAGGATTTGAGGTCTGTTCTTCCCTCTCTCCATAAAAGTTGTCTATGGTGAGAGCTCTTTTTGGTTTTTTATTCATTTTTTTTTTTAAAGGGGTGAGCTCTGTTTAGGGCAAAGGTGGGACAGCTGCTTTAATTTGCCCTGGGGCAGTTCTGCTGATTGAGTTATTTCAGGAACTGGGCAGTTCTGCTGATTGAATTATGTCAGGTGCTGGGCAGTTCTGCTTTAGTTCACCCTGGGGCAGTTCTGCTGATTGAATTATTTCAGGTACTGGGCAGCTCCACTGATTGAATTATTTCTGGTGCTGATCAGTCCTGTTGTTTGATTGATTGCTTTAAGGTGCTGTGTAATGGCAGCTAGTTCCGATGCTCATCAGGGGTTCAGTGGTTCACAATCTATCCCCCTCAAAAGGCAGACCCTCCAAACCACCTGCCCACAATCAGGGCAGATTGTTCCAAGAGGCCCGCAGAAGACTCCCAGGTGTGTGAAAAGCACAACGCTCCCACTCCTGTTCTGACTCCTGTTCCAGCTCCCTGCTCCAGCTCCCTGCCCCGGTCTCCCTGTGCTGCAGTCTGGGTTCAGTAGACCACCCCCCTGCCCAATTAAAACAGACCTGTTTTGAGGTTCTTCCCGAGTATCTTCTTCTAGAATCGTGTTGTTCTCCAGATATTGTGGATTTTTTTGCTTCAGAATCAGTCTAGAGGCTTCATATGTTGTTGGTTTGAGGGGAGGTTAGAGGAGGTTACAGAGACTCCTGTCTGATCTCCGCCACCATGGCTCCACCCCCGGAAGGAAGTCATGTACGGGTAATTCCTAAACATTAACCCTTACAAATCTTTCTGTTACAAATTTTTCTCCCCTACTCCTCACCCCTCCCCTAGATGGTAGGATATCCACTACATGATAATTATGTTAGAATACTTAAGAAATCGAATATATATATAGTTATTACATCATTTTTTGTGCAGCAGAAATTGTATCTACAAGAAAGAATAATCGGATAAAGGAAATACAATGCAAGCAAACCTCAATAGAGAACATGAAAATGTTATGTTGTGGTCCACATTTCACATCCCTCTCTCTGGGTGTATATGGCTCTCTTCACCGAACATGTATATAACATCGTCACAAAAACTATGTACTAGAACATAAAAACCTCACAAACAAAATGCAGAAAAGAAGAAATATTATATGCACTCTTTGGAGACTAAAACACAATGAAAAATTACATTCAATAAATGGCCTTTAAATCATACATTAAAAGTTAAATAGAAACCAAATAATATAATCCTAAGTAATGAATGGGTCAAAGAATAATAATAATTTCATTTCAGATAACAAACAATAAGGCAGCACACCAAAATCTGTGAGATACAGCAAAAGCAGTACCTGTGGAAATTTTCATATCTGTAAATAACACATCAGTAAAAGAAAGGAATCAATAAATTGAGCATACAACTAAAAAAAAAAACTAGAAAAAGAACAAATTTAAAATGCTCAATTAAACAACTATATGGAAATCCTGAAAATCAATGGAGAAATTATGAAATTGAGAGTAGAACCAGGAGGATATTGTACACAGCAACAGCAAGATTATATGATGATTCATTCTGACAGACGTGGCTCTTTTCAACAGCAAGGCGATTCAGGCTGGTTCCAATGGTCTTATGACAAAGAGAGCCATCTGCATCCAGAGAGAGGACTGTAAAGACTGAGTGTGGATCACAACATAGTATTTTTACCTTTTTTATTGTTGTTTGCTTAGTGGGAAAAAAGGAAGGAAAAGAAATTTGGAACACAAGGTTTTGCAAAACTGAATGTTGAAAATTATTTATGCACATGTTTTGAAAATAAAAAACTTTAATCAAAAAAATAAATTATGAAACTGAAAGTTTAAAAAATTATTAAAATTAGGAGCTATTTAAAAAAAATATCCAAACTATTGTCTAGTTTGATTCAAAAAAAGAAAAAAATCAAATTGTTAACTTCAATATGACAAGAGTAAATGCAAAAACCAATAAAGATGAAATTAAAGCAATTATCAGGAACTATTTTGCTCAATTATATTCCCCTAAAACCCAACAATTTATTTTTATTTTTTTTATTAAAGCTTTTTATTTGCAAAACATATGTATGGGTAATTCTTCAACACTGACCCTTACAAAGCTTTCTGTTACAAATTTTTCCCCCCTTAATTCCCACCCCTCCCCCAGATGGCAGGAAGTCCACTACATGTTAATTATGTTAAAATACTTCACAAATCAAATATATGTATGCATATTTCCACACTTATCTTGCTGTGCAAGAAAAATCATGTCTACAAGAAAAAAAAATCAGAGAAAGGAAACAATGCAAGCAAACATCATTAGAGAGCATGAAAATGTTATGTTGTGGTCCACATTTCATATCCTTCTCTCTGCATGTATATGGCCTTCTTCACTGACCAATTGGAACTGGTTTGAAGCATCTCATTGTTAAAGAGAGCCATGTCCATCAGAATTGATCATCATATAATATTGTTGTTGTGGTGTATAATGATCTCCTGGTTCTGCTCACTTCACTCAGCATCAGTTCATGCAAGTCTCTCCAGGCCTCTCTGAAATCATCCTGCTGGTTGTTTCTTATAAAACAATAATACTCCATAACATTCATATACCATAATTTATTCAGCCATTCTCCAATTGATGGGCATCCATTCAGTTTCCAGTTTCTAGCCACTACAAAAAGGGATGTTACAAACATTCTTGCACATGTGGGTCCCTTTCCCTCCTTTAAGATCTCTTTGGGATATAAGCCCAATAGAAACATTGCTGAGTCAAGGGGTATGCACAGTTTTATAACTTTTTGAGCATAGCTCCAAATTGCTCTCCAGAATAAACCCAACAATTTAAATGAAATGTATGAACATTTAGAGAAATATAAATTGCCCAGATTAACAGAACAGGAAAGAGAACATTTAAATAACCCTATCTTAGGAAAAGAAATTGAACAAGCTATAAATGAGCTCCCTAGGGAAATAAAAAACCAAGGAACAGATGGATTTTCAAGTAAATTCTACCAAACATTTAAAAAATAATTAATTCCAATATTATATAAACTGTCTGAAAATATAAAGATAGAAGTCCTAACAAATTCCTTCTTTGGGACAAATAAGGTTCTTATATCTTATATCTAAACCAGGGTTAACAAAAACAGAAAAAAAGAAAACGAAAAACCAATTTCCTTAATGAATATTCATGAAAAATTTAAATAAAACACTAGCAAGGAGATTATAGCAGTATATTATATAAATCATCTACTATTACCAGACTGGATTTATATAAAAAATGCAGGACTGGTTCAATTATTAGGAAAGCTACAAGCATAATTGGCCATATCAATAACAAAAACAATTTTTAAAAATCATGATTATATCAATAGATGTAAAAGAAACTTTTGTCAAAAAACAATACCCATTCCTATTAAAAACATTAGAAAACAGGAATAAATGGAGCTTTTTTTAAAGTAGTATCTATGGGAATAATCCAAAAACCTTTCCAGTAAGATCAGAATTGAAGCAAAGATGTCCATAATTACCATTCTTATTCAATATTGAACTAGAAGTGCTAGCTATATCAATAAAACAGAAAAGAAAAAAAAAGAAATTGGAGGAATAAATATAAATAACAAGGAAACAAAACTATCCTTTTTGCAGAATCCTACAGAATCAACTAAAAACTCATTGAAACAATAACTCTAGAAAAGTGGCAGTACATAAACAAACCCTCAAAATCATCAGCATTTCTATATATTACCAAGAAAATCCAGCAGGAAGAAAAAGGAAGAGAAATTCCATGTATATTAAGTGCAGATAGTATAAAAAACTTGGGAATCTACTTGTCAAGACACACACAGAACTATATGAATATTATTACAAAACACTCTTCATCCAAATAAAGATAGATCTAAGTAAATGGAGAAATTAATTCCTAGGCCAAGACAATATAATAAAAATGAAAATGTCACCTAAATTAATTTATTTATTCAGTACTATACCAAACTAATAAAGAATTACTACATGTAACTAAAAAAATAACAAAATTCATCTGGAGGAATAAAAAGTCAAGACTATCAAGAGATTCAATTGAAGAATATATGAACAAATTATGGTATATGAATGTTATGGAATATTATTGTTCTATGAGAAATGATCAGTAGAATGATTTCAGAGAGGCTTGGAGAGACTTACATGAACTGATGCTGAGTGAGATGAGCAGAACCAGGAGATCATTATACACAGCAACAAGACTATATGATGATCAATTCTGATGGACATGTCCCTCTTCAACAACGAAAAGTTTCAAACCAGTTCCAATTGTTCAGTGAAGAAAGCCATATACACCCAGAGAGAGGGATATGAATGTGGACCACAACATAACATTTTCATGCTCTCGATTGATGTTTGCTTACATTGTGTTTCCTTTCTCTGATTTTTCTTTCTTGTAGATATGATTTTTCTTGCACAACAATGATAAGTGTGGAAAAATGCATACATATATTTGATTTTTCAAGTATTTTAACATAATTAACACATAGTGGATTTCCTGCCATCTAGGGAAGGGGTGGGAACTAGGGGGGAAAAATTTGTAACAGAAAGCTTTGCAAAGGTCATTGTTGAAGAATTAGCCATACATATGTTTTGCAATTAAAAAGCTTCAATAAAATGCATTAAAAAGAAGACTACCGAGATTTAAACATGGTTTCAAAGAAAAATGCTAATTGAACCCAAGGCCAACACAAATTCCTGGAAGAGTTAAAGAAAGATTTAAGAACGGTATCAGATCACAACAGTATTTTCACCTTTTTTGTTGTTGTTTATTTGCTTTTTTTTCTTTCTCATTTTTTTCCTTTTTGAACTGATTTTTCTTGTGCAGCATGATAAACATGGAAATACGTTTAGAAGAATTGCACATGTTTAACTTATATTAGATTATTTGCTATCTGGGGAAGGGAGGTGAGGGGAAAGAAGGGAGAAAAATTTGGAACACAAGGTTTTGTAAGGGTGAATACTGAAAACTATATTTGCATGTATTTTGAAAATAAGAAACTATTATTTTAAAAAAGAATGGTATCAGAAAACTTTTAAAAAAAGAAATGAGAGTGGTACAGGAAATGACAAAAAAAATCAATAAATTGGCATATGATGCATAAAAAAATGAAGAAAATAAGACCTTTAAAAACAGAATTGGCCCAATGGAAAAAGCAGCACAAAAATTTATTGAAGAAAAGAACTCCTTTAAAAGTATAATTGGTCCATTCTGTAGAGCCATTTGGAACTATGCCCAAAGGACTATAAAACTATGCACACTCTTTGATCCAACAATACCACTGCTAGGCCTATATCTCAAACAATCCAAAAATGGGGAAAACACCTATTTGTACAAAAATACTTACAAGCAGTTCTTTTTGTGGTGACTAAGATTGGAAATGCAATCATCAATTGAAGTATAGCTAAACAAACTGTAGTATATTGTTGTAATGGAATATTATTGTGCTATAAAAAATGATGAGCAGGATGATTTCAGAAAAACCTGGGAGGATTTACCTGAATTGATGCATAGTGAAGTGAACAGAACCAGGAGAATATTGTATAGAGTAACAGCAATATTGTTTGATGACAAACTATGAAAGACAACTATTTTCAGCAATACAATGACCTAAAACAATCCCAAAGGATTAATAACAAAGCACATTATCTGCCTCCAGAGAAAGAACTAATGTTTTGTTTGTTTTTTGCTGAGACAAATGGGGTTAAGTGACTTGTCCAGGGTCACACAGCTAGGAAGTGTTTAGTGTCTGAGATCAGATTTGAACTCAGGTCCTCCTGACTTCAGGCTGGTACTCTATCCACTGCCACCACCTAGCTGAAAGAACTGATATTGTTTCAATACAGAATGAAGCATGCTATTTTTCATTTTCCTTTTTTAAGTCTTATATAAAATGATTACTATGGAAATGTTTTAAATAATTATACATGCATAAATCTATATTTGATTGCTTACTGTCTCAGGGAGGAGGGAGGAGAAAAAAGGAGGGAGGGACAGAATTTGAAATTCAAAACTTTAAATAAATGTATTTTTAATGGGAAAAAAAGTAGAATTAGCCAAATGGAAGGTATAAAAGTTCAGTGAAGAAAATTATTCCTTAGTAATTAAAACTGGGCAAGTAGAAGCTAATGACTCCATGAAACTTCAAGAAACAATAAAAGAAAGTTAAAAGAATGAATAAAAAATTAAATGGAAATGTGAACTATCTCACAGGAAAAAAAAACCTGATCTGGAAAACAGATTGAGAAGAGATAATTTAAGAATGTTTGGACTACCTAAAAGTCATGATTTAAAAAAAAAAAATTTTAAAGCCTATTTAAGAAAATTATAACAGAAAACTTCCTGGATAGCTTAGATTCAGAGGGTAAAATAAACACTGAAAGAATCTACCAATCACCTCCTGATAGAGATCACAAAGTAAAACTCCAGGTCAACAAAAAATATTGCAAGTAACCAGAAAGAAACAATTCAAATATTGTGAAGCCATAGCCAGGATCAGCTTCCAACTTAAAAGAAAAAGAGGATATGGGATATGATATTCTGGAGAGTAAAGGAGCTAGGATTATAACAATAACTGTAACCTACCTAGAAAAACCGAATATAATACTTTTTTTTCTTTATTAAAGCGTTTTATTTGCAAAACATATGCATGGATAAATTTTCAAAATGGATCCTTGCAAAGCCTTCTGTTCCAAATTTTTTTCTTCTCCCCCCCTTCCCCTAGATGGCAGGTAATCCAATACATGTTAAATATGTTAAAATACATGACAAATCCAATATATGTATATGTATTTATACAGTTATCTTGCTGTACAAGAAAAATTGGATCTAGAAGGAAAAAAAAACTGAGAAGGAAAACAAAATGCAAGCAAACATGCACAGAAAGCGTTAAAATGCTATGTTGTGTGTGCAAAAATGTATGTGGCAGCCCTTTTTGTAGTGGCTAGAAACTGGAAACTGAATGGATGACCAGCAATTAGAGAATGGCTGAATAAATTATGGTATATGAATGTTATGGAATATTACTGTTCTGTAAGAAACGACCAGCAGGACCAGTCTCCGGAGAGACTTGTATGAACTGATGCTGAGTGAAATGAGCAGAACCAGGAGATCATTATACACACCAACAACAATATTACATGATGATCAATTCTTATGCACGTGACTCTCTTCAACAATGAGATGATCCAAACTAGTTCAGTGATGAAGAAAGCCATATACACCCAGGGAGAGGCCTGTGGGATCTGAGTCTGGACCACAACATAATATTTTCACACTCTCTATTGATGTTTGCTTGCATTATGTTTTTCTTCTCATGTTTTTTTTTTTTTTTTCTGTACAGCAAGATAACTGTATAAATATATATATATATATTCGATCTGTCAAATATTTTAACATAATTAACATGTATTAGACTTCCTGCCATCTGGGGGAGGGGGAAAGGGATAGGAGGGAAAAATTTGTAACAAAAAGCTTTGCAAGGGTCAATGTTGAAAAATTACCTATGCATATGTTTTGCAAATAAAAAGCTTTAATTTAAAAAAAAAAAAGATTTTTAAAAAATGGTATGTTGTGGTCCACACTCAGATACCACAGGCCTCTGCCTGGGTGTATAGCCATATATGGCTTTCTTCATCACTGAACAGTTGGAATTGGTTTGAAACATCTCATTGTTAAAGAGAGTCATGTCCATCACAATTGATCATTATATGCTGAGTGAGATGAGCAGAACCAGGAGATGGTTGTACACGGCAACAACAGTACTATATGAGGATCAGTTCTAATGGACATGACTCTCTTCAACAATGAAATGCTTCAAACCAATTACAATTGTGCAGTGAAGAAGGCCATATACATTCAGAGTGAGGGATGTGAAATGTGGACCACAACATAACATTTTCATCTTCTCTATTGAGGTTTGCTTGCATTGTATTTCCTTTATCGGATTATTCTCTCTTATAGATATGATTTCTCCTGAACAAAAAAAAAAAATGATGTGTGGCAATAACTATACATATATTCGACTTAAGTATTCTAACATAATTATCATGTAGTGGATATCCTGCTATCTAGGGGAGGGGTGGGAAGTAGGGGGGAAAAATTTGTAACAGAAAGCTTTGTAAGGGTTAATGTTTAGTAATTACCCATACATATGTTTTGAAAATAAAAAGTATTAATAATAAAAAAAAGATAAAAAAAAAAAAGAATTGATCATCATATAGTCTTGCTGTTGCCGTGTATAATGATCTCCTGGTTCTGCTCATTTCACTTAGCATCAAAAACTGAATATAATATTAAAAAATGGATAAGTAATGAAATGAAAAATTTCAAAGTATTCCTGATGAAAAAGATTAGAGATGAATAGAAATCTTGTCATTCAAACAGAAAACTTAAAAGCAGCATAAAAAGATAACCATGAAAGTATATATGGGATTTAATGGGGCTAAATGGTTTACATTTTGAATTGTGGTGTTAGAAAGACTTTTGAGACTCTACTGGACAGCAAGAAGATCAAATCAGTCAATACTTAAAAGAAGTTAATTCAGGCTAGTCAATGGAAGGTCAAATACTGAAGTTTAAATGCTTTGGTCACATAATAAGAGGACAGGACTCACTGGAAAGACTGATATTGGGATTGAAAGAAAGGGAAAAGAGTTTAGCAAAGGATGAAATGGATAAATAGTATCAGAGACAAGAAGCATGAACTTGGGCAAATGTCAGAAGATAGTGGACAGAAAGACAGAAAGGCTTGTCATGCCCTAGTCCATGGGGTCCCAAAGAGCTGCACACTACTGAATGATTACATTCAAAAAGAACAACCTGTGTCATATGATTGTGATGGAGTACTATTACTCCATCCAAGAGATGAAAAGGAGAGATAGCCAGATGACACAGTGGATAGAATACTGACTCTGGAGTCAGGAGGACCTGAGTTCAAATCTGACCTCAGACACTTAACACTTCCTAGCTGTGTGACCCTGGGCAAGTCACTTAGCCTCAATTACCTCAATTAAAAAAAAAAAAAAAAAAAGAAAAAAGAAAGAAAGAAAGAAAGAAGGGGTTGATTTCAGAAGAAACATGGCAAGACCTATAAGCAGATACAAAATGACGAGAAGAATAGAAAAATCATTGTGCACATTACCAGGAATGTTGTAATAATGATCAATTATGTAAGACTTACCTCTTCTGATCAATATAGTAATCCAAAACAATTTCAAAGGATTCATCATGAAAAAATGCTATCCATCTCCAAATTTTCTTGCTTTTATTTTTTTGCTTTTTTGTGATATGTCTAATATGGAAATACATTTTCCATGATTTCACTTGCATATCTGATATACTGTTTTCAGTAGGTAGAGAGGGGATGGGAAAAGAGGAGACAATCTGAAACTCAAGTCTTGAAAAGAAAAGAAGGCTCAAAATAAATAAATAAAAGAAAAAAATACCTGGGTAAACTTAAATGAATTGATGCAAAGTGAAGTGAGCAGAACCATGAGAACAATCTATACAGTAATAGTAATATTGTAAACATAATCAACCATGAAGAACTTAGTAAGACTGATAAATTCAATGATGCATCACAATTCCAAAGTACCCATGATGTAAAATTCTATCCACTTCCAGAGAGAGAACTAATAGATTCATACTGCAGATTGAAATTGAGATTTTAATTAAAAATTAATTAAATTAAATGAATTAAAAATACAAATTAAAAATAAAATGATGAAAATATTTTCCCTCATACGACTGTTTAAAATGGCCACCAAGTCTTTGCTCATGCTGTCTATCATCTCTGAAATGCTTTTATGAATCTGTCCTGATGACCCCATCATTAGTGATCTTCCTTACAAAATTGCTTTCTATTTATTTTGTACATAGTTTGTGTTCATTTATCTGTGTATGTGCTATTTTGTTCCTGTGCTCCCAGACTTCGGACTGTTTTGCTTTTTGTTTTCTAACAAAAGCTTTTGTTTCTCTAATAATAGCTAGCATTTATATAACTCTTGAAGGTCTGCAAAGTAGTTAGCTCATTTATTCCTCATAGCCTTGAGAGGTAGATGTTATCATGTCTTATTTTTTGGAAGAGGAAACTGCAGCAGAGATCATAAGTAACTTGCCTAGAGTCATTAGTCAGTAAGAACTCTAAGTCAAGTGCCCACTCTAAGTCAGGCATTTTGACAGCCACATCAGCAAACTCGATCTTTTCTATCTAGGATTGTGCTGGCATTCACAAAAGGTCCAACTGATGTGCTGCAATGAATCACTTGCTCTGTTCCTTTGGCCAAGTCTTTTCCCAGATCCTAGAAATGTCATGTCTACATTCTTTTTTTTTACTTGTCCAGCAGCTTCTCCCTTCTCCAAAATATTCTCTCTATTTTTACCCAACTCATTTTCTAGGCTTGTCATAATGACCATGTCTCTGCTATTTACAATCTCTCCTGTCACCTCCCACACTCAACTCTAGACCATTTTATTTCTTTCAATCTTTGGCTATTCTCACCCAAACTGCCTGGTTTTGTGTCTTACTGTACCTATGATTCATTTCCTCTGTTCAAGCTTTTAACTCCTTATATTTCTTTTATAGCACATGCCGTAAAGACCCTTTATTGATTTATTAATCAACTCATATATTTAGCAAATATTTATTGAAGTGCCATACTAAATACAAGGATATATAAGAACATTCCTGCCTTTAAAAAGCTTGCAACCTGGTAAAGGAGAAAAGAATCATGCAGAATATAAATCAAACTCTACCTTGTTAAGCACTTTCTAATTACAAAGATACTGTATACCTGCCAAAGCTGATCTACCATATTAGAATGTGAAGTCCTTTGCCAGATGGCTGACTAATACTAGCTCACATTTATGTAGTACTTAATAATGTACGAAACATTTTGCTGACAACAACCCTAAGAAAGAGGCAGTGTGAGTAATGAGAGGTAAAACTTTGATCTCTCCCAAGTTTTCTCACATCAAATTCTTACATAAAATTACTTTTTATGTCCAGATCTCAGTCTTAGGTCTGCCACTGTCCTGTCTGGTAGATGACTCTCCTGAACTAGTCACATTCTACTTCACTCCATTCTCTCCAACCTCTCCACTACAATAATGCCAACTGTATCCTTCAGTTCAAAGAACCATCGGATCATCACTGACAGAATTTCCAAATGAGGTGTGCCAGTCTTCTCCCTGGTTGTTCCACTAGCTACCCTTGTAACTCTATTTGTGTCATCTCTTCCTATTGGAATGTAAGTTCCTATCTCCTGTGCTTAAAAGTAGTTAATAAATATTTCATGACACTTACTAAATACAGTGAAACACCCTATAAGATTATAAATTTCTTGAGGAAAGGGATTGTGTTGCACTTTAACATTATATCTTCTTTTGAACCTAGCGATCTTACATTCAGTAAATGTTTAACAAATGTTGAGTGAATTTTGTTTTCTCTTTCCAGAGACTCTTATTGAGCAAATCTTTACTGAATTCATGATATTAAAAAATGAAACATCACACTCCCAACCTTCCACCATGATGTATTCCTTTCTCTTCCCCCCAGCAAAGTACTGATTCAATTGAATAACTAGACTAATGCTAAAGAAAAGAACTACTAATGCCTTTGCTTTTTCCTTAGCTATACCACAAATGGGGCAGCTAGGTGGCACAGTGGATAGAGAACCAGCCCTGAAGTCAGGAAAATCTGAGTTCAAATCTGGTCTCAGACACTTAACATTCCCTAGCTGTGTGACCCTGGGCAAGTCACTTAACCTCAACTGCCTCAACAAAAAGAAAATAAATAAATAAATAAGATATACCACAAATGCCTAAAAAAGCAAAATCAGAGGAGAAAAACCACACAAATATAAAACATAATTTAGACCTCATTTCTAATCTTTCCCTACTCTTTCCCCATTTCTAGATTTAATAACTATTTATTCAATTAGAAAGACTAGACAAATAATTACTTTCGGTTGAATTTTTGTGGGAATTGCTTGAATTATTGCAAATAATAGAATATCATTTGCCAAGGTGGATATACCAAATTTTCAAAATTAATGCAATTTATTCACCAAAACAAAATGGATACTGCATTACCAAAAGACTCAATCTAAATTGTTCTCTAATGTGCACTCTGGGCTTAAGAAAATAGTTTTCCTCCTATGCAATTTTTATGGAACCAAATAAAACCTTACAAGTGAATTAATCAAATCAAAATAAAACGTTAGTAAATAAAAATACAGCAAGTATACCTGATCGAAGGGAGACACCTAGTGGCAAAAACTTAGAATCACGGCTTTTCTTCATAGCTCAGAGTCAAGGAAAGGGTATTTCTAAGTCTCTCCATTTAGCCCTTATTCTCTACCAAGTTCTCTTCATTTGAATTCAGAAAACATTTGTGCAAACATCTATTGAGTGTCTATTGTGGGGAAGGCACAATTCTGGACATGGGGGATACAATGACAAAAATATTACTGTCCCTTCCCTCAAAGTGTCTACATTCTTTTTGGAGGAATGTGACATGTACATAACCAAATATAACATGAGACAACTTGAAGCAGGAGGGAATGCTAGCAGCTCTGGAAATCAAGAGAAGGCTTCATGGAGGAGGCTGGTACCTGAAGTGAGCTAAGAAGGAAAAAAAGTGTGGAAGACAAAGATGGAGAGAGTATATTTTAGTCATAGAATACCAAATGTTCAGAAGGAAGAAAGAAGGATGCTGAACTTAAAAGACAGCAAGAAGGCTGATTGGACTGGAACATCAAGTACGTGAAAGGTGGTATCATGAAATAAGGTTAGAAAGACAGGCTGGGGGTAGTTTATGAAAGGCTAAGGAAGGCACTGTATTTGATCATTAAGATACTGGGAGGACATCAAAAGTTTTGAGCAAGAGAGAAAAGCTTTTAAAAGATTATGAGATAGTTAGAAGGTGAACTGATTAGGATGAGGAGAGATTGGATGCAGGAAATGCAAGTAAAGGTCTACAGTTATATAGTACTAGGAGCTGAATAAATAGAAAGAAGGGGACAGATGCAAGAGATGCTATGGAGATAAGGAAGACAAAATGTGGCAATTAACTGGAACCTAACTTTAGAGCTCCATTACCTAATCTAACCTCTTCAATTTATTTTAATTTTTTTCAAATAAGCAAAATCCATCTTCTCTTCTTTCCATCTCCCTGACAGAAAGCCTTTGTAATAAAGCTTATGGAACAAATCCATATAATCAAATAAAACCCATTCCCATATGGGTCATGTCCTAAAATACATCAATTTTAATGAGTACTTGGGAGTCTATAACCCATCTGTCAAGAGAGGAGTATACATCATACACGTTCTGGAATGACTAATTCTCTCAGTTTAAAATATCTTGAAACTGAAGTCTAGAAAGTTGAAAATACTTCCCCAGAGTCACAAAAGCAGAAAGGGTTCAAACTGAAAACCTCTGACTGCAAATCCAGCAGCCATTTCACCACATAACCAGTCATTTAGAAAGGTAACAAGTACATTTTAGGTTCAAAAACAAAGTGTTCAAACATGCATGTATACACAAACTAAAAGAGTTATTTGATAGCATTTAAATTATATCTGCATTAAATTTTACTTTTGTTGGTTCAGAAACATCATTCTTTTTGAAAAGTCTAACAGTAATCCCATTTGTGAAGTTTCTTTGTAAAAGAATATCATCTTCAACTATCTGATTCATACTATAGCACTTAAGCTAAGATAAATATATTAAGTGCAGTATTTTGACCAAAACTTACCTACATACACTTGTGGATGATCATATTGAACATTAGTTATTTTATGCTAATCTAATGAGTCAATTTTATTTGAAGAGCAAATGTAGCCAATTTCCTTTTAAATATACACAGCAATTAAAAAACAATAACCTAAGCATCTATGTTAATAACATTATGTGCAAAGAACTATATAGGTGACACATTATTAAAACCAGTTAAGTTGTCCTCAGGTAAATTGTTTTCATATTATTTTTGGACCTGTTTAACATCATTATTAATACAATTTACATTCATTCTTGGAAAAAGTTTAATCTCAGACTAAATTACATTTACAAAATAATAACTATTGTTACCAATAAGAATAGCTAACAAAGGCAAAGAGCATGTTCCACTTTTCACAGAGCAGAGAGATGGAGTATTCTGTGTAACGAATAGCAAAGACCAGTGTTACTAAAGAGCAGACTACATCGAAGGAAGCAAAATATACGACTGGAAAGGTAGGAAATGGTCAGGTTATGAAGGGCTTTAAAAATTAAACAAAAGATTTCATATTTGATTCTAGAAGCAACAGAGAACTAACTACCAAAGATAAATGGATGGGAAGAAGGAAAAGAGGAGAGATGATAGTCATATTTATACTTTAGGAAAATTGATTTGACAGTCATACTCAATAAATATTTATTAAGTGCCAGGCACTCAGCTAAGTACTGGGCATACAAAGAAAGTTCTTGAGGACCTTACAATCACAGTATAAATGAAGGATGAACTATACAAGGCAGATATTTGAGACAGAGAGACCATCAGCAACCTTCTGCTATAGTCCAGGAGTAAAGCGATGATGGCCTGTTCCAGGGTGGTAGCAGTTTTAGGGGAGAGCTTAAAGAGGTATAGGTGAGAGATGTTCAGAAAGTAGAAATGATGAAAGACCTTGGCAACAGGCTGGATATGTAGTGTGAGAGAAGTTATGGAATTGAGGATGCCAATGTTGCAAACATGGAGGGCTGGATAGTTGTCAATATTAATAGGCAAGTTAGGTAGAGTGAGGGGAGAGTTTAAGGGAAAAGATAACGAGTTTAGCTTTGAGCATGTCTAGTTTAAGATGTCTACATAACAGGTATTTCAAGATGTCTAAGAACCATTTGGAAATATGACAGTAGAAGTCAGCAGACAGGTTAGGGCTGAACAAATAGATCTGAAAATCAGCCAGACAGATGATAATTGGATCAATAAAAGCCAAAAAGATCATCATGTGAAGTAGTATATAGAAAAAAAAAAGGAGACAGGAAGGAGCCTTAGAGGACACCCTTGGTTAGCAGGCATGACTTCAATGAATCTCCAGTGAAAGATATTAAGAAGGAACAGTCAGATGGGTAGGAGGAGAACTGAGAAAAAGTGATGTCAAAAACAAACAAACAAAAAAAAACACTTAGAGAGAAGAAAGATTCTGTCAAAGGCTGCAGCCAGATCAAAAAGGATGAAGACTGAGAAAAAGTCATTAGATGTGAGATAACTGGTAACTCTGAAGAGAACATTTTCAGTTGAATGATAAGGTTCAGAAGCCAGAGATAGAGAATTAAGAAGAGAGGATGAGGTTAAGAAACAGTGTTACCAGATACAAAGAGCTTCCTCAGTGAGTTTAGCCAGGAGAGGAAAGTTATGAACTAATACTAGCAGGATGGATGGATTAAGGGTTTTTGAGGATGTGAAAAATATGGGCATGTTTGCAGACAGTAGAATTGAGAATAGGGAGCAACAGAAGATAAGTGAAAGAGGAGGGATGATGGCAAAGGGAATCTACCAGAAAAAGTAGGATAGAATGGGACGGAGAGGTTTGTCTTAGCAAGAAGGGCTCACTAGGTAGAAAGAGCACTGGGCCCAGGGTCAGGAAGCTCTGGGTTCAATTCCCACTTTTGACACTAGCTGTGTGCCCTTGGACAAGTAACAATCTCTGCCTCAGTTTTCTCAACTGCAAAATAGGAGATAATAGCACTTAATTCCCAGGATTGTTGTGAAGATCAAATGAGATAATATTTATAAATACCTATCACAATACTTGGTATACAGTAAATTCCCTTCCCTCTCATCTCTTCATATGAGACAGTAGTAGATGGCATCTGAATGATATGAGATGAGAAACAAGATGAAAAGAAGGAGCTCTTGGCAAATGGTTTGATTTTTTTTTTCAGTGAAATATGAAATGAGATTTTCAGCTAGGAGTGTGTTATAGAAGTTTTGAAGAGTGATGAAAAGGTTTTGAAAAGTCACTGTGGCGGGCAGCTAGGTGGCGCAGTGGATAGAGCACCAGCCCTGAAGTCAGGAGGACCTGAGTTCAAATCTGGTCTCAGACACGTAACAGCTGTGTGACCCTGGGCAAGTCACTTAACCCCAATTGCCTCAGCAAAAAAAAAAAAAAAAAGTCACTGTGGCAAGTGAGATAATGAATCAGTTAGGCTGGGGTAAAAAGACTGCCTTGCAATAATGAAGACCCAGTTAAGATTATGTAACATAAATTTGTAGTAGATACACACAGAAGAGTGTTGTGATTTTCTCCAGCTTTATTCAGATATGAGAAGCAAAGGCAAATGAGGGAGTAATATAGGGCTCTTCAACAGAATAATGGGGCATGGAACTCAAGAGATAAGAACAATGTGGAGTTGAACTGGTTCACCAAGGGGTCAAATGGGCAAGGGAGGAGAGTATAGCCAATTCAGAAGTTACAGTCTATGAAAAACCTGAAGGAAGAAACCTGGAGGTTACAGGGTTAGGGAACTTAAGGTAGAGGAAGAAGTGGAATGAACGTCAAATTCACAAACATGAAAACAAACATGGGTGAGACACAGAAAAATAAAGGATATGACCATTTCTATAAGTAACTGAGGTAGGATGAAGGAGAACGTCAAAGGAAACTAAATTGAGGAATTGGGAAATTGGGAAAGAAGAAAGGGGAATGTTCTAAAGATCTGTAGATAAGAGTCAAAAGAATCTTTATATTATGGAAAATATGGATTGGATGAAACTCAAAGAAGTAGAGGTTACTGAGTAGTGAAAATAGAGGGAGAGCCTGGAAGTGGTAATGGAGAACCAAGAGTATTCCAATTCACTCACAATTGTGAGCTGGGGGCAATGAGTAGAAGTACAAACAGTTCCAGAAAGGGTGGTTAAGTTAGCTCTGTCATCAAGATAGAGCCAGGTCCAATCAATGCAAAAAAATAGAAGGTCAAGAAAGAAAATGTTTAAGATAAAAGCTAGTTTGCTACCAGTGAAGCAGGTATTCCAGGGGGGCAGAGTGTAAAAGATAGATAGTTTTTCAATGGGAGGAAAGGGCAGAGGATTGGCTAAAGGAAGAGATTAAGGGAACAGTCAGTAGGACACACACAACAGAATTTTAACAAAGGCAGTCAAGTTCATTATCATGAAGATGGGGAGAATATAACAGCATGGAAATATGTTAATCATTGAGAAAATAATTCAGGTAGGAATCTGGTCTTGGGTTAGAGCATCAGGCATCAGTGTGTAAGAAGAAAGCTGAGGTAAAAGGAAAGGTACTTGGAATGAGGTGAAATGACTTCTCAGAAAGGCAAGGGAATCTTCACTCTCAGGCAAATCAAATCCAGTGGCTGGAGACAGTGTTAGAAGAATGTGACAAGTCAATCAAGGAAGAATTAAAGAATCCCATAATAGTCCCACTGAGATCAGAAAGCATGAGTTTATAATGAGTTATGAACTCCACATGCAAATGATAAGTGTGATCCAGAATTGAGAATTGTCATGTAAATACCCCTTGACTTTTTCCGGGTATTAAATGGTTAATTCTAGAGTAAAGATTGTTTAGAGAGGAAAGGAATGACAGAACTAGAGAACAAAAATGGGTGGAGGTATTAGAGACTGCATTAATGAAAAGAACAGATTTAGGAGGGAGAAGGCAGAGAAAAATATTAAAGGGTAGAAACATACTATCCAAGAGTGAATTTCAAAGACATGGTATAGTTATGGGTAATAGAGGTAAATGGTGATCATTACTGGGAGGGATGAAGAGGCTGAGGAACCAGAGGACCAAGATGTTACAAGCAACATGAATATATACATTAAAGTCCTCAAATATCAGGACACAAGTAGGGACAGAGAGGAAAACTGTAAGAATCTGAACTGCTTCACAAAAGGAAGCAAAGTAGCCTGAAGGCCAGTAGATTACAGCAACAAAGATGAAGGCAGAGAACTTCAAAAGAAGAGAGAGGCTGCTGAGTGATGGCGGAGGGAAAGGATAAAACAGCAAGGGAGACCAA
This sequence comes from Myrmecobius fasciatus, assembly GCA_023553655.1. Classification (NCBI taxonomy): domain Eukaryota; kingdom Metazoa; phylum Chordata; class Mammalia; order Dasyuromorphia; family Myrmecobiidae; genus Myrmecobius; species Myrmecobius fasciatus. The sequence continues at coordinate 68,127 of JAJPUD010003305.1, read as the reverse complement.
GAAGTGTGCACTGACTCTGTCCTGGCCCAGAATCCTGGAGGACACGAGTGTTTGAGTAATGTTCATTAAGCACAAACACCAGGGATCAGTGTTCCTCAAACTGAGACCCTTCCAGTGCAGTCCTGGTAACCATCAATCTTTTTGGCCAGCAGCCTGCAACAGTAGCAGGAACAGATTATGAATGCCAAGGCCAGTTTCTCTTCCCTGCGACCCACAAAAGGCATCACCTCAAAACCTGAACAAATACGTGCAAGTGAGGACTCTCCTTCCTCTAAGCCAAAATCTGCTTTACCTAGACCGAGCTAATATTGTCGTGAGTAGCCCATTCTTCTTATTAGGCAAGGAAGCATTGCCCAGCCCTAGTATCAATATGACCAACACTCTATACAGCTTTCCCAAGCCTACTCCCTTTAGATCAGGGGTTCTTATTTCAAGTACATGAATTGTATTCCAAAATAATTGGTTTCCTTTGTATTTTATTAGATTCATCTAAAAATATTCTGAGATGGGTTTATAGGCTTCATTGGACTGTTAAAGGATCCATGACATATAAAAATCCTTAAGAACATCTGCTTTAAATTGTGTATACCCTTTGACCCAGCAGTGTTTCTACTGGGCTTATATCCCAGAGAGATCTTAAAGGAAGGAAAGGGACCCACATGTGCAAGAATGTTTGTGGCAGCCCTTTTTGTAGAGGCTAGAAACTGGAAACTGAAAGGATGCCCATCAATTGGAGAGTGGCTGAATAAATTATGATATATGAATATTATGGAATATTATTGTTCTATAAGAAATGATCAGCAGGATGATTTCAGAGAGGGCCTAGAAAGACTTGCATGAACTGATGCTGAGGAAAATGAGCAGAACCAGGAGACCATTATACATGACAACAACAAGACTATATGATGATCAATTCTGATGGACATGGCTCTCTCTGCAACAATGAAATGTCTCAAACCAGTTCCAACTGTTCAGTGAAGAAAGCCATATACACCCAGAGAGAAGGATGTGAAATGTGGATCACAACATAACATTTTCATGCTCTCTATTGATGTTTGTATACATTATGTTTCCCTTCTCAGGTTTTTTTTTCTTTTTCTTGTAGATAGTATTTTTCCTGTACAGCAAGATAACTGTATAAATATGTATACACATATTCAATTTGTCAAGGATTTTAACATGTATTAGACTTCCTGCCATCTAGGGGAAGGGGTGGGGGGAAGGAGGGAAAAATTTGTAACAGAAAACTTTGCAAGGGTCAATGTTGAAAAATTACCCATGCATATGTTTTGCAAATAAAAAGCTTTAATTAAAAAAAAAAAAGAACCTCTGCATTAATTAATGAAAATTTTATTATAACAATGTTAATAAACTCTGCATGCATAGCAAAACCCTCAAAACTCTAAAGCTGGAAAAAGAGAAAGCAGAACAAAAAGAATCTCCAAAGAGACCCAAAGACCTGTTAAATCCACAAATGTTTACTGAGCTCCTGCTATGTATTTCCACTGTGATGACTCCATCAAGAAGCCTGCAAATATCCAGCATTTTCCACCACTAATAAGGTCAGAAAAAAGAACAAAAGCAAGATGTCATATTTTCCTTAGTCAAGAGAAAGAAACTAAGTCTTAGAGCTGAGCCATGTGAAGCTAACTCTTGGAACTTCTCTAAATTCCCTGGAACTTACCATAAAGATCAGGTCCATGGGTTGTAAAAACATTGTACAAAACAATGTTGAGAGGGGCAATCACCAACTTTCCATAGTAGTAGCTATCAATGACCACTGTAGGTACCTAGAAAGAAGAGATTCAATTCAATTTAACCCAATTTAAAAACATATACCAAGAAGTCAATACTTACAGAATACTGTGAATGCTTGGCACACAAAATGTATTTAAAAAATAATTTGTGTTTGACTGAGAGTAAAACGAGTTTTTACCCATGGAGCTAACAATCTTGTAAGAAGACAACATCAAATACCCAGATAAAGCTAGTACAAATGAATTTAAATAGGTAAGTGCACATAGAAGGCTGGTATGTCTTAAAGGATTTAGTTCAAGTGGCAAAGAGAGAAGAAGGGAGCTGTTCCAGGCTTATGGAATGGTGCACACTGAAGCAAAGGGCAGAAAAGTGAAAGAGCTGAATAGGAGATGTGGAGTTGTACAGTTTGCTGAAGCTAAGAGTAGTGGAAGAGAGTAATATGAGAAGAGTCTGGATTGGGAGGTACCAGATTTTAGAGGGCTTTCAATACTGAGCATGCATAGAGATTACAACAACTATAGTTTTGCCCCAGATTGATGCTTCCTAATTTAACTAATTTTCTCTTTTATTCCACAGTTTGTAGCCACTAACAAAAACAAAATACACAGACAAGAAAAAAAAAGATCTCATGTGAAAGTATAAATTTCCATTGTTTACATTTTAAAGTACATATTAACAAGAAAATTTTATTTGTTTCCATGTCCTCTTCTCATCTCTCATGTATGTCTTTTTCTGGACTGTGTCATGGCTTTATTATTTGAATAGCTGCAGGTAATATGTATCTAAATTAATCTGACTCCAAGTTCTACCTTTTCCTCCCCTTCAAATTCTTAACGCTCTCCAAGTTTTCCATTTAACACAATTAAATGTAGACTCACCAAAAAGAGTATTAAAGCCACTAGTGACCAGTGAAGAAAACTCTTCCATCTTCGCTTCATGACCAGCAAATCAAAGGCAATAGGTAATCTAGAAACATTTAACAGGGAAACAGGGATTGAGAAGAATATAAATAATAATAATGGACAACTCATAGTGAGAGGTGGGGTAGGTGTTGATATGCCAGTTTTATAGATGAATGAAATAAGTAGCCAAACTGCCTAGCACAAGTCACACAGATAGTATCTGAGCTAGGATACAAAACCATGTTTACTGGCTCCACCACCACTGTTCTTTCACTTCACCATGCAAGAGATTAAGAAATCCAGATTAGATTCAAAAATGCATCTCATAGAGTTGAAAGAGTAGAATTCCTCTAATAGTTGTGATGCAAGAAGTAAAACTGGTACATGAACAGTCTATTTTTTTAGATCCCTGGGTGATTCCGTTAGGTCTTATGAGAGAATCACCCAGGGATCTAAAAAAAATAGACTGTTCATGTACCAGTTTTACTTACTGTGTTCAACAATGATGCTCTTTCTGGCTTTGTCATCATGGAATCTGAAGTGTTTATGGCTTCTACAGTGCTCATGTTTTGTCTTTTACCTGGTGAAACATCACATTCTTGGCACAATCCAATTAAATCTTAGCAGTACAGATGAAAAACTGGGATGCTTTTGTGTTTGCCAGGAACAAGATGCCAGGACTAGTGATAAAGTTATCATTAGCATATTTCTCCTCATAGGTGAACTTGCTACCAGTATCATTATAGCTTATGAAGTCACATGAATCTAGGGATGACCCTATAAAAGCAGGATCCCTTGTAACAAATCCCTTCTCTCCAATGCTGAGAGCATGAACACTTTCTGTTGTTTTTGGAATCTTGTCTGAAAACGGCTTGAAAAAAATTCCATCCAAGTGGTCATTATTGGCATGATGTCAAAATACATGATAGAGTTGGTCATGGCCACAGTTGACTGGGCTGGAAGTAGTGGTAAAGGCAGAGGCAATGAGGACTGGTGTATGGCAAAACAAGAAAAGCCAAAAGCTCTTAAAATCTACAAAGCTTCTCACAGACCATAGTCCAAAGCAGATTTCATTATCTCTCCCTCTAAGGCTTCTTCTACTCCAAATTTCCTAGTCACCTACTTTCATAAGTTCCATGTCAGACTCACCTCATATCCAATTTGCTAAGTTCTGCTGTTTCTATCTTTACAATATTTCTTGTACACGTCCCCTCCTATCTGCTCACACAACTGCCACCATTGTGCAGGTACAGAACCTCATCATCTCATACCTACACTACTGAAATTATCTGATGGCTAGTGTCACTTCCTTAAGTTACTCCCCACTCTAATCCAACCTCTACTGAGCTGCCAGAGTGATCTCACAGAAGGGAATGTCTGATCATATTACATACACTCCATCCAACAAACTCCAGAGATTCCTCATTATTTCCATGATCAAAAAGAAAATCCTTAGTTTGGCCTTTAAAGTCCTTCCCAGCTAGGCCTCTTCCTACCCTTGCAGTCTTTTAAAATTTTACTTGTGTCCATACACTCTAGGTTCTGACCACACTGACCTTTTTGCTGTTTTCTCAAACAACATTCCATCCCCAAACTGTAAACCTTTTCAATGACTGAACTCCACACCTGGAATGCTCTCCCCCTTCACTTCTGCTTCCTTGGCTTCCTCAAAGCTCACCTCCTATAGGAGTCCCTGCCCATTCACCCATCTAGTTTTTCCTTGAGATTACTTGCTTATTACTATCTATCCATCCATCCACATATTCATCCACACATCCACACATCCATCCATCCATCCATCTATTCATCTATTCATCCACCTATATCTATCTCTCTCTGCTTAAATGTTACCTTCACCATTAGAATGTGAGTTCTTTGATTGTAGAACCAGGTTTTTTTCTTTTTTATGTATCCCCAGAGTTTAGCACAGTACGGTGAGCATGGTAAGTACTTAATAAACAAATATTTGTTGACTGACTAAACTCCTTTTTGGTTTTGTTACAAAAGATGATTTCCTGGGTAGGAAAAGGGGAAAGTGATAAAATTACAAGTAAAGGTAAACAAAGGTATCAAAACAAAAAAAAATTTTTTAAAGAATGTAAACTAGGGCAATTAGGTGGCACAGTGGATAGATCACCATGGAGTTCAAATCCTGCCTAAGACACCTATTAGCTATGTAACCCTAGGCAAGTCACATACTTCCATTTGTTTCCAAAAGAATAAAATAAAAAGAAAGTAAACTTGAGGGTAAGAATTTGCTCAAAATTTGTATTTATATATAAAAAGTACTTGTTACTTTTTAGTTGCATTCAACTCTTCATGGCCCCACTTAGGCTTTCCTTGGCAAATCTTTGCCACTTCCTTCTCTAGCTTATTTTACAGATGAGAAAATTGAAGTAAACAGGGTAAAGTGACTTGCCTGGAGTCACACAACTAGCAAGTGCCTGAGGTCAGATTTGAACTCATAAAGATAAGTCTTCCTGATTCCCAGACTAGTGCTCTATCTACTGCACCCCACAGTGTCTGATCTTCTTTTATAGCTCAGTCATTATATCCCTTCCAACCACTGCTATTTATCTCCTTTTCAGTTAAATTTCTCAAATAAGTAAAACTATACCTGTTGCTTTCATTTCCTTATTACCATACTTTGGGAGCAACAAGGTGTTGGGGAAGAAAGTGTTAAGACTTGGAGTGAGAAAAATTTGGGTTCAAATGCTGCCTAACACTTTATATCTGTGTTAGTGACTGTGGACAAATCATTTAGCCTCATTTTCCTCATTCATAAACTTAACTTGGATCCCACGACCTCTTAGTTCCCTTCCAACTCTAAATCTATAATCCTATGCTCTCTTCTAAATGATCAGCAATTTCTTCTAGTCAGTCACCAACAGCTTCTTCCTGGCTTAATGTAATTACTTCTTAAGCTTTCATCTCCTTCCTAGACCACTTTGCTATTTCTGACAGTACTGACTCTTTTTCAGTACTTTTGATTCCTCAAAGCTCATGTCTGCTTCATTTCTTCCTTCTCTCATCCAACTATAAATATTCTTGTCCAAAGCAAGCTTCTATTCTTCCTCTATGCTTATTTCCTTGGAGTAGACACCCCATCCACTTTTCTGACTTTAACAATCACCTATTGATGACAATTAATGACTAAAAATTTATCCATGTTTCAGTAAAGTTTTCAAGTACATCCACTTGATTACCTAACGCAAATGAATTTATTAGTTCACTGATGTGGATGCTCCCTCCAAAGATACAGACCGCAACTCATCTATCCTACCCCTCCCTTTTTTTTTTTTTTTTCTGAAGCAAATGGGGGTAAGGGACTTGTCCAGGGTCATACAACTAGGAAGTGTTAAGTGTCTGAGGCCAGATCTGAACTCCGGTCTTCCTGACTTCAGGGCTAGTACTCTATCCATTACACGACCTAGCTCCTCCTACCCCTCCTTTTTCAATTATGTATCTCTTGGATTACAATCTTTAGGCTAGATAAAGCTCTTTATTTGCTATGTGATGCTGCACACTAATACTTGCCATGTGCCTCTCCATTGGCTTCTGAGTGATACATATTTTAATTCTTTGGAGACTTGCAGTCATTCAATACTCAAACAGTACTGATATTAAGATAGGCTTTTGCTTTGGGGAGAAATATAATATCATTAAAGTAGCTTTCCAATTTCCCAAAAACAAATACTCACTATTTAAACACGCATGCATGCACACATACTCACATATCCTACTGGAGTGATTCTATAGATTGCTTATTTAACTATACATCAAAATTTGGACAATAATTATTCTTCATCTGCTTGTTTTTTTTTTTCCTCTATAGAAAATTGGCCAAATTCTTCTGAGTAGCTTTGGATATCATCTAGGAGCTTTTGATGTAAAAAGAATGATGTCATCTAAAAACAGATGTATTGAAAGACCTCAGCATCCAATATGGAATAGTACTTCAACTTGGACTTTGCTGGATCTCCTCCATGCTTTATGCCTCCCTTGATGTTTATGATCAAAGGGTTACTGAAGTGGAATGTCTACCAGAATTAAAGTTCCCACAGAAGTGAAGATACCCTACTTCCTCCTCCCCCTCATTCCCTTCCCACAGAGATCCCTTGTACTCTGCCCTCAACACTTCACAATTTCTCTCATGGAGACCCCTCATTAAGCACTTACTTTTCACCCCATCCCCATTTCACACACAATGGGTTCCCTATCAGTAAAATCTAAGTTATCCAACATCAAATTTAAAATGGTCCATCAACCAGAGCTACTTTGCCTATTGGACAGCATCTATGGGACTCCTTAACAAATCAATCTGAACTCACTAGAAAGGCAGATATTCTTTCTACGCTCAGGATAAACCATACTTAGGCTTACCTCCATAACTTGGTTGGTACTGTTCTCCCTATTTGGAATATTCTCCCTGTTTCTTTCTGCCAAGAAAGATTCTAAATTTCCCCTGAAGATCAAATATTCCATGAAATTTTTTCAAATAAACTCAAAGAATTTTTCAACCACCCAAAGAATATTTCTTTACTTTGAATTTCATCAACAATTCAGTTTAGTTTCTACAACATTATGACGCATTTGCTTAAAGCAACTGTTTTCGAGCGATGGCAGGCTACAAACTGACATCAGCTATGCTATATTGTATTTTTCTTTTGTTAAACATTTCCCAATTATAATTTAATTTGGTTCCACTTGGAGATCAGCCAAGAATTTAACAACTCTGCTCTAGATATTTCTTGCTTCACACCAATTATATAGCAAACTCCTGGGGGATAAAGAATTTTTCTTCTACTTCTGTAGAAATACTGTACCTTTTTTTTTTGATACGCAGGCATCGATATAATATAATATAATATAGCATAACATAAAATCATTTCATGACTAGATGAATACCTGCTCAAATGAAAATATCAAGCAGAAGTGATTGGTCAGATCCAGTGCCACTCTGCCTACTCCATGATCCCGGCTTTCTCCTGACTAAAATGTAAGCTCTGGCATCATTTTTTTCTCTGTACCTTTCTATTTTACAGGTATCAGAACATTTCAGCACTTAGTAAATGCTGTTGAACTGCTCCAAATTGGCCTTCTAGGGCTCATAAAGATACACGTAAGTCCCAAATTAAGACCTCTTCAACATTGCAGCCACATTATAGATCCAATTACACACTTCTATAGACTTCTGTCCTGCCCAGACTGTTTACAGATAACTTAGCATTGAGACTCAATGTGTGACTGCTGACCAGGGAATGGAGAGGTGGGAAAGAATTTGACTTAGCTTCTTACCCAAGAGCTGCACTAAACGGCCAGCCGAGGATGGCCCCACCGGCTACTGCCAGCACAGCAATGGAAGTCTTGTCCATGAACCAGCCCGTCATAGCTATTACAGTCGTGTACATACAGAAGCTGCTAGGAAGGAAAGCTGAAAAAGTATGGAAATGTTTCAAAAACAACGATAAGAACAAAGACTTAAAACAATTTATTAAAAATCTTCACTAACGTTAAATGCTATCATATGCTGCAAGGCAGCAAGGCCCACAAGAGTTTGTTGGCACGTTAGACATAACCACATTAACAAATTAAAAGTAAGAACCAGTCATTCTTTTAAGATTCCATTTCAGTAATAGTTAACTCTTTCCTCATTTACCAAACACAACAGAGGACACCCCATATGGAAGCCCAAGACCCCTGGACACATCCTGCAATTCACAATGTGCCCCCAAAATTCACAGTTTTGTCCCCAGGTTTCATGTGCACTCTGGGATCAAGGCTTCAAGAGCACTAAAGCTATCACAGAGGGTTTACTTCTGCCAGTTTCCTAGAACTGTTCTGGTTCAAACCTGTAATTTCCTGGTAGTCACGGATGCTACAGAAGGGCCTTTCCAGAGCACGGAGGTTTGGCAAGCCCAACCCATTGTCATCCTGAATCCAATGATATGAACACTTTAGCTTCTGGCCACTCTTCTCACGTCTTATCATATAAGAAAACTGGACACCTCCCCCCAGGGAGCCTCTAATAATAGCAGCACCATGTCATATTTAAGAACTCAAAGGGACCTTACAGATTAACTAGTCCCACCTGCTCATTTTGAGAATAGAGAAACTGAGGTACACAGAGGAGAAGTAACTTAAATGAAAGTGCAAGCCTGCTGTAGTCAGTGGGGGGGCTTAGCTACAAACTGAATCCCTCTAGCTGGGGAGCAGACTCTTCCTGATAGAAAGTTTCCCCCTATGAGCTAAAGGCATCCCACCAGGGCTTCTGCTCAGCATCTGAAGTGCAGACTGCTTATATTTTGCTCCATTTGGCAATGAAGTGATGTGTCAATCATTCCTGATATACCACAGGGTTCCTCAAAGGACACTTCCTGCCTCTCCTGCTACTCATATCCTGCTCTACCTAGTCAAAAGGGAAGTAATAATTAACACCCAATTCTAATAAGAACTGAATGAAGAAGCAAGGAGCTCAGCAAAAAGCTCAAGGGATCAATGTTCTAATCCTGGCTCTGACTGAAAGGATAACTTTAATACCATAATATTCTTAACTGCAATGTACAAAGTCAAATTTAATCCTAAATTTGGGAGCAACTCATAAAGTGATTGCAAAATATTCTGAAGAGCAGATTTTCCAGACAAAGATGGCATAATATTGGTGAATAGAGGTCTGACAACTCCATTTGCTAATACATAGTTAGAAGGATAGAGAAATCTAGACAGACCCAGGAGGGCCTATTCAGAATTTTCTAAGCCAAAGCCCTCATTATTAACTATAGTTCTAAAAACAAAAACAAACAAAAACTATACCTCTGGTTTGTTACATTCATCTCAAATAATGTTGGGAAAAGAGTTTCATATACAATTAGAGATAAGTTTTTCTGTGAGAAAATGTTCCCTCATGGAGAATCACAAAGGTATATTCTTACATTCCAAAGTTGCATAGGAAAGCTTGGGTTAATATTATCTTGTAAACCTCTAATTGTTCACTGAAGAAAGCCATATACACCCAGAGAGAGGGATGTGAAATGTGGACCACAACATAACATTCTCATACTCCTTGATTGATGTGTGCTTACATTATGTTTCCTTTATCTGATATATTGTTTGTGTAGATAAGATTTTTCTTGCACAGCAATGATAAGTTTGGAAATATGTATACATATATTCGATTTGCCAATATTTTAACATAATTAACATGTAGTGGATATCCTGCCATCTAGGGGAGGGGTGGGGAGTTGGGGGGAAAATTTGTAACGGAAAGCTATGTAAGGGTTATTGTTGAAGAATTACCCACACATGTTATGAAAATAAAATTAAAAAAATATATATTATCTTGTAAAGAATTTTATGGCTTGGTTTTTTAAACTTATACTAAGATAAAGTGCTCTCTTTCATTGCAACAAAATCTCTATGGATGTGTCATCCCCTTTTCTCTTACCAGCTGATGAACAAAACATCCCAGTGCTGAGAACTAAAAAAGCCAGCATCAGTCGACTCACGTGGAGGCCAAATTTCTTGCACACAGCCCTGTGAGCAAGGAAAAAAAATCAAACGTGTCAGGCCTTGGGAACATCCACCTCAAATAAGAAGATTAAAAATCTGCTACATTGATTGGTGATGATCTGATAATCTGAACTACAACGTAGAGCCACTGTAAAAAAAAACAAACTCATCCAATACTCTGCACTGATGAGAAACTTGAGAGTTATCAGTCTGAAGAGTCCATGGAGATATATGAATTTTCTAGAAACTAAAAGTGATGAAATTATAACAACAGATAGGAAACTAAAGGGCTTAAATAGAGGACAGAAAGAAAAAATGTAAGATTTTACTCTAAAAACCTAGCCTACTAAGATCTCACTAGGGTTTTTTATCAACTACTAAATCATCAAATGCTGATATGGAGGTACTATTGTGGTGTCAGAGAAGAGAAACTTTTCACCCTACCTGACCACTAACACTGAGGACAAGGGAAGAAAAGTCATATATAACTCATTAAAGATTAAAAAAAAAAAAAAGTCAGCCTATACTGTCAAAGAAATAAAAAAAATCCTTATACTTCTAAAACATATAGCAGTTACAAAGCAAATTCATATACACTGATTCTCCCAACAACTTTTTTTTTTTTGCAAAGGCAATTGGGGTTAAGTGACTTGCCCAAGGTCACACAGCTGGGAAATGGTAAGTATCTGAGATCAAATTTGAACTCAGGTCCTCCTGACTTCAGGGATGGTGCTCTATCCACTGTGCCACCTACCTGCCTCTCCAACAACTTTTTAAAGGTGATACCTATATTATTATCCCCATTCATGCAGAAACATGGAATGCCATTGTGGCAGGGTCCTCCCAGGCTACCTAGTCTCCTCTATATGGGAGCAAGAATCTGTCTCAGATTAAGGATTGCCCAAGATCACAAAACTTGTGAGAATTCCAGGTTTTATCTCAGATCTCCTGACTACAAATCCAGTGCAGACTTGTACTGAAAGTGATCAGCATAAAAACCAGATATCTGAAAGCTTATTATAAGAAAAACAATAGCTACAAGCACTCTTTTCCAAAACAAACTTCTTATTTTAAATAAAAAACCACATCAAAGATAACAGTACTGGAGGGAGGAAAAAGAATAAGGGCAAGTTTCTGCCACTACCATGCATGTCAGGAGGATAATACATTCCATCTGGTATCGTACACAGTGATTTTCTACAAGCAAAGCTTTCTGTACTCACTTATAAAAGTAAAGTTCACAAACAGAGCTCACAAAAGCCAGGATACATCGCAAAAAGTAAAAGACGAGAACCTAAAAGAAATCCAGAAAAAAACAATATGTCACAGACATAAGTTAAAACAATTTGAAAAATAAAAGCTCAGAAAATAAATAGGATTATGTAGGTTAAGTCAAATAGTTGATGAAGTATTTACACAGGTATATCTGCTATACACCAAAATACTTTTAAGCTGCTCAGAATGAAACTACTAACTTAAAATGAAAAGCATAATTAGAGTAACATGTGCTTCTAAGTTGGAATATCATCAATTTTCTTTATTAATACCATCAATTTTCAAAGCAAATAATCCCTCCAATTGAATAAGAATAACTAATATACCACGTTTAGGAAGAACATTGACTGACTGAAGCTTTACCCAGGATGACAAGAGAACTGGAAACTAGGTATAAAATAATTCACTGAAGATCACAGAGATATTTAGATTTTTTTTACAAAAAGAATAATTATGAAGGTCATGATCACCATCTTCAAATATCTGAATGACTGTAATAGAGAATTCAACAAGCATTTATTAAGCATCTACAAGTGGCAGATACTATATTAGTTTCTAGGGTTACAAAGACAAAAAAATTAAATATTCTCTGAAATTAAGGAGTTTTTATTTTACTAAGGGACTACAGATGCCCACAGATAACTAAATACTAAGTAAACACAAAGTTGGGAATAGAGAAGACAGTCCCAACCATTGGAAGGGTCAGGAACTAGCCAAATCCTAAATTCTAAGGGGAGATGGTAAAAAGAGAAAGTATTTCAAGCATGGGGGATGGCCAGGTAAAAGGCATAAAGGCTACGAATGGAGTACAATGCATAGGGAACAGACAGAAGGCCAGTCAGGCTAAAATCTGAATATAAAAGGAGAGTATTGTGAAATAAATCTGAAAAGGGAAACTGGAACCAAATTGTAAAAGGATTTAAAAGCCAAAGAGAAGAGGGAAATGGCATGTAGAGAAAAGGTAAAGGTTCTGCTTGGTGCAACAGGTAGACAAATACAGTAAGGCAGATTACAATTCAACATAAAAAATCCACAAATCTATTTTGAAGCCATGAAGTTTTTCCTGGTTCCTTAAACTCTTTGCCCTGGAATTTCTTATATGAGTTTTATATATGCCTATATTTGAGCACACTGTCTCTTCGTTAAGAAAGCAGAGACTGCTGAAGTACCACTACCTGTCAGATTGGCTAAAATGACAAGAAAAGATAATGATGAATGTTGGAGGGGATGTGGGAAAACTGGGACACTGATACATTATTGATGGAACTGTGAACTGATCCAACCATTCTGGAGAGCAATTTGGAGCTATGCTCAAAAAGTTACCAAACTATGCATACCCTTTGACCCAGCAGTGTTTCTATTGGGCTTATATCCAAAAGAAATCATAAAGGAAGGAAAGGAACCCACATGTGCAAGAATGTTTGTGGCAGCCCTTTCTGTAGTAGCTAGAAACTGGAAACTGAATGGATGCCCATCAATTGGAGAGTGGCTAAATAAACTATGGTATATGAATGTCATGGAATATTATTGTTCTGTAAGAAATGACCAGCAGGATGATTCCAGAGAGGACTGGAGAGACTTGGATGAGCTGATGCTGAGCGAGATACATGGCAACAAGAAGACTATATGATGATCAATTCTGATGGACATGGCTCTCTTCAACAATGAAATGTTTCAAACCAGTTCCAATTGTTTAATGAAGAAAGCCATATACACCCAGAGAGAGGGATATGAAATGTGGACCACAACATAACATTTTCACGCTCTCAATTGATGTTTGCTTGCATTATGTTTCCCTTTTCAGATTTTTTTTTCTTGTAGATCTGACTTTTCTTGCACAACAAGATTAAGTGTGGAAATATGTATACATATATTCATTTGTCAAGTATTTTAACATATTTAACATGTAGTAGACTTCCTGCCATCTAGGGGAGTGGTGAGGGCTGGGAGGGAAAATTTGTAACAGAAAGCTTCGCAAGGGTCAATGTTGAAAAATTACCCATACATATGTTCTGCAAATAAAAAGCTTTAATAAAATGAAAAAATAAAAATAAAAATAAAAAGTACTATTGATCATAAAAAAAAAAAGTATCACACGATCCTGCTCCATTTATGTTTCATGAAGAAACTGAGGATGCTCAGCCGAAGAAAATTTATGGGAACATGAAAACCAAGTTGAATGTATGAAGGGTTATCAGCTGGATGATAGGATATCCTTATTCTGCTTGACCCCATAGGGCGGAACTAGGAAAAAACGGAGGGGGGGGGGGAGAAGAGAGATAAATATTACAGAGAGGAAGATTAAGTCAAAGGTGGCAAAAAAAAAAAAATCCCCTCGGATGGAATGGATTAACTTATGAGATGGTGGATCCCAATCACTGTAATTCTTTAAGCAGATAATGAACAATCACTAGTCAGGAGAATATAGAGGGCATTTCTATTCAGACTGCACTGTTGAGGTTTCTTTTGGCCAAGACTCCATGATTTTATAAATAAAACTGATCTGAAAATGTATATGTTTTTTGTTAATTCTGTTGTATTGTGGGTTTGTTTTTTAGGGAGACGCATATAATGATAGGGAGACTATCATTAGTTTTGGATGACATGATTGTTCCAAGGATGGGGACAGGACTAGAGAATGTAACATATAAAGATCTATTAAATAAACTTGGTATGTTTACCTGGAAAAGAAGTCTTTTGAGAAACATGATAGTTGTCTTAAGCTATTTAATGATCTTCTGAAGAGTAATTTGGAACTATACCCAAAGAGCTATAAAATTTCAAATTCTTTGATCCAGCAATGTCACTACTCGGTCTATATCCCAAAGAGATCATAAAAGAGGGAAAAGGATCCACATGGGCAAAAATGCTTATAGCAGCTCTTTCTGGAGTAGAAATGGAGTATCAACTGGGGCATTTGAATATAATGAAATGCCACTATTCCATAAGAAATGATGAACAGACTGATTTCAGAAAAGCCTGGAAAGACTTACACCAACTAGTGGTGAGTGAAATAAGCAGCACCAGGAAAACACTATACAAATAACGACAATATTGTGTGATGAACAATTATGATAAATTTATCTCTTCTCAGCAATACAATGATCCAAAACAATTTCAATAGACTTGGAATGGAAAATACCATCCACATTCAGAAAAAGAATTATGGAAACTGAATGCAGATCAAAGCAGACCATTTTCTTTTTTAGTTTGTTTTTTCTTTTTCTTGGTTTTTCTTATGATTTGTCTTTCACAACATGACTAATATGGAAATATGTTTAAAATAAGTACATGTATAACCTGTATCGGATTACTTGCTGTATTGGGGAGAAGGAAAGGAGGAACAAAAAAATTGGAATTCAAAATCTTACAAAAGTGAATTCTGAAAACTATCTTTACAGGTAATTGAAAAAATAAAATACTATTAAATGAAAAGAAAAAATAAAGATATTTCACAAGCTATCACCTAGAAGAGGGAAAGCATATATTCTGCCTGCTTTGCTTCAGAGGACATAAATAGGATTTCAACTAAATTTTGTTTATGCATAAGGTTCTTATACTTCAAAACACCTGAGAACCAAAAGAAGACACTAGTGACAGAAACTAGGAAATAGTGATTTTTAGGATAGAAGATGATTAATTCAGTTTTAGAGTTGCTGAGTTTGAAGCCATAGCAGATTAGTTAAATGCAAACAAACTCCCAGAGGACATTCTACTGTCTTTCCAAATTGTACTTTTTACAAAAAGATTTATTTCATGGACTAAAAAAGACATGACTCTTCACATTTATGACTCAAGAAACAGTGAATTACAGCCAGCAATAAATGTTTATTGATTGATGGATGGTTTATTGAAGCTCAATAAATAAAAGCAATATATCTGTTGTCTTTCCTCTGACAAATTTCAAACATTAGAAGGAAGATACTTAATTGAAATGCACAGCTAGAACTACTATTCTGGATTATGCCTTAAGTACCTCCAATTTAGACAACTGTCACTGGCCTCCAGACCAGCCTCCATCCCATTTAATCTTTCCTCTGCAGAACAAGAATTATTTTCCCTAAATATCACTTCTCTTTATGCCACTATCATGCACTTACCTCAAAGCCCTAGGCCCTTATACGTAATTATAGAATTTTTATTCCTACTTACCTAAAACTGCCTTAGAGTCTAGTTTTTGGTTTAAAAAAATATTCAGTTGTTTTGACCCTTAAAGACAAGTACTTCAGACTAGACCTGGTCTTACCTTGTTAGTTTGTAGGACTTTTGCATGGAATGCAGCTGGCAAGGCATGAAGCCACAGATAAGCATAGGATCGGATAGCATAAGCTGGGGAATATTCCCATGTCTGAAATCCATTCCCATAGACGAGGTAGTGCATCTAAAATTCCAAAACAGAGAAATGAATTTGATGTTTTGCAGGCCAAAAATCATTTTCATGAGGACATATGGTGACATGAAGAGCTTCTTAGTAAATCTATGAACTAAGGGTCAAAAAAAAATATATAAAGCTGAAAGTCTATACATAATTTTGGTAGCTAAGGATAGTTTTAGACAGAGTCCAGAGGAAACCATCATGGTAAAAGGTTTAGAAAATAAGAGAATATTGTAAGATTATAGAATATCCTACTTTTGGTGCTCAAAAATTCTTCAATTATTTTACTATGAATCTTTAAATTATTTAATTTGATACAATGCTATTGATCTTCATTCTTGAAGAGGACTAAAATGACATCACTATGTTAGAACCAAGCTACAGGGTGTCCAACTGTAGCTGAACAGACCAAGAGCTCTGAACATTTCCACAGGTTGGGCACAAATAGTCCATGGGAACAGTTGGATTCTCTAAATATGTGCATCTTGTGTTTCTTTTGAGCTACTTTAATTCTGATGAGGGCATACCATGCTGCACGGTCCTGTGCCAGTGTCTCCCATGTTGTGTAATCAATTCCAAAGTTCTTAACAGATACATTGAGAGTTTCTTTGTATCACTTTTTCTGATCAGGGGTGAATGCTTGCCCTGTGTGAGTTTTCCATAAAATCAAGCATATGTTTGGCATTTTAACTTGCTGTATTTGCTTATACTCTTAAAATCAAACAAGAAGGTGTCTGCCCACTTATAATTTCAAAGGTAAGCATACAACTTGCCTCAAATAGCTTAACTGCACCTCAGAAATATTTTCTACATCTTCCTCATTATCAGTCCTCAAATAACTAGGATGGAAATATTATGCTTCTCATCCCCTTCAACCAATTACAATGCTCAAAAATTCCAAGAACGTTAATCTGGAAATAGAGGTCAGCTGGTAATGCCTTCCTTCCCTACCAAGCACTACCTTAGAATCTCCCCAAAGTGAAGGCACATCCCTATCCACACAGGAGATGGGACAATTCCTTTTCAAAAGGATAAGCTCAGCAACAAACTCTGGAGCTGTTTACACAACCTCTAATTCTATGTAAATCTGGAGGATTTCAGCTTTCCTTCAATCTCCAGCCAGTTGGAAAGAATATCCCTCAATAAATTTCATTTGAACAACCAAATTTATGTGAGAGTTTTCTCCTTTTTCTGTTTCTAATGGAGATGCTAGCATATCACATAATCATTCATTTGGAGGAAGGGAAGGGGAAGGAAATAAGCATTTATATAGTACCTACTATGTGCCAGATACTACACTGAGCACTTTTACAAATATTATCTCATTTAATTCTCACAGCTTTTACTATCCCCATTTTATAGTTAAGGCAACCGAAGCAAAAATATATTAAGTGACTTGCCCAAGGTATTATCACTAGTAAGTGTCTGAAGAAGGATTTGAACTCAGGTCTTCCTGATTCTATGCCCAGCACTCTATCCACTGCACCAAGAGAATTTGGAAAAAGAAAAGAGAAACTAATCAAGTCTCATTTTTAAAATCCTATACCTCACAACTCACAAAAACAGCCCTCATTCAGACTGCCTCAATGAGCTGTCCCTAATCACTTGCCCAAGATTATCCAAGTTCTAAGTCTTTCAAAGAAGATTTACTCTTATAGAGCAAATATATAGAGACTCCTAGATATTTTAATGTTTCATGGATACCAGTGCAATAGTTAGCCTGCCTGCCTATTACCCTGTCAATTACTATATCACTAGGGTGCCTATCTCTCCCGATACATGTCCACAAGTCATCTTTGTTTTGATAAGCAACAGCCCATTTCCTTTTTGAAGCACTGGGCATGCACTTCTCATATATTTACCATGGATTTCTACTGACCTCAGGGAAAACTTGAATCTTTACTTTTCTGATATTACAGTGTTTTATCATTCAGAGCTGCATAGAGCACAGGGATAATACTTTTTTTTAAAATGTGTTTTTGCAGCAGAGTAATTTGGGATTAGTATTTGGGAGCCCAAAGAAAATCCTCAAATACAGTCTTGCCTGTCCTCTATTTTTAGGTGCAAGCTCACTGTACATCTGCAATGCCCATCTAAGATTGATAGAACTAGTGGCTCCCTATCCAAACGTATGTCACTTATCTGAGTAAAATATATTCTTTATCCATTAGTTCTTTCCAATATATATTTCTAGGTCAATTTCTATTGAGGGGTTATAGGCCCTCAAGTATTCTAGGGCTCAAAGTCAGTTCAGTGTCATGCATAAAGAGAAGCATCCAGAAATCTTCACAACTTATAAGGAATTCATCTTCCATTTTGACTCTGTATAGAACAAAGCTTCTTAAACTGTGAGTTGCAACCCCATATGAGATCATGTAACTGAATGTAGAGAAAAGCATCAAATATTCCACCAAGATTTAATTCTTGTAAAAATAAACAAGCACATCCATCTCATTAATATTCAAATTTTCTTTTTTCTTTAATAAATAGTAAAATTATATAGATTAGATAGATACCAAAAATTGTTTTAAAATAAATTTCTTTATGATTTATTATCAGTAAATGCTTGATTGGTATACCTATTTTATATACCTCTATACCCAGGGTCATATAAAAATTTCTTGGGCAAAAAGGGATTCCGAGGGGAAAAAATTTAAGAAGCCCTGGTACAGAACACTGATAAACAGTGCAAATATGGATCCCTGTTCTATAAGCTACCTGATGTAAATAACATAAGGACTACTGAAAGAAATTATCTTAGCTATTACATTCATCAAAAATTTGCCTTCCAACTTAACATATGCATGCAAAAAAAGGAGTGGGAGAAGGGGAAAAACAAGCACTTATTAAAACACCTACTATGTGCCATGTATTGTGTATGGCACTTAACAAATATGATCTCATTTGATCCTCCCAACAACCTTGAGAAGTAGGTGTTAATATTATCCACATTTTACATTTGAGAAAAAAGTAAGTAAATGATCAAAGCCTAATTAATTTGAACTTAGATCTTCTTGATTGTTAGCCCAAGATTCCACACTACTACCTAGCACTTCGCTTTGTTCTTTCAGGTCAATTTTTTTTTTTTTTTTTTGGTGATCAATGAACAATAAGCACATAAAAAGGACATTAAACTCTCCATATATTGAGGCAATGGCACATAGATAGAACACTGGGCAAAAATAAGATAATAACAAATAACTCTCAAGGTTGTTGGGAACATCAAATGAAATAATATTTATAAAGCACCTAGCACATAGTATGTGTTTTATAAATGTTAGTTATTATTACTGTTTTTATTATCTGTCAATGTGTTACCATGAAAATACTGTCTGCAGCAATCTTCTATAAAAATCAGTCCGTTTCCTGATCATAGTTTCATTAGAGGTACCTTAAATGAATAAATGACTCTAATACTGTTAAAAAAATAAAGTAAGCATAAATGTTGGTAGTTATTGATGTTGTCTCAGTTGCCTTTTTTTTTTTTGGCTTTTTGCTGAGGCAATTGAGATTAAGTGACTGGTCCAGGGTCACACAGCTAGGGAATGTTAAGTGTCTGAGACCAAATTTGAACTCAGGTCCTCCTGACTTCAGGGCTGGTGCTCTATCTACTGCACCACCTAGCTGCCCCACAATCACCTTTTTTAATACCTTATTTCCTCCTCCTCCTCATTGTTTTAAAATATCTTTAAAATCCATCCCTAAGTAAATTTTAAACTACGTAACCTCCAGCATGAGATTCCTCCCTTTGTTTTTGGTCAGGTCTTACTTCTTGTGCCTAAATTCTTTTTTTCATGTATCATTTCACTGTGTAGTAATTAAGAGTGCAAATGAAACTATTTTCATAATATTCACGTCACATTTTTATTTTAGATAATTTTGTAAAACAATCTTTTCCATAATAAAGCACCATGCAGCTGATGAAGAGCATGGAAATACACATGTATCCCTACACACACACACACACACACAGACACACACAACACTCTTCCAAAAATTTTAAAGGCCAAGAAATAACTTACTGGTTCCCAGTAGTTGAATGTTTCATCGCAGTCAGAGATATTACTCAGGAGGGCAGCACAGAACCGAGCTGAGATCAAGCACTTGAAAGCAGTAGACCCTTCTGGTGCCCAGACTTGTCCTGCTTTACTTCCAGATGGCCTACCCAGGGGCAAAGGATAGGTATCAGAAAGGAGCTACTAGGATGGGAATAAAACTAGCAAGAGGGAAGGGAAAGAAAAGCAAAAAATGCAACAGAGCACTAAAGTTATTACAAAAGAAAAGATATATTCCCAACAATACAATGATCCAAGATAAACCCAAAGGGCTAATAATGAAGCATACTATCCGTCTCAAAAAAAAAAAAAAGATATTGATTTAATACACAGTGAAGCATACATTTTTCACTTTCTTTCATTTTTTTTTCTTTTGAGTCTTCTTGCACAAAATGAATATGTATGTTTTACATAACTGAACATGTATAACCTATATCTGTTAGTTTACCATCTCAAGGAGGAGGAAGGAAGGGAGAAAGTGAGAGAAGGAAAGAATTTGGAACTCAAAACTTTAAACAAAAATGTTAAAGGAAATTAAAAAAAAAAAAAAAAGGAAAAAATTTCAAAACTTTTTTGTCCTTTCTAAGTAGAATCTGTGAGACCAAAATTAGGACCTCAATTCTTTCACTTCATGGTTTCACTATTTAATTTAGAGACAAACCCAACAGCTGTAATTCCAAAACACCTCACTCAGTCAATAATTAGTCAATGAATTGGAAAAGGTAATTGTTTTTCAGAAATCTGAGTTCAAAAAAATTCATCGTAATTTGCTCTTTAAGTTTTACAAAAATTTTTCCACCCACTCCTGTGCAATACACAGCAAAAAGCAGGACTGAATCCAACAAAAGTAATT
Organism: Myrmecobius fasciatus; assembly: GCA_023553655.1. Taxonomy (NCBI): domain Eukaryota; kingdom Metazoa; phylum Chordata; class Mammalia; order Dasyuromorphia; family Myrmecobiidae; genus Myrmecobius; species Myrmecobius fasciatus. The sequence goes on along the minus strand of JAJPUD010003305.1, from coordinate 47,400 downwards.
AAATCCTAGACTACATAAAAGACTCAATCACCTCAAAGCTTCCTTCCAGTTTTAAAGTATGTTCCTATGTGGAAAAGCAGATTGTCCACAAATCAAGATTATATTTAATTCTGAGTACTAAATGTTAAAAGGAACACTAATGAACTACAGCACATCTAAAAGAGGGTGACCAGATTGGTCATGGAACTAGAAATCATAGCATAAAAGGAAAAACTGAAGGAATTGGGGATTTGGGGCCTGAAGCATAAATAGTACAAAAAAGACATGATAGCTATCTTCAAAAATCTGAAGGGCTGTCACTTTTATGTATGACCAGTGGACACAATTAGCAACAATATTTAGAAATTATAGGATGGAAGATTTTGGTTCAAAGTCAGAAAGCATTTTCTAACCATTAGAGCTTTCAAAAACATAAACCATTGATTTCAGAGAGGCCTGGAGAGACTTACATGAACTGATGCTAAATGAAATAAGCAGAACCAGGAGATCATTATATACGGCAACAACAAGATTATATGATGATCAATTCTGATGGATGTGGATTCCACTTATGAAAGTGGAATGACAAAAGTATAGTATTTTGAGAATTCAGAAGAAAGAAAAAGAAAACACCATTATCTGGGGTCATCAGTGAAGGTTTCATAAAGAAGACCACGAGAACCTATCCTTAAAAGATAGAAGCAGGATTTTAGAAGACAGACATGGGGGGAAAAAAAAATTCCAGGTGTGGGTGCAGCATAAAGTTAGAGAGACAGGAAAAGGCACGTCATACACAGGAATAGTCAGTAGTCCATTTTTAACTAGGGTAGAGAGGAGCAGAAATAGAATTTTAACTGTTTCCATAGTTATGGATGGATCCATAGATCTACAAGGATCATGTGGTCCAAAGGAAACAGAGTGCTCAACATTCCCAAGTACACCAAAAACCAGATTAAACTAAAATTAAGGAACATCTAACAAAATCAATAGAAATACAATAAAATATCAATAATTTTTTTCCATAACGTTATTATGTGGTATTCTAAATCATCATTTGCTTGTGGGAATTCCTATCCATGGGTTAGCGTCCTGTTACTATGTGAGTTTGACACCACCCCTCTAATCCAACTCTCTCATTCTACAAATGATGACACTAGGGCCCAGAGAGATGATTTGCTCATTTACACAACTTCAATCTGGGTTAGAACCCTTCTCCTGACATCTGGTGTCCATTCTGCTACATTTTCTTCTGATATTCAGAAAGAGTAAACCAATAAATCTAAGTGGACTTAGAACAATAAATCTAGAGAACTCTAAGGTGAGTAGAGTATTAAGCCTAAAGTCAAGAAGATCTGAGCTCAAAGGACCAGAGTGAAGAATGGAGGTTGCCCAGGTGAGAGGTGAGTAAGGTCTGAACTAGGGCTGTGGCTGCAAGGGTGGAAAAAAGGCACCCGAAGTGATGTGAAAGGTAAAAGACAAGACTTTGTAATGGACTAGATATATGGGTAAGTGTGAAGGAGAAGTCAATGATAACATCATGGAAGGAGAAAATAGCTGACGATGGCATTTCATGATTCTGACAGAGAAGCCAGATGCTGAAGATAGAAATAGACCACTTCAAACTTGGACTCTTGGATTGAACGTCTACTATGTCTTCAACACTAAGGAATCCTGACAAGGCCTTGAACCTCACAAAACAATGCCATGGTCAATCACCAAAATCCAACTAACCATTTCCTTCCTCAAGTCCGTTGCTCCAGGAACCAATGTGCCCTCGTGGTAATGGAATTAATCATCCTAATAAATGCAGGACCCGAAGAGCTGGGAAACGTGCCCCGCAAGCAAAGCACCCATGTCTCCAACCCTCGGGCCCGGGCCCTGACATCTCTTTCAATGAATGGTAAATTGCTCGTCTCTTGGGCCTGGGGCAGCTGGAGCCTCTCCCTCCGGGATGCACGAGAACACCCTGGGGCTGCCCTGGAGCCATCAGAAGACTCGCCACTGATTATCTGGGGAGTGCTGGGGAAGTCATTCTGGGCCTCAATTCCCCGATCTGCAAAAGAAGGGGCAGAACCAGCGGGGCTATTTCTCGAATCCAGCTAAGTCAGGGTCTCACCGGGTCGGGCTCGCTCTCCTGTCCCACCCCCCGGATTTTAGACGCCTCCTCCCCTCCTTCCCGGTACAGCCCGAGCCCGGCAAGGGGTCACGACCCTGACCCTGGAGTCGAGGGAGGAGGAATGGAGAAGGAGGAAGGAGAGCACTTAGAAGAGGGGGGCGGGTCCAGGAAAGAAGGGGGTGCCTCGGAGAAGGGACTGAGAAGCCGGGGCCCTCCCCCGAGCCGGAGAAAAGAGCCCGCCCGAACGCTCCCCCGCCGCGTTCTCGCCCGTACTCAGCCCGCTGATCTGAAGCAGTGGTCGCTTCTCGGCCCGGGGGCTCCTCCCGTAGCTTGGTCGGGTCTCCACCGGCACCGCCACCGCCACCGCCACCGCCGCCGCTTCCCTTGAGCCGCTGTCTGGCCCCCCGAGCCGCCATAGCAAGTATGGGCAAAGGAAGAGGCTGGGCCCAATGAAGTCCTCGCTCTTGACGCCATGGGTTGTTTGGGCGAACGGTGGCCACCGAGGTACGAAATACCTCACATGAACAGAAGCGCTCTAGTTCTATGTCATTTAAGGACAGTTTTTTCCATGGAGGAAGAGATATGACCCCCAGTCTCATATCTCTTCCATAATATCTAATCTGTGCCTCAAACATTCCTCCCTTCTTCATCCTTTATGTTTCTCCATTGCCCAATATAGTCCTAAATAGTCCTCCATCCCCAGATTTCCTTAAGGCACTTGATTTGCAACACCAAACAATACATAGATTCCCCTTGCAGAGCCTAGGACACAATCCCTACCACTTAGGAGCCTACACTTTCCAGTTACTTCCTTGATTCTTCACTCGGGGTTGTTTGGGGGCAAGTTTGTTTGACACAAGTTATCCCCTTCATTTTGGTAAACTTTATGTGGCAGATTTGCTGTTGATATCCCAGGAGACCTGTAAGCAATGCTTTACTATGAAGCCGATATATCACACAGATCTGAAAAGTTTGTTACTCTTACCTAATGCAGTCATTAATATCAAAAAGATTGGGAATGAGAATAAAGAAATCAAAATATATGTTTTACCTAATAAACTATAAGTAGGGATTTTCAGTTTATTTTTTTAATACTTGTTTCCTGTTTCAATATGCCATATTTTTTAATATTATTTGCTAGGTTTGTTTTTCCAAAGTTTTTCAAGTTATAAGTATATATCCCAGTATATTTCAAACTAAAATACAAGATGAAATAAATTATGTGTGCTAGTCCAGGACATCAGCCATATGCTTCAAAATTCAATATTAAGATCTTAATCACTGGGCTATATATAAGAAAGAAAACAATGCTTTAATAGCCCCTGGTATAATTTTTTTATTACTACCAATTACAGTAGATCTAAGAGAAAGATAAATGCCTCCCAAAGTTAAACTCAATTCAACTTAACAAGTATTTATTGAATATCATGTTCCTAGACCTATGATAGTTACTTTGGATACAATGACCAAAAAATAGTCCTTAAGCTAAAAGAGGTTATATTCTATAAAAATACACATGTTCATGTACATGTACACGTGCCAAAAACATATAAGGAGTAAATAGTTTTCAGGGATGAGGATAAAGTAGGAAGCAGGGGGGAAAAAGGGGGGGGGGACATAATTAGGATTATCAGCAAAATCCTCCTGTAGAAGGTGGAACCTAAGCTATACTTTGAAGGAAGCTAGGAATTCTACAAGCTGAAGCTAAAAATGTTGAACATTCCAGGAATGAAGGGATAACGTGCAAAAAACATGTCAATGGGAAAGGAAAGGTTTCATACAGATAAAAGCAACCATTTTATCTAAAAAGTTAGATGGGATCATATTGTGAAAAGCTTTAAAAGCCAAAGCAGTTTATATTTTATTCTGAATGTAATAAGGAACTCCTGGAGTTTCTTGAGCAAGGAAGTGACAATCAATCCATGCTTTAAAAATATCAATTTGGGAGCTGCACAGGTGATAGATTGGGACAAAAATAGACTAAAGGACAGGGAGACCAGTAAAGAAGTTGGCTGTATTTCCAGGTAAGAGTTATAATAAACCAGGATGTCATCTATTTCTTTTCTATTCTGGGTCTACCAATGGATTATGTAAGTGTAGAGGACACAGATGCTAGAGATTTTGTAGAATAGATACGTAAATTGACTGCCATTCTTATATCCCTCACTCCTTAGTACAGTGAATGCTATCCCCTACATATTTAATATTTAATAAATACTTGTTGAGTAGGGAGGAAGAAAAGTTTGGAACACAAGGTTTTGCAAGGGTGAAGAATTAGAATGACTCAAAAGTTGTAAACTTGGAAAAGTTGTAAAATTGGAAGGATGGTAATGTCCTTAACAAAAGCATAGATTTTTATCACATTCCAGTCAATTGGCAAAGATGACAAAAAATGGGAATAGTTAATGTTAGATTAGTTGCAGGATTATAGTCACATTACCTAGTTCATTGTTGGTGAATCAGAATAACTATTTGAGAAAGCAATTTAGAATTATGCAAATAAAGTGACTAAAATGTTCATATTTTTTGACCTGGAGATTCCACTGCTGGGTTTATATACCCCATGAAGGTCAGTGATAAGAAGAAAATCCCCAAAAGGTATGGCAGAAACTAGGCATTGACTAATGCCTAACATCCTATACCAAGATAAAGTTGAAATGGATTTATGATTTAGACATGAAGGGTGATACTTTAAACAAATTAGAAGAACAGGGAATAGTCTGTCTCTCAGATTTCAGAGATGGAAGGAATTTTTGGCCAAACAACAACTAGAGAATGAAATGCAAAATGGATAATTTTGATTATATTAAATTAAAAAGATTTTGTACAAACAAAACCAAGGCAGTCAAAATTAGAAGGGAAGCAGAAAAAAGGGAAAAAATTTTTATATCCAAGGTTTCTGATAAAGGCCTCATTTCTAAAATATATAGAGAATTGACTCAAATTTTTAAGAATACAAGCCATTTTCCAATTGATAAGTGGTCAAGGAATATGAACAGACAATTTTCAAAGAAATTAAAACCATTTCTAGTCATATGAAAAAAAATGGCCCAAATCACTATTAGGGAAATTTAAATTAAGACAATTCTGAGGTACTACTTCATACCTCTCAGATTGGCTATGACAGGAAAAGATAATGTTGGAGGGGACATGGGAAAACTGGAACACTAATATATTGTTGATGGAGTTGTGAACTGATTCAATCATTCTGATCATCAAGAACAATTTGATATTATGCCCAAAGATGTATAAAACTTTGATCCAATAGTATCTCTATTGGGGCTATATCCCAAAGAGATCATAAAAAGAGAAAAGGACCCAAATGTGCAAAATTGTTTGCAGCAACCCTTTTTATAGTGGCAAGGAACTGGAAATTGAGTGGATGTCTATCAGTTTGGGAATGGCTGAATAAGTTATGGTATATGAATTTTATGGAATATTATTGTTCTATAAGAAACCATCTGCAGGATGATTTCAGAGAAGCCTGGAAAGGCTTATATGAACTGATGCTAAGTGAAGTATGTAGAACCAAGAGAACATTGTACATAGCAGCAAGATTATGTGGTGATCAGCTGTGATGGATTTGGTTTTTTCAACAATGAGGTGATTCAGGCCAATTCCAAGACTTGTGATGGAGTCATCTACATTCAGAAAGAGACTATGGGGTCTGAATATGGATAACAGTATTTTCATCTTTTTTATTGTTGTTTGCTTGCTTTTTTTCTTTTTGATCTGATTTTTCTTGTGCAGTGTGATGTGGAAATACGTTTAAAAGAATCACACATGTCTAACCTATATTGGATTACTTGCTGTCTTGAGGAGAAGGTGAATGCAAGGGAGGAAGAAAAGTTTGGAACACAAGGTTTTGCAAAGGAAAATGTTGAAAACTATCTTTGCATGTATTTTGAAAATAAAAAGCTATTATTTAAAAAAAAGTCCCTATATACAAGAAAATATTTATAACAGCATGTTTTGTGGTAGCAAAGAATTGGAAATAAAATAGATACTCATCGAATGGAAAGTGACTAAATAGATAATGGGGGGCAGCTAGATGGGGCAATGGATAGAGCACCAGCCCTGAAGTCAGGAGGACCTGAGTTCAAATCTGGTCTCAGACACATGGGCAAGTCGCTTAACCCCAATTGCCTCAGCAAAAAAAAAAAAAAAAAAAAAATTAATATATAATGGAATGGAATATAACTACAGTAAGAAAAGATAAATATGATGAATACAGAGAAGTACAGAAAGACACAATTTGATGCAGAATGAAACAAGCAGAGGCAAGAAAACAAAATATTTGATTACAACAATGTAAATGTAAAGCACAATCATAAAACAATCAGAAAAGAAAGCTGCAAAATTACAAAGAATAAACATGACCCCAAAGACAACAAATGAAAAAATACTCTCTCTACTCCTTTCATACAGTTGTGATAAATTGCATATATTTTCAAATTTTTTAAATGTATTGATTAATCTTAATTTTTTTTCCTTCTTTTTCTTTATAAAACATTTATTTTTCAGGATGACTCTGAGATGTAAAGTGGGATACTGGGGAAAATTCTGGTGACATGAAAAATCCCAAAAATTATCAATGAAAATATATATTTTTAAAATAGTGCTGACTTATTATTTGAGATAAAAATAAAGCATAATAGGAGTGGAAAGAAAGAAACAGGGATTTTGAAAAAAAAAGTGAATTTTTTTGGGGGGGGAGGGAAAGGATTTCTGATTTGGAATTGTTGAATTCTAAATGCTATGGGATAGGGAAATGAAAATATTTCATGGACACAGGTCAAGGAAAAGAGATGGTGTATATAAATTTAGGAGTTATTGACAAAGAGATGATAATTTAAACATAAGGACTGTGTAAGTCATTAAGACAATATAAACAAAGAAAAAAAGAGCCCAGAATAGGACTGGAGCATATACAAAATCAATCGAACATGGTTTTCCTGCAACAAAAAAGACTGAAAAAAATAGTAAAACAGGTGGCATCAGGAGAAAGCAACATCAGAAAAAGAGACAGAATACTTAGGAAAAGGGGAAAGTCAGCAGTATAAAAAGCTACAGAAAAGTGAAGATTGATGATGACTGAAAAGGGGCATTATATTTAGGAACTATGAGTTTGTGAGAATCTTGGAGACAGAATTTTCAATCAAATGAGAAAAAGAAACTAAAACACAGAAGGTTGAGATGTGAGTAGCTCAGTAAAATAATCATTAATCAGAAACTGAGAAAGTCTTTGATCAGAAAGAACACATATTGTTCTTTTCACTCACGCCAGCACTTGAAGAAAATGACAGTTCCACAAAGCTACCTCAATGTCACATGTAAACGTCGCTGTATCTCATTTCTAAACCGATTTTGAATCATTGTTGCCTGCTGATGACTTAGAGCTCTGTCACAAGTCTGGTAGGTCAGTCTATAGCAAAGGCTGACCCGTCCAGTTTGTGGGTGCTGGAAGTGATTAAGTAGCTGGATGGATGTGATTATATCTTGAGACACAGCTCGAGCCACAGTGTGAAATTCTACTTCATCAAATCCCCACTCCTCATCTAGCCAAAAGCTAACATCATGTACATAAGATGGAGGATAGAGGGAAAATGTCTTAAAGGGTTCTATTTTTCCAGGAACAAAATGATCTAGAAAACGTTCATCAAAGGTCCATAACATTCTCCAGTCAGAGATCCCCCATATCAGCATGACTAAAAGGTCTAGGTTCACAGATGCAAATATAAAATCCAAGTCTTTGTACATCTGGCTTGTAGCAGATGTTATGATAGACCCAATAACCAGACCCACATTTTCATCTGAACCAAAATTGTGAGGCTTCACACAAATCACATAATCTTTTTTATTTTCCTGAGGTTTAAATATCAGAGAGCTGCTCAATTCAGGGCCATCTGGCAACCTCTGTGTGAGAAGGCCATGTAGAGAGCATTTCAGGTGTTCCAAGAATAACTGAAGACAGGAATCACTCATTTTTTTATTAAATCCATGAATAAATAAAGTCTCATGAAATGCTGGCAGCATGAAAGGTGAAATAAAGCATTTCCTAAAAACAGGACCACTGAGGATGTGCAGAGATCCTGGGAGGAAGGATGGTCTTTGGATGATATCGTGTGCATACATTAAGAGAGAAGATCTGAGATGGAACTTTGTTGGGCTTTGGATTTTCTTCTGCATCTCTTGTTCCTCCTTCCACTCAGGGTCTTTCTGAAGATGGAGCCTTGAAAATGACACCAGAAACTCCTTCATGTCACATGTTGTTTCATTAACCAACAATTCAGAATGTGGAATTTTCTCTTTTTGGGGAATGATCCAAAAATGAGCTGATGGAGAATCAAAGCTCCAGGCAATGTTATTATCACAGCCTTTCTCTGGAAGCAAAGGACCGGGACATTTCAGTCTCCAAAGTGAAAAAGTTTTACCGAGCTCAGCAATCAGCTTTTCATTTATGGTCCTGACAGGGTGACTTGAATTTGTTTCAAGGAAATCTCTGTTTGATACAAAAAAGAAATCATTTTTCTAACTTTAAAAAACAAAACAAAACAAAAACTACTCTTTAGGTAGAATTAAAAACAAACAACAAATAACGAGAGAAATTAACTATAAGCTTAAGAAATAAAAGAAACTCTCTGTTTTAAGAACAGCATGATGTAAGGATTAGAGAAACAGCCTAAAAGGTAGGAAGATTAGGCTCAAAATTTATCTTTGACACATAATGGTTGTGTGGCCTTGAGCAAATCAATTAACTTTGCTGTATGTTGGAGAGAAGATGCTGAGCAACACTGGAAGAGGGAGATTCCTTACCTGGGAGTTCTCTTTTCCAGTGAAATCAGAGATCTAGTTTCTATCCTCATCTTCTACTATAAACAAAAATGTACTAATTCAGAACCCCAACTACTACCTTATATATGAAAAATTAAAAAATGTAGCAATTGTAATTACTGGGAATCTAAGGAATGACAGACTGACAGTTTTAGAGGGATAATTATCATCATTAATCATTTAGCATGTAGGATAAAGGGCTTCCATCAAGTTAATTAGTACACATTCTGAGATGGATGGTATTTCTAAAAAATAAGAGATTACCTGTTTATCTTCCCTACTAATGCTTCTGGTACAGTGAAGGAAAGCCAATGGTCATCCAGTCTAACTCTGCAGATCATGGGTTGGGATTCTTCAAAAGGTAAACTCCGAGTAAAGACATGATTCAAAGCACCTTCAACATGGAAGGACTTGTTCTGACTCCTGGAAAAACACAAGACCCTATGTATGCACTGAATAATGGGTAAAAAGGAATTAGCATTCCTCGGGGACTGAACCAAAATATCAGAGAAAATCGTATAGCTCAGTTTTTAACAGAGAGGAGAGGAAAAAACTTGAATTTTACTATTGTGTATTACCTGTACCCAGTGCACTTGTAGCCTGGAACAATCCCAAAAGTGAAAGGATGAACATTGCTCAAGATGAGTCCTCCTCTAGCTGCCATAGCTACTACTTGCCAACTATTATGCCATTCTCTCCTGGGACAATCAGCAGGAGTTCCTCCTTGTCCTCTGCACAATGCCACATGAACCTCCCCTCTTTCTGCAAGGACATCAGCACAACTATAGGAAAAGAAGATTTATTTCTCAATAGCAATTAGAAATAACTAAGCCACAAACATATCAAGATTCTTAAGCTGTTTTTTAAGGAACAAACTTTTAAGAATCTAACTTTTAAAAAATCTGGCTACAAGTAAATAAGAACAAAATCAAAATGTGCTTAGAAGTACCCCTTTGGTATTTTTTAACCAAAAGCATTATGTTCACACCAGAACTGGTGTCTGCAAGACTGCTGTAAAATGTGATTAGAGGGCTTTATTTTACTAATCATTTAAAACAAATTTTTTTCATCTTCCCTAATAATTAAAGTATAAAACTATCTCTTAAATGGTACACTATACAACCAATGTTCTAAGAAGATTATGAAAGTCAAGCCTCTTGAACATTACATTGTTCTGGAATTCCTCCCCACCAGAAATGTTCTCCCTTTAGATTCCACATACCAAATTCAATGCTTCTTTCAAGGAAATATCTTTCTGACAATAACTATATGACCCAGAACTAGTCACTTAACTTGTCTGATCCTGGGTCCTTGCCTGTAAAATGAAAAGGTTTGACTGAGTGATTCCTAAACTCTAAATCTATACTCCGGTGCTCACCTTAATTCTGACCTCTTACAGAGCACTTTACCTGGACAGTCTTTCTCACACTTTTCTGTTCCCTGCCTAGTTACCCACAGTAACGTAATTGCCTGTACCACAAATTTTGTTACTTGCTACATACTATCCTGTGATCACTTTGAAAAGAAATATACATACATGCACATGCTTATATATATATACATACACACATATATACATATGTACATCTGTACATACAAAAACATACCCAAAAAATACAATACAAATAATCACGCACAAGCCAGATTTTGGGGAACAAGGAAAGGTAGCCTATGTGCTATATATACCTATTCTTTCGCCCTCTCATTTTTTCAAGTTTCAGCTATTCCTCTAGGGCTAGAACCACTTCACAGACTTTTCGAATAGGACATCATAAGTTGTAAAGGGCTGAGCCCTGCCTCACCTCTGGAAAAATCTGGCAAGTAGCTCCCTGTTCTTGGCCACTCCAGCTTTGCGCCCACAATGCGGGAAGTTGAAATAGATGCGATCAAATTTCCAGTCATCCTCTGCAAAGGCTTCTGCCAACTGGGTACAGTCCAACCCAAAGCGCACCTCAGCACCTGGGAGAGGAGGAGTGGTGTGAAGAATGGAAAAATCAGGGAGCTCGAGATTACCTGCAACTCAGCACCCAGTCAAGAGCTAATCCAACTTTCCACAAACTTTTCAATTCAATAAATACTTGTTTATTGTTTTATGGATATAATTATTATGTATTTATTCTGTGTCAAACCCTTATGTTTATTATATATTATTTATTTATGCTATGTGTCACTCATGTTTATTATTATTTATTATTCTATTATTTATGCTGTCACTCATTTATTATATTTTATTATTATTCTGTTTTTTAATTTATGCTGTCAAACACTTATGTTTATTATTATATATTATTCTATTATTTATTTATGCTGTCAGGCACGTTTATTATTATATATTATTATTATTATTCTATTTTATTATTTATTAATGTCATCGGTCAGACTTTGTGCTAAGCGCTGGGGATGCAAAAACAAGGCAAAACACAACTAAGTGCCCTCAAGGAGCTTACAATCTATTTGGGAAGATAAACAAATAAATACATACAAAAGCAAGCTGTATACAGGATAAATAGCAAATGATCAAAAGAAAGCACTGACATTCAGAGGAATTGGGGAAGGCTTCCAGTACAGATGGGTTTTTTTAGTTAGGATTTAAAGAGAGCCGGGGAAGTCAGTAGTCGGATCGGAACAGGGGAAACTTTCAAGGAAAGGGGAACAACCAGAGCAAACACCCTTCAGGTCTACTTGGGGGGAAAAAAGGGGGGGGGAGGGAAGAACTCTACGCCTAGATTAGGATGCGCGGAAGAGAAGAAGCACATGGAAGCGGAGGTGGGGCTTCAGGGAGGCGTGGGACCTCATTACTTGCTGAGAGAGGGGCTGCGATGAGGGGCGGGGCTTTGCTACCTCGGTCGCGCAGGCGTTGTAGGTTCTCCTGAAACACCGAGTCCCCGACCAAGTCCGTGAGTTCCTGGGGACAAGTGGCTATAAGACTTGTGCCGGGTCCTTGAATCTCGCTCAAGGCGGCGGCGAAAGAAAAATTCCCCTCCCCAACCAGTAAGAGGCGGCGAGCAACCATGGTCCCTCAGCTAGTCGCCACTCACTCAGCACAGTGTAACACACGTCAACTGTCACTTCCCTTTCCTACCGCTGTCCTCCCCGGTCGCTGAATGATGACGATCCATGGCTCCAGGTTGCCTTGACAACCAGTTGTTGGTCCTCCGAACTGGTGGTGGTGGTTGATAACCATGACTGCAAATATGAGGAACTTTCCCCATAAGGTAAAACCTCTCCTTTCCCCAGGACTAACCAAACGCAAGCTGATTCGTCAGCATTTCTGTGACGTCACAAGCAATCTCTAATGCAGAAACTGGGGACGAATCCTGGACCAGCAGCCCCTTCACCAGCCTTCCCTCCTCTACCCTTAATCCTGGGACGCTTCCTAGATTTTGCATTTGGAAAAGACTCTGAGAAGTCGAGTGATGTGCAAAGGTCACACCGCTAATTAGCGGCGGAGCTCTGTCTCATCCAGGTCTTCTGAGTCCAGATCCAGTTCCCTTTCGGCTACGAACCATGAATGGCTCCTGCACCTGAGCCTTGTCACTTGCCCTTGTCACTTGAGTGAACCTTGAGCAAGTCATTAAGCATGTGGGCCTCTGTAAAATATGGGAACTAGAATCCAAAGTATCCGGTAGTGCTTTCTCCCCTGGGAAATTATTCTTTCTAACCTCATCAATCCCTAGCTTCTTTGTGTACGGGTTCCTCCTAAATTCCTTGAGCTCGGGGGGCCTTTTTTTTTTTTTTTTTTTTTTTTACGGTCTTGTAGTTTCAACTCTTTGGAATAGTAATTTTCACATACATGGTAAGCACATAATAAAATTTATTCAATTGAATGGGATTACATGACCCTGCCCTAAATTGTGTGAAAGAGCTACAGTATCACCACTACCACCACAAGACGAAGAGGATAAAAAGTTATGTTTTGAGGTCTAGGTGTCTCTGAACTCAGCTATCAGCTGCCTGGTGATCTCAGCAGAGCAAACTTCACAAAGAGGGGCCAGTGACCTGTTTGTTTGGTCTCACTACCCAATATATCCTCGATTCCATTGGCTGTGCCTCAGGTTTTGGCAGTGACCTCTTCCTGTTGGCCACGGAGATTTCTATCAGGACAAGGAGAGTGAAAAATCCTCATTTCCTGTGGATTGAAATTCCAAAATCTATGTTTGGTAACTTGTCCACCCAAGGAGGAACATGGAAAAGAAATTTCAAGAATTCATTTGCTGTGAAAACATTTCAATGGAGCCAAAACTATGCAAATCCTTTATCCATAACATAGACCAGGTATTTTCTTGTATCTGAAACGGGTCTGAATTGAACAGGGATCTATCAGACTTAGGAAGGACATCATATTTGTTTTCAACTATTGAAAGGGTTGTTATATGATAGAGGAAATATATTTAGGGAAATATATTTGGCTTGAGGTTAAGAGGGATTAGGAGAGCTAGGAACAATGAGAAGAGTTATGAAGTTGTAAATGTAGGCTTGATGTAATAAAAAAAAAATTCTTTTGAGTTAGCCAAAAGTAGAAAGAGGTGATTTATAGGGTGAGTTCCCTTCCTCTGAGAGCTTTAAGCAAAGACTGGATGCAGAAGGATTTTTTTCAGATTCAGTTTGGACTAAATGACCTCTGAAATCACTTCCAATTCTGAAATTCTAAGACTCCGTTTTTCATTTCACATAAAGCAAATATGCTATAAACTAAGATCCCTATATTCCTTATATTCCTGAATTCTAAGTTAGCTGCAAGTTAATTGATACCCTATATTGGATTTCTGTATATTTAAGATTCCTAGAGCCTTCTCCAATACCTCAGTTAATTGACATTCACTTTTTGCTGGGTTGTGAAGGCAAATTAGAGAAATAGCTATTGCTATATGGCAGGAGTAAAAATGCAACTGCCTGATAAACTGCAGCAAACTGTCAAAAACCTGGACCTTGGTTGGACTTATTTTCCAAGACATATGTCATATCTCAGTGTGTAGAACAGAGAGTGAGAAGAAATGGAATTCTGTTACTTGGTTTGTGCAATGGTTTCCTTTTCCTGCCCTTCCCCAGAAATTATCCTTTTCCTGCTTTCTCACAAATCCACAATGTGGCTGCCTAATGCATGCAGATGGCCATGGTGAAGTATGGACAGACTGGAATGATATGTCTAAGTTTTTCCAGTATGGATGGAGATGTACAACCAATGAAAATGATTACTCTAACCGTACCTTAATGGGCAACTGGAACCAGGAGAGATATGACCTTCAGAAGATTGTACAACCACAACCTATGCCTTCCCAGGTAATCCTCTTTCCTTTTCTTCTTTTGGCCTATTTATTTAGCACAGAAAATTATATTATAGTTTTAGGAAGCAGAATATATAATCCTAACATTCCCCAATCAAATTGAGCATTACCTTTCCTTTCAATAAATGACATAAAAGATGCTATGCAATTCCTCATCAAACTACAGAGGACTTTGATTTTATCTACTGATTCTGTCTCAGGACTGTTCCTTCATTCACAGAACACCAGTGTCTCTAGATGAGAGTAGATTTTCCTATAATCCATACTGAATACTTAGACTTGAACTTCCCTCATGGAAAGCTTTGCTGTGAAGCCTCCAGTCCATATAAACCCGAACTCTATTACTACTACTGTCATGAAGACTTCTATACTTTGAAACTTGACTGCATATTTTTTACTGAAATCCTTCTATTTTTTTTTCCTAGTTTGGTCACTATTTTGAAACAACATATGGCACCAGCTACAAAAAGAAGCTGCCTCCTCCTCGAAGTAGGTGCTTTAAAGTGGCAAGCAGGATTGAGATGGGGTAGTAATAATTTAAAATTAAGCCTACTTCAAATGAGTGCTTTTAAGATGTTTTCCCTCCCAAATCCACTATTTCTCTATCTCCTCAGCTTATAGTATAGACTTTTCCCCCTTTGAGTTACTGTGGGAACCCTATGCTATCCCTCCAGGTTGTTTCTTTTTATTAGAATAACCAGTTTCCCACTTTACCTAATGTGAACAGACTTAATTTCAGTATAGTATAGTGAAAAATGTGCAAAATTTAGTGTGGAGAGACCTGGGTTTGAATCTCAATTTTGACAGTTGACCATGATGCGAATCACTTTACTCTTTCTGAGTATGAATGTTCTCTTTTACTGTTTTTACCTACCTGGTAGTTATTGAGAGGATCAAGAAAAATAATACATGTAAAACATTTAATCATTTAAAAAACATTATCTAGTATTATTTTGGGATAATCCCTGTTGTTAAGTGATATCAATTTTCTAATTTCTTACCTTTCCCTGCAGGGTTTAAACAAGAACCTCATTGTTTTCCTGGACATCAGCCTGAACTGATTCCTCCTCAATACAGACCTAGCACCATAGGAAAGACAGATTACATGGTGAATTATTCAGCATCTCAACCCAGTGAAGGCTTTGTATGTTTATGTGTTCCTAAAGATGGTCAAACCTAAGACCCTGGCACAGGAAACAATACAAGCTTCTTTTTTTTTCTAGAGTAAAATATAACTGGGAATAGTTATCTATTCAACACAGCTAAGAATTTTGCTTTCTGTAACATAGTCTTCTCTTAATGAAAAATAAAGCCCCTAGGAATTGGAAACCAATTTCTACTATGTTGTGTTTTTTTTTTTTTTTTTTCTTTGCTGAGGCAATTGAGGTTAAGGGACTTGTCCAGGGTCACACAGCTAGGGAATGTTAAGTGTCTGAGACCAGATTTGAACTCAGATCCTCCTGACTTCAAGGCTGGTGCTCTATTCACTGCACCACCTAGCTGCCCCTTTCTACTTTTTTTTTTTCCTTTTTTAACCTGAGAAATCAGTGTCACCTTTCAGTTATTGAAATGTAGATGCAATGCTAGTTATTTGTTCTTCATTTTGAAAAGGACCGATGATATATCACAGAGTGATATCTTGACTCACATGTGAATTGGATTTAAGTGAGGCAGATCTACACAAAGTTATCAGCCTCAATCTCTCTTTCAAAGTCATCAAAGTCTGGTGGCAAGACAAAAGTCAGGACAACACTGGAAATGGCCCAGGGTGCAGGGGATAGCCTTAAATAACCATATCTGACCATGGCCTGAGTGCTCCAAAACTCCTGCTTCAGCCTCTTTCTTGACTGTTGGAGCAAATTGTTCTCATCTGCCCATTCCAGCAGGGGAAATTTTCACATGCTTGGAGTAACCCTAACTCATCACCAGGTTTTTGGCCTGTCAGTTAGTCTGGTTTAGCCTTTCTTCCATGATGGTTTCACTTGAATGTGGCTGCTAACCATGCTGGAACTGCAGGTGAGAATTGGGTGACATCAGAAGTGGGTGAGCAGCTCTGAAAAGGACTCAGCAAACCCTCAAATCAGAAGTGCTAGTCCTCTTCCAACACTCCATGCACCCTAATATTGTTAAAGAAGTATGGTAAAAAGATAAATTCTGTGTTTTCTGAAGAATATAATTATTCATTAATCTAGGATGACTACATTTCACCTCTCTCTCTCTGGAAATAATAAATTCCCAAATGATTTAAACTTCAACAATCTTTTGCAACACATTTTCTTTAAAACAGGATAGCATTCTTTTAAAAAAATTTACATTATTCATGTACTTCTATTTTTTTTACATATGAATCAAGTTGAGAGAGAAAAAAAGGGAAAAACCGTGAGAAAAAGAAAAAGGTGAAAATAGTATGTATTGATCTACATTCAGTCCCCATAGTTCTCTCTTCAGATGTAGATAGTGTTTTCCATCCAAAGTTTATTGGGATTGTCTAGGGTCACTGAACCGCTGAGAAAAGAAACAAGTCTGTCATAGTTGATAATTGCACAATTGTACTATTACTATGTACAATGTTTTCCTGATTCTACTTGCTTCACTCAGCATCAGTTCATGGAAATCTTTCCAGGTCTTTCTAAAATCAGTTTTGCTCATCATGTTGTATAGAACAATAATATGATGAATAGCATTCTTTATTATCAGCTGTCTGGAATCATAGTTCCTCATTTTGTTGATACTTATTTCATTGTGTTCTTAGATCTTTCGAAGTGTTGTTTTTTTTTTAAAAAAAAATATTATTATAGTTCAAATTGTTCTCCTGGTTTTGTTTACTTAACTTTGGCTAAGTTCATATAAGTCCTCTCAAATTTCTCTGGAATTATCCTCTTCCTCATTTCTTATGACACAATAATATCCTATAATAATATCTATTCATCCATTCCCCAAATAAAGGGTACCCCTTTAGTTTCCAGTTCTTTTCCACAACCAAAAAAAAGTTTCTTTAAATATTTTGTACATGAGTCTTTTTACTCTTTTTTTAAAAATTTCTTTGGGTACATTCATGTAACATTTAAAGTTGATTATGTGTATGAAATTATACTAAATATTATATCATTTTAACTATGCATTTAAAATAGTTTAGTTTTTCTTTTGGAAGGAAACTGTCCCAAGAATGAGTCCCAAAATTTGGTAGTTTATATTAAGTGTGGTCAATAGGACAGAGCATTTGAACAGAAATTTATTCATCAAGATAATAATAATAGCTAACATATGTTTGAAAGCATGAGCAAGATTCTAAGGTAAAAGATGGAATCAGAAATAAAGAAGTAAAGGATGAAAGGCATGGGAATAAAAATGCTTAGGGGAGATGGAAAATAAGAGAAATAGAATAATAGAGTGAAAAAAAAAACCTGCTGTTCTTGGAGTCAGAAGATACTCCATTTGTAAAATGGAGATATTTGCAATAGCTATCTTAAAGAATTGTTTTGAATGAGATAGTATATGTAAAGAACAAACCTTAAATAAAATATTAGAGACAGTGTGGTAGAGTATCTATCTCAGGCTAGAAAACTGCCCTTAGAGACAAATTAGATAAGTTCATGTACTGCCCCTAACCTATATTACAGTAGTTAGCTGTGTGACTATGAACAAGTCACTGAACCCTTTTTTGTTCCAGGAATAGACTATATATTGCAGATGAGTTGTTAGTCAGTCTGAACTGGTAGAAGGAGTTTCCATACTTTGAGGACCCCGCATCAAAGAAATGAGGAATCTTCTAGAAAAAGCTATTTTTAAATTTCACTTCCAGTTGTTACATAATCACTTCACATTTACTATTCTATCTACTACAATCTGCTTCTGAATCCACTATTCACCCACTACTTTTTCTCAAGTTACCAATGGTTTCTTAATTGCTAAATGGAAGAACCTTTACTATGTCTTCATACTTTATTGAGCCCTGTCTAACTCAGATATCACTATACACCTGTCAGATTGGCTAAGATGACAGGGAAAGAAAATGATGAATGTTGGAGGGGATGTGGGAAAACTGGGACACTAATACATTGTTGGTGGAACTGTGAACGGATCCAACCATTCTGAAGAGGCATATGGAAGACCTCATTTCTAAAATATATAGAGAATTGTCTCATATTTATAAGAATTCAAGCCACTCTCCAATCGATAAATGGTCAAAGGATATGAACAGACAATTTTCAGATGATGAAATTAAAACCATCTCTAGTCATATGAAAAGTTGCTCCAAATCACTATTGATCAGAAAAATGCAAATTAAGACAACTCTGAGGTACCACTATACACCTGTCAGATTGGCTAAAATGACAGGAAAAGATAACAATGAATGTTGGAGGGGATGTGGGAAGACTGGGACACTGATGCATTGTTGGTGGAACTGTGAATGGATCCAACCATTCTGGAGAGCAATTTGGAACTATGCTCAAAAAGTTATCAAACTGTGCATACCCTTTGACCCAGCAGTGTTTCTATTGGGCCTATCTCTCAAAGAGATCTTAAAGGAGGGAGAGGGTCCCACATGTGCAAAAATTTTTGTGGCAGCCCTTTTTGTAGTGGCTAGAAACTAGAAACTGAATGGATGCCCATCAATTGGAGAATGGCTGAATAAATTATGGTATATGAATGTTATGGAATATTATTGTTCTGTAAGAAACGACCAGCAGGATGATTTCAGAGAGGCCTGGAGAGACTTGCATGAACTGATGCTAAGTAAAATGAGAAGAACCAGGAGATCATTGTACATGGCAACAACAAGACTATATGATGATGAAGATGGAGGAGTGAAGACACAAGACTCTGTGACCTCCTCTAACCTTCTCTCAAACCAGCAGCAGATTAAGCCTCTAAACTGGTTCTGGAGTGAAACCACCCCCAATTATTTGGACTACAACACATTTCCATAAGAAGCTACCTTGGAAGAGCTCCGGAGCAGATCTGCTTCAGACGAGCAGGGGGTCAGGCAGTTTGCCAAGCTCAGACGGCAACACTAGGAGACAGGGCAGGAAGCTAGGCTGGGACTCAGCATGGCAGGTTCTAAGCACCTGGGAAGTATCTGAGAGGCTTTGGGCTACCCTTCTCTGCTTGCAGGCAGGTGCTTTGGCAGATCTGCCTTTTGTAAAAGGTAGATTGTAACCCACTGCAAAATTTGGTCCTAGCCCAGCCTGCCCAGCACTGGAAGTCAATCAGCCGAACTGCCCCAAGGCAAATTAAAGCAGCTGCTGCTCCTCTGCTTTAAACAGACCTCAAGCTTTAAAAAAAAGAATAAAAAACAGAAATGAACTCTCACCATAGACAGCTTTTATGGAGAGCAAGAAAGGCAGACCTCGGATCCTGAGGTTCATAAAGGTAAAGCAACTCCAAAGGAAGCCGCAAAGGGAGATATGACCTGGTCCCCATTTCACAAGGCTCTCTTTGAAGATTGCTTAAAGAATCTCAAAAGAGAGAAGAAAAATGGGGAAATGAAATGAGATCATTGCAAGAAGGAATGGAAAAAGCATATAATGCCCTACAAAAGAAATATGAAAAAGACACTAATTCACTGAAAAACAAAATTGGTGAAATGGAAAAAGACACCAATTCACTAAAAAACAAAATTGGTGAAATGGAAAAAGACTGCAGTGAACAAAAAAATTCAAATGGCCAGTTACAAAAGGAACTAAAAAAGTTAACTGAAGAAAATAATACATTAAAAATTAGAATTGAACAATTGGAAGTGAATGACTCAATAAGACTTCAAGAATCAGTCAAACAAAACCAAAAAATGAAAAAAATAGAAGAAAATGTGAAATATCTCCTAGGAAAAACAACTGACTTGGAAAATAGATCTAGGAGAGACAATCTAAGGATTATTGGACTTCCTGAAAGCCATGATGAAAAAAAGAACCTAAACACTATCTTCCAGGAAATCATGAAAGAAAACTGCCCTGATGTTTTAGAATCAGAAGGTAAAATCGCCATCGAAAGAATTCTCTGATCACCTCTTGAAAGAGACCTCAAAACTAAATCTCCAAGGAATATCGTGGCTAAATTTCAGGACTATGGCACCAAGGAAAAGATATTGCAAGCAGCTAGAAAGAAACAATTCAAATACTGAGGAATTGTAATTAGAATCACACAAGATCTTTCAGCCTCCACATTAAAGGACTTGGAATCAGATATTCCAAAAGGCAAAGGAACTTGGATTACAGCCAAGAATAAGCTATCCAGTTAGAACGAGCATTATCTTCCAGAGATGAAGATGGACAATTAATGATATAGGTGAATTTCACCTATTTCTAATGAAAAGACCAGATCTGAACAAAAAATTTGACCTCCAAACACAGAATTCAAGAGAAGCATAAAAAGGTAAAAAGGAAAGAACTCTTGAGAACTATATTTCTACTATGGATATAAATAAAGAATGAGGGTATAATTTGATTTTACTTTGATAATATAAAAAAGAAACTAGAGGTGGAAGGGCTATCATACTGGGAAAAAAGAAGGAAAAGGAGGTAAAAATAAGGTTAAAAAAAGGAGGTAAAAATAAAGTAAAATCTTGTGAAGAGGCAAAGAAAACCTAATATAATTGAGGGAAAAAAGGGAGGGGGATGAGCATGGTATGAATCTTACTCTCATCAGATTCAGCTCTAAAAGATTATATCACACACATTTGGTTTCACAGAGAAACATGTCCCTCCTTATAGGGAAGTGGGAGGGAAAGGAGGAAAAGAAAGGGATAAACTAATAGAAGGGAAAAGAGAAGAATTAGGGGAAAAGTGTAAAAAGGGGGAGGGGCTCTAAAGGGGAGAGGACTATTTGAGGGAGGTGGTCATCAAAAGCAAAATACTGGGGAGAGGGGGGGAAGGGAGGAAGGAGAAAGGAAAGAAAAAAACATAACTTTGTGTAAATAAGATGGCAGGAAATACAGAAATTGTTATTTTAACTGTCACTATGAATGGGATGAACTCTCCCATAAAACTATAAAAAAGCAGATAACAGACTGGATTAAAAGCCAGAATCCAACAATATGTTGTTTACAAGAAACACATCTAAAGCATAAAGATACATACAGAGTGAAGGTAAAGGGCTGGAGCAGAATCTATTATGCTTCAGGTGAACAAAAAAAGCAGGGGTAGCAATCTTGATCTCAGATCAAGTAAAAGCAAAGATAGATAAGGAAGGAAACTATATTTTACTAAAAGGTGCCATAGATAATGAAGCAATATCAATACTAAACATATATGCAACAAGTGGTATAGCATCCAAATTCCTAGAGGAGAAGTTAAGAGAGATGCAAGAAGAAATAGACAGCAAAACTATATTACTGGGGGATCTCAACCTTGCTCTCTCTGAATTAGATAAATCAAACCACAAAATAAATAAGAAAGAAGTTAGGGATGTAAAAAAAATGTTAGAAAAGCTAAGTATGATAGATCTTTGGAGAAAATTAAATGGAGACAGAAGGGAATTTACTTTTTTCTCTGCGGTTCATGTAACTTATACAAAAATTGACCATGTGTTAGGGCTTAAAAACCTCAAAATCAAATGCAGAAAGGCAGAAATAGTAAATGTGTCTTTTTCAGATCATGATGCAGTAAAAATTACATGCAATATAACGGCAGGAGAAAATAGACCAAAAGTTAATTGGAAATTAACTAATAATCTAATCCTAAAGAATAAATGGGTGAAAGAGCAAATCATAGACACCATCAATAATTTCATCCAGGAGAATGACAATAATGAGACAACATACCAAAATTTGTGGGATACGGCCAAAGCAGTTATAAGGGATGATTTTATATCTCTAGATGCTTACTTGCACAAAATGAAGAAAGAGAATGCCAGAGACTGAACCTTAAAACCATGACCCTTCTAACCTTCCCCCCTTAGACTGAACCTTAACACCATGACCCTTTTCACCTTCCCCCTCCCCACCCTGACACAAATATCTGAATATCTAAGAATAACCACTGCATATTCCAGCATAAGCATGCAGAACGACAGGCCTCAGGAGACCACAAGATATCATTGTTCTACTCCACCCTTGGGGCCCCTAACCTTTGACACCTGACCCCCACCCCTCATTTCAAAGTGTCACACCCCATCTGTCTTCTTGCTCAATGTGCTGTTACTACATTGTGGTTATCTGCCTATATATACTCTGTGCAAACTCAATAAACTTGAGACATAATCTACCATAACCTAGAGTTGTCTCCTTCCTCTCTGCGATCCTGTCCCCAGACCTCTGTGTCTCCCCAGGCCATTCGGCCTTACGAGCTCTGCTCCCCCGGCTTATGTCCTGCTCGCCTGACCCACGTTGATGACCTGCTGGTCAGGTCAAGAGAAGATCAATGAACTGGGCTTACTCTTAAAAAAAAAAAAAAACTAGAAAAAGAACAAATTAAAAACCCTCAAAATTGGAACCCTACCAAATTGGAAATTCTGAAAATAAAAGGAGGAGATTAATAAAATTGAAAATAAGAAAACTATTGAATTAATAAATAAAACTAAGAGTTGGTTTTATGAAAAAAACAACAAAATAGATAAGCCTTTAATTAATTTGATTAGAAAAAGGAAAGAGGAAAATCAAATTGGTAGTCTCAAAAATGATGAGAGAACTTTCCACCAAAGAAGAGGAAATTAGAGCAATAATTAGGAGTTACTTTGCCCAACTTCATACCAACAAATTTAATAATCTAAATGAAATGGAGGAATATCTACAAAAATATAGACTACCCAGGTTAACAGAAGAGGAAATAAATTATTTAAATAGCCCCATTTTAGAAAAAGAAATAATAAAAATGATAGAACTAATTTATTTAGTGCCATACCAATCAAACTCCCAAGAAATTATTTTACAGATCTAGAAAAAATAGTAGCAAAGTTCGTTTGGAAGAACAAAAGGTCAAGAATTTCAAGGGAATTAATGAGAAAAAAAAAAAGGCTGATGAGGGTGGCCTTACTGTGCCAGATCTAAAGCTATATTATAAAGCAGCAGTCATCAAAACCATTTGGTACTGACTAAGAAATAGAGCAGTCGATCAGTGGAATAGCATAGGATCACAGGACAAACCAGGAAATAACTATAGCAATCCAGTGTTTGATAAACCCAAAGACCCCAGCTTTTGGGACAACTACTCACTATTCAACAAAAACTGCTGGGAAAATTGGAAACTAGTGTGGAAGAAATTAGGGCTTGACCCACACCTAACACCACATACCAAGATAAGATCTAAATGGGCTTATGATTTAGACAAAGAGTGATATTATAAGCAAATTAGAAGAACATAGGATAGTTTACCTCTCAGACCTGTGGAGAAGGAAGGAATTTATGTCCAAAGAAGAACTGCAACTCTTAATTGAACACCAGATAGATAAGCTTGATTATATTAAATTAAAAAGGTTTTGTACAAACAAAACTAATGCAGACAAGATTAGGAGAGAAGCAATAAATTGGGAAATCATCTTTACATTTAAGGGTTCTGATAAAGGCCTCATTTCTAAAATATATAGAGAATTGTCTCATATTTATAAGAATTCAAGCCACTCTCCAATCAATAAATGATCAAAGGATATGAACAGACAATTTTCAGATGATGAAATTAAAACTATTTCTAGTCATATGAAAAGGTGCTCCAAATCACTATTGATCAGAAAAATGCAAATTAAGACAATTCTGAGATACCACTACACACCTGTCAGTTTGGCTAAGATGACAGGAAAAGATAATGACGAATGTTGGAGGGGATGTGGGAAAACTGGGACATTGATACATTGTTGGTGGAACTGAGAACTGATCCAACCATTCTGGAGAGTAATTTGGATCTACACTCAAAAAGTTATCAGATTGAGCAGTGTGTTTACTGGGTCTATATCCCAAAGAGATTTTAAAGGAGGGAGAGGGTCCCACATGTGCAAAAATGTTTGTGGCAGTCCTTTTTGTAGTGGCTAGAAACTGGAAACTGAATGGATGCCCATCAAT